>JASFAX010000067.1:277480-623488 GCA_030737875.1 Allium sativum
GGTTGTAGCTGGATGTTAGGATAGTAACATTCTTCTAGACTTGGAGATTTGAGGGATGAAATCCTTTAAGTAGGGGAGAATGTAACACCCCAAAATATAATACACTATAACCATGCTAAGAGATAATAAATTAGTTATAACTTAATTAAATATTTAGGATTGAATGAAACCAGCACACCATTACGTTCGTCTCGAAATTCTGGTTCAGATAGCCCCAAGTTTGCGTAAAACGGACAATGTATGAAGAAGTTATGGGAAATAGAAGTTTGTATACATATAAGAGGCTTATGTATAAATATAATAAACTAAAATAAAATTCCATAAAAGTCAAAACGAGGCGAGCGGGGGAACCATCCCCTTGCGGTGCAACCCACGCTCGGCCTAGGTCGACACATGGGTCGACCCATGGTGGGCTGGGTCGACCTATAGGTCGACCCAGGAGGTAGGTGGGTTAACCCACCCATGATTCGGCCGAATTCTTCCTGACAAACCTGGATTATTTTGTAATTCGATTAATGCTGACTCAGCATGACTTGTACGGTTCAGATTTAAAACCTAAGATTTAAAGGTTGGTGCTGACTCTGTAGCTCTATTAATAGTTGGCTTCCCCCATTCCCAATTCACACAAATTCTTAATATCTTCTTTTGCCTCTATGAAATTATTCTGAAAAATATAAGCATATAATGGGGGAATACTTCTAAAGATTGGGTCAAACAGAGAAAACATCAGGACTTGCATACATACAACTTGGATTGGACTTAGAATTCCTACAACTTAGTGTTATACAATTATCTTCACCAAGACTCACTTTGAGTTTTCGTTGTTTACAGATCTAATTTCTTAGGTCTTGGACATGACAGTTAAATAAAAATGGTTAGGATCTACACTGTTAGTAAAATAAATGTTATACCTGTTTTCACTGTTAATCATCTATGCTGTTATGATCAGTTATACACATGCATGTGATGTTGGATAACTAAACAAGTTATACATATGCCTGTGATGTTGGAAAGTTAACAAGTATATATGTATCTATCTTCCTTTTCCCATTTACTATGTTTTATGTTTATTTCCAGTCTTTCCTATATGCCTATATGATTTGATTCTATTCTTCTTCCTTGGTTTTTTCTTTTTTAATTTACGCCAGGCCTAAGCCTTTGGAAGCGTAGGTTATACGCGATTAGAGTATGCGTATGTTTGGGGCAATAATGAATGATATAAAAGATGAATTTAGGCCTGTTATTTACATGGACTGATTAACTATCATTTGGGAAAAAGGATAAACATACACATGTTTAGACTTGCTGTAAACCAATAAAAAGGGTTAATGTGTATATATCACTATAACTTGGTAGAAAAATGCATAAACCTATCTATATATTGTAATTTGGGAACATAGTTGGTAAGCATATGAAATGGACATGCTACAATTGACTTAAAACGGACATTAAGTAAATGACATGTTTGGTGTAAGAATTAGATGTAGTTAATAAATTAAAATGTTATGGGGAATTATATACATCTAGGCAAGTGTTTCTAGGAAGGGTTGTACAAAACATAATGACATGTAATATTATAACCACGGTTATTAGTAAACCTAAACCTGCTAGGTTAAATATAAACATAAATAAGCTAAGAGGTCCCTCGTCTGTTGTTGTATCAGGTTTTTGGGACTCTTAATTCCTAGTTATTTGGGGGTAAGAGCTTAGGGGGTTTAGCTTGTGTCAATCTTCTGTTTGGAACCCATATCAGTTGGTATCCCTATAAGTATCTTGTTAATGGGGGTCCCAAACTAGGTAGGGGCCAGGGCATGCTTTGCTGAACATGATAGTAAGAAGTTCACATGGGGGTGGGTATGTGCGCATTCCAGCGGAGTCATGAGCGTGCATGTGTCCAACTAGGGAAGATAAGCCACTATAACACCAGTAAATAGGTTCGTGTTATATAGTTGTTGGGTTAGGGTATGATTCACCCTACTGTCGGTGCTGACACAAGGTATTTACGTAGTAGGGAGCCGATCGCATGGGTAGTAATTAGGGTACATCTAATCCTGTTGTTATGTAATTAGGTTAACACCTAATCCCATTATGTAATTAGGGTACGCCTAATCTTGTTGTTCAATTCTACTGTTTACATTCTGCTTTTAATTCTGTTACTAACCCTGCTGATATGTAATTAGGCAAAGAACCTAATCCTTTTGAACTTGTTATGCTAGCATCGGAGCAGACATATATGTTCAGACATACCTATTTAGGATATAAACGTGAAGCATTACTCAATCATAGCTTATTCTTGTTATTCCTGTCCATCATGCTATTCTGTTTAGTTTATCTGTTGCCTTATATGACACTGTACCTTTGTCGTCCAGTCTTATTACCTGTCTTGGCATATTTATTTTATGCATATTTGTTGATCACTGGAACTCACCAGACTTTATGTCTAACCCTTTTTCTTTCGTCTCCTTCTTCCTTCCCCTAGGTCCTCAGAGTGGAAGCACATAGCAATGACTTGGATTTCTCTTACAGCTTGGACTTGACTTGGATCTCTTGAGATGTATCATTTTGATTTGCTCTCTACTTTAGTATGGTTTATGGCAAGGGATATAATTTTATGTACTCTAATATTTTACTTCATGAGACGTTTTGTGAGACTGATTTGAGATATTTGAATGTAACTGGTTTTGATGTACTTGTGAAACTATGCTTTATTTCTTTTATAATAAAGTTTAAACATTTCCGCTACTTATTTTATCACTCTTGGAAATATTCTGTAATGATCACCTATTGCACTTCATGGAACTTAATGCATTCACTTGCGAGTGACATTAACGGACGTGGGGTGTCACATCAGACATAAAGTCTGGCGAATTCCAGAGATTTTCAACATAAGCATAAGATAAGATGTATCAAGACAGATAAATGATACATGATAAGAAATGATAGTAAAATATACAAGAGTAAGTAAATGAGATAACAAGGCAAGGTAAAGATAAAGTAAGCTTCTCATTCATATATATATATCCCAAGAACAAGTTTCTGCACCAACTATCAGAATAACAGGATTAAGTTTTACCCTAATTACTACCCATGCGATCTGCTTACTATACAGACGAATAACTTGTGTCAGCCACGACAGTAGGGGATATCATTCGATAAACCCATCAAATTTTAAGACACAGCCTTATTAGCTGATGTTACAACTTCTTAGTTTCCCCCATCAGACCCATGCACGCTCATGACTCCGCCCGAACGCGCCCGTACCCACCTCCAAAACTTCGAACCTCTTATAATCCAGATCAATAAAGCGTACCCTCGCTACACCAGAAATCGAATCCGATGACAAATGTACACCGTTGTCAGATTGCATATATCTCTGTCGTTAAATCTTGTGCCGTCTCACTCTACATCAGACCACAGATATAACACGTCGTCTGATTTGAACTATAGTAACATATAAAAACATAGTCGTGTGTTGTATGATGTGGTGTTCTTGTTTTACAGATAGTTGTGATGAATATTATATGTTGTCTGAAAGTTAATAAAATAATCGTTTTATGTTATCTTAACGAAATGCATATTTCCACTAATTTTCACAACCGTCTTCTTACAACAGATAAATGTTTTATTAAAGAAATTAACATAACTCAAATCAGTTTATGTATGTGTTGTTACTTATCAAATGAAATGACGTAAAGCAGCTCAACTAACGTAGAGCAATTCTGATAACAAAACAGTTCAGATAACACATAGAAGTTCGGATTTTTACTGCAATTAAACAGTATCAACATCGACACCAAACCCGAATACATATTATACAAAGCATCAATTCAATATGAACTCATAAACCAGGCAAGTGAACCCATGTTGTAATAACCTGGAAAATGTGAACCAGTTTAAAATTTTTAAATTTGGTTATTAACAAGAAATTTGAATAGTTGAAATAATATATTTCAATAAAATATAGAATTGTGTATAATATTGCAGTTTGAAATTTTGAATATAAACTTTGTCTGACTGTACCGGGTGGAAAATATGACGGATTTTGACGAAACTGAAAATATTTAAATCTGTTTATCAATACCTTTCTAACGAATCTGAAAAATCGAAATTTCATAACGAAAATCAAAAGTTATGGCCAAATGAATTTTCAGAAAGGTCGCTATATAGTATATATAGCCCTTGAAAATTGAGATTTTGCATACGACCTCGGAATTCGACGAAACCACTTTTGTTGGGTCCGGGATGTCAAATTATTGCTAAGTTTCAAATTTCGTAATTTTTGAAGCTAGTATGTGAGAGGGGCAAAAGATAACGTGTTTGGTCAAGTTCTGTTAAAATGGGTCGACCTAAAAATGGCCGTTTTTCAAATGAGCTCAGAATTCGACGAAACTGGTTTTTTTAGGACCGTATCGTCAAAACAAAGCTAGATTTATTTTTCTGGAATTTTTAGGTTCAGTTTGTGGCCCTGGCAAATTGAAATGTACGTTCAAATTAAATATCGAATGTATTATATTTTAATTTGAAAAATAACTGACTGTAACAGTCGAAATGGCCAACGAAACATATCCCATTGTGTCCGGAATGGGGGTATTTAGCTAGAGGCGACAGTCGTTGGGTTTAAAAAGGAGTCCGTTTGCAAAAACACTATTTAAAAATTTCCTGTAAATTCTGGCCAATAGGAAATTTTCTTTAAAAAAAAAAACCTAAAAAAAACCCTAGCCGCCAGACGGAACGAACGATCCCCGTAGCTCCTCGCTTCCCCTCCTTTTTCCGATCGCCTCAGGCCGTTTTGCCGCCGACCACCGTTGAAGCTTTTGCTCGCCGTACTCCCCTCTCCACATCCGACCCAGCTTCGCCACCAACAGAGCCACCGTCGTCGAGTTCTGGCGCTTCAAAGTCGTCGCCTTCCAGGAGCCTCCGCCGCCTTGATTTGCCATCGCATCGCCTCAGACAACCAGCGCCGAAAAGCTCTTCCCTCCCTCGACGACGTCCAACAGTCCGATCGTCCCATAGAGCTACGAATCAAGAGAAAAATCCAAACCTAGAATTGAGCAGGTTTGTAAACTAAAGGCTTATTTAATTTTAAACTGTTTTAACACTTTAAAGCGTTGCAAAACTTTGAAAAATAATATCTTTTTCGTTCTTTAACGAAATTCGATGAAACAGGAGAACCGTGACCGCAAGGAGGCTCTCTACATTCTAGAAGAAGCCGCGGATTTTTCTGACCTTCCAACGATTTTTAGCACCGCAATAACCAATGTGAGGAATCTAAATTATCTGTGTGAATGAAATCGCGTTGTATAAATTATATAAGCGAAGTGTAAATTATATATGCATTGTATACCTCATGTACATGTGTTGTATAAGTTATATTAGCAATGTATAAATTATACAAGCGTTGTTTGAAACATATACGCTTTAAATTGTGATGAAATGCAAGTGAATTATTATATTATATATATATACTCCCCTCGTCCACAGACCATGGACGATATTTATTGCTTGTGATTGACGTGATATCATATGGTTTGACGAATGGTTGGAAATAATTGTTTGTGGTTGATATTATGGTTGAAAAATACCTTTATGGTTGAGAAATACCTTTGTGGTTGAAAAATACCCTCTTGTGGTTGAAACAAAATAGAATAGGATTGTGGAATTGAAAATAAAAAATGCCGCCTGCGTGCGAACTAGACGCATGATCCCCATTGTCAAAAACCGCGAGGTTTTAAGGTAGAGCGAGGAGCCGTACTAGGGACGGTCCCGGTTTTAACTACCCTGCCGTTATGCTGCCGAAATTTTCTGAAATAATTATGTGTTAGAATAATTTTCATTCATTGAAATTATTTACATATGCTATATCGAATATTCATGTGCTGAGTTGCAATTCCTTCGTTGAGTTGAAATTCATGTGTTGAATATTATTTGAATTTAAAAAAATGGCTTTAGCGATAAAAATCACATTTTTATATATATATATATACAAACTTTATCGAATATTCATGTATTGAGTTGCAATTCATTCTTTGAGTTGAAATTCATGTGTTGAACATTATTTGAATTTAAACAAATGGCTTTAGCGATAAAAATCACATTTTTATATATATACAAACTATATCGAATGTTCATGTGTTGAGTTGCAATTCACGCTTTGAGTTGAAATTCATGTGTTGAATATTATTTGAATTTAAACAAAAGGCTTTAGCAATAAAAATCACATTTTTATATATACAGACGATATAGAATATTCATGTGTTGAATTGCAATTTGTTCGTCGAGTTGAAATTCATGTGTTGAATGTTATCGTCGTCTAAAAATTAAATGAATCGACAATGAAAACTATATTTTTATAGTGAATATGAAGAGTTAAAAATACACATGTGTCGAATAAATATTTTTGATGATAAAAATATTCCTTTTATCATGTACACGCTTAGTTAAAAATACACATGTGTCGAATAAATATTTTTGATGATAAAAATATTCCTTTTATCATGTATACGCTTAGTTAAAAATACACATGTGTCGAATAAATATTTTTGATGATAAAAATATTCCTTTTATCATGTATACGCTTAGTTACAAATACACATGTGTCGAATAAATATTTTTGATGATAAAAATATTCCTTTTATCATGTATACGCTTAGTTAAAAATACACATGTGTCGAATAGATATTTTTGATGATAAAAATATCCCTTTTATCATGTATACGCTTAGTTAAAAATACACATGTGTCGAATACATATTTTTGATGATAAAAATATCCCTTTTATCATGTATACGCTTAGTTAAAAATAAACATGTGTCGAATAAATATTTTTGATGATAAAAATATTCCTTTTATCATGTATACGCTTAGTTAAAAATACACACGTGTTGAAATAAATAATAGTTTGCTAGAAATATTATTATTAGCTTTGTTCTGCACATATATACATGTGTTGAACAGGAAAAATGGATTAGCTGTAGAGTAAAGAAATTATTTGCGTGCTCGACAAATAGGTAAACCTTGATGAGTTGGCTGCGCAATTTTATTTATATATCAACTCCTGTGAATGCCATTGGATGCGGAGTGCTGGTTTTTCTGTGTGAAATAATAAACAACGCCATAGGATAGTAACAATTAATTTTGAACTACACTACATGGCATACTTCTTGACGATAGGCATACTTCATCATATTCCACATAAGCAACTGGAGCTTATGTGACGAAGTGGAAGATTTACCATACGAGCAAGAGGCTTGTATGGCGATGACTATATACTACAGGTTGAACTGATGACTGATATGGACTATATAAATTATAACGATAAATTGCCAGATTAATAAAAACCCCACACGGGTCTGGAGTTGACAATAATCACGTCGCTCTAGTTATTAGATACGGCACATGGACTATTTATTTCCACACAGAAACGGGGTTACGGGAATTTATTCTCTGGAGTGATTATCAGTACATGCTCCCCCATAAACACCAAAATATATCACTAAAAATATGTGAATGCTTTTTAGGATTTATTGGGTACCTAATACGGCCCAATAAATTTCCAAACCCCTCCCCGTACAAAGGAGGTTATGGCGAAATTTTTCGAAATATTAAGGCGTTAGTGAAATATTTGAAGTGAAAACGAAGTTGAAAATATAGAATGAGCTATAGTTGAAATTATAGATTGAACTATATTTATATATATAAATATAAATATAATTAAAAGGAATAGAGGCCGTGCAGTTCGCGTTTCGGAATCGTAATTTGAAACGATTAGTACGAGAAATCCGACCATCGGATTTTCCCGAAACCGCAACCGCTGGGTTCGCCTTGGAAATACCTTTCCAACGGCACCAACCTTGTAAAAATCCAACGGTTGGATTGTCCGGAATGTTTAATTCAAATCTGAAGAAAAACAGCGCCAGAATCGTTTATATTTATATATAAATATAAATATAATTAAATTTAATCGAATAACGACGCTGCAGTTCGAATTTTGAAACCGTAACTTCAAACGACTAGTGTGGAAGATCCGACCGTCGGATTCTCACGAAACTGGAACCGTTGGGTTCGCTTTGGGAATATCTTCCCACTGATATAGACTTTGTAGAAATCCAACGGTTAGATTTTCCGATATGTGTAAAACAAATTAGGAGAAAAACAGCGCCAGTGCCACAGCACGACCTGAAACGTCATTTAATTAAATAAGGCCATTTTTAAATAAATAAAAATGGCGAAAAATCGCTATAAAATATTGTAAGCAACATAGGTTGCAAATAAACGAATTGTGCTTGAATTGTTTGATATTTGATGGTTGTATGTGTATGACATGAAAA
The DNA here is from genome assembly GCA_030737875.1 of Allium sativum. NCBI lineage: Eukaryota > Viridiplantae > Streptophyta > Magnoliopsida > Asparagales > Amaryllidaceae > Allium > Allium sativum. The sequence goes on from JASFAX010000067.1 coordinate 285,807, forward strand.
TAACACTAAATAACTTAAAGATGGATGTCGAATGATATAACCACATAAAGAATCGATTTAAATTCTAACGACGTGAATTATTTGAAAAGGCCGAGCTAACCCTCATTTCAAATAATTCAGCGAGCGATTCGAATTGGAAAATGCAAAGACGATTCAAGACCGACGATCTTCGTATCGGTTGGATGGGCGCTACTGAGGTTCCTAACCGGAGTAGCTACCGGAAGGGGACGGAAGTAGTAGCCGTCTGAACGTATGTGTTGATTGTACGGATTTGCGAGGAATTTGACGCCTCCGGTTTCGTTCAGACCCAGGACGGACTTGTAAATGGACTGTGTGTCTGACATTGGATTTTGTTCTATATTGATTGATCTCTGTTAAATATATATCTGTTTGGCGGCGGAGAATTTATTCTTTTGCTTAACGCCCTTCTCTGAGACGTACGAGCTCAGGGGTTATATATCGATAGAAATCAATCGTATGGAGTGGACTGCCTATGTGGCATGCCAAGATGCTATGATCAAGGCTTCTGTTGCAAAGCAAAGTCTTGTGGATGATGATCAAAGCAAGGTCTACGTGGCCTAGCTTTGTGTATTTCGTAGATTCGCGAACCTCACACCCCGGTATGAGTTAAAAACGGGATACGGACTGCAGGGAGAGCACGACGTTTCTTTCTAGCTATGGTGGTGTCAGTGACTTACCAGCCCTGACATATATATCTATTTTTCACCTTTGTGGTTGTTGGAATGCGAGGCGCCTCGATTATAGGTCTGTAAGGACCGGGAAACGTGTGTTCAGGAATTTCCGATCCTCAAACGTAAGAGAGGACCGGCCCTGAAGATCCAGGGGTTACCCAGAGTGTGTAGTCCCGAGGCATTTGCTAGAGTGTCTCGAAGCGGAGAGGAGCTTGCCCCTTGCCTTGACTCATGACGGAAATCCAATTTCCAATACGAGATAACGGATTCGATTGTAGAACTAGTATGGAGACATAGTAGATGGTAGCTATGCCGCCTATGATTGATATTTATGATGCTATTCATTTTTGAAACATATATGCACTAGTAATAATATCAAATGATTTTGCTTTATATGTATCAAGCATTTTTGGCTATTATAAGGTAAAACTCTATCCTCCGGCTTGCGTTGCATTGTGTGATGGGACCTGAGTCTTATAATGGCTTCATTCTTTCTAAAAGCATTGCGTTGTTTTAAAAGAATTTACTTTGTTTTAAATGCACTAGCAATCACTGGAGTAAACCCGTTCCGCGAAAGTGGCGTGGTCCTATGATTTGCTGTTTACTGTTGTTTAACTGTTAAATAGATTCCTCATACCAGTCCCCATGACTGACTCGTTGTTTGTTTCACTTTGCAAACGCGGGTGCCCTTATTTTCACACGGGCAGCCTAGTACACAGGTGACAGATGGTTTTTGGTTCTGCACTGCTGCATAGCGTGCACTTTTGGCTCATGGCGAGGCTAACTTCATAGAGATGACTTAGATATTTTCCGCCATTACTGTATTTATATTATGATTCCGCCTTCGGCGATGTAGACTGATACTCTTATTATGTCTCACTGCATGTATGTATTCCGCCTCTGGCGATGATGACTGATCACTTCCCCTTCTTTTTACTAAGTATATCCCACGTTATGCTATTCTGATATTCCTACATTTTGTGATTCCGCTGTCATATCCATGTAAAATTATTTTATTTATTGTTTCTGCTATTATCTGTACTCTGCTATGATGATTAATCTGTTATTTCCCAATGATTATCCTTAATACCGCCCCTCAGACTTTGGGATCGTCACAGTTGGTATCAGAGCTTTGGTTAACCTTAGTTCCGGAGTCTAACACATTAAACACCTCGTCAGAATAGAATCAGTAGTGTTCTAATGCGAGTAGCTCATTAGAGATAGGATTTGCAATGTCCTAGAATGAGCTAAGCAGATTAGCAAAACAATTTGATCAGTACATCATCATTATCTTTCCTTGTATTCCCTTGCTTTATCATTTATGAAAATTATAAAATCTGTGAGCTTGACTCTTTTCTTGCTTATACAGTACTCTTAGATGGCTACACGTGGAGCAGCAGCTAGAGGAGGTCGTGGAGGCCGAGGAGATGCAGCAGGAGGACGGGGGAATATCCCCGTAGTAGTGGAAGGTCCTATTATTCCGCCACCAGCACCAGAAGACTTTGAGCTCGACAAAGTAGCAAAGAGGTACAGAAATCTTGGAGGGAAACCTTTTACTGGCACTGGCACAGTGACCGAAGCTATCGCTTGGCTAAAAACCTGTGAGAAAATCTTCGAAGGTATGGGTATGGGAATTAACAACAAAGCCCGACTTGGCATTTGGCTCCTTCAGGAAGAGGCAGAGCTGTGGTGGGATGCCATTACTTCTGGGGATGCAACTGGTACTATCCGGACTTGGGAGCAGTTCAAGACTTTGTTCAATGAGAAGTTTGTACCGGAACAAGCTCTAGAGAGGATGAGAGAGCAGTTTGCTAATCTCCAGCAGGGAGACCTCTCTATTCAGGACTATCTAAATAAGTTCACCCAGCTATCGCGCTATGCTCCAGAACTGATTTTAACCAACAAAGCCAAGAATAAGAGATTCATATTTGGGCTGAAGCGCAAGTATCACGATAGAGCTATGAGCAACATCAAAATCTCCTTTACAGAACTAGTAGAGATGGCTTGCAACTACGAAGAGATGGATGAGAGACATGCTAGCCAAGACCACGCTAAAAGCCAAGCAGGGAATAAGCGCAAGGCTTCAACAGACCAACCCGAATCTAGCATTGCCGCGGCCGCTACTCAAAAACCCGCAAAGATCCCGAAAGGAAACTGCTACAATTGTGGGAAGCCCGGTCATTTCTCTAATGTGTGCAAAGCCCCAAAGAAGCCAAAGGCCAATGACTCAGCCGAATGCTACAACTGCCACAAGAAGGGGCACTACAGCAGGAACTGCCCTCTGAAGCAGAATGCACAGGTGGCCCATGTCTATGACGGGAAGACCCCGCCAGCTACCACCGATGGATCAGGTAAACCCGATGTCTTGGGAGGTACCCTTACTATCAAAAATATTCCTGTTTCTGTACTTTTTGACACTGGTGCATCACGTAGCTTCATTTCTGGTAACCTTGTTCACAAATTAAAATTGAAACGAAGAAAACTTAAGGAACCAATTAAAGTTCGAAACCCAATAGGAAGTTCTGTTAGTCTCAGTTTATGCTGTAGAGTGCCTGTCTCTTATTCTTGCTATAAGTTCTCTTTTGATTCGATTGTCATGGACCTTTCCGAATTTGATATTATACTGGGGCTGGACTGGTTGACACAATATAAGGCCGAAGTTAGATGTGCCGAAAGGATCGTGAAAGTTGAAACAAAATCGGGGCATATCATTATACCATGTCATGGCTCAGAAATCAATAGAACAGAATTTTGGTCTTCTTTAGAAGTTATTCCCCCTTCGATAGAAAAGATACCGGTCGTTAAAAATTATGCGGATGTGTTTGAAGAAGTAGAAAACTTACCGCCACAAAGAGAAATTGAATTTAGAATTGATCTAATTCCTAACGCCCAACCAGTAGTACATCCAATAAGAAGAATGGCTCCGAAAGAAAAGGAAGAGCTAAGTAGTCAAACCCGAGAATTACTTTGGAAAGGTCTGATCAGACCAAGCTTTTCAGCATGGGGAGCCGCAGTAGTATTTGTCCCGAAATCAGACGGTACTCTAAGACTTTGCGTTGATTACCGAGATCTCAATAAACAAACACTGAAGAACAAATATCCTTTGCCTCGAATAGACGATCTGTTAGATCAATTAAATGGAGCAACCGTATTCTCCAGAATGGACCTAGCTACAGGTTTCCACCAATTGCGTATAGCTGAAGACTGTGTTCCTTTGACAGCCTTCAGGGGTCCCGATTTATTCTACGAATGGTTAGTAATGCCGTTCGGTTTGTGCAACGCTCCAGCATACTTCGTTGATCTTATGAACATAGTGTTCCGGGGTGTATTGAATAAATTTGTTCTAGTCTTCATCGATGACATTTTAATCTACTCTAAGTCGGAAGAAGAGCATGCAAAACATTTAGAACAAGTGTTGAAAATTCTGAGGAGAAATGTCTTGAAAGCTAAATTTTCTAAGTGTGTCTTCTGGCAGAATGAAGTTAAATTCCTTTGCCATGTCGTGTCAAAAGAAGGAATTGCTGTAGACCCAAGCAAAATTACAGCGATTCAGAACTGGAAACAACCCACTACTCCCACAGAAGTTCGAAGTTTCCTTGGATTAGCTAGTTACTATCGGAAATTCGTTCAGGATTTTTCAAAGATATCAGGAGTATTGACAAAGCTTACAAAGAAGCATGAGAAATTCAAATGGACTCCCGAATGTGAAGAAGCTTTCCAAGAGCTAAAACTGAAGTTGACAACCGCTCCAGTATTGACCATAATAGAAGGCAACCAAGACTTGATTGTATGGACAGATGCTTCTATTAGAGGGCTAGGCGCAGTGTTGATGCAAAAAGGCCAAGTGATCGCTTATGCCAGCCGTCAACTAAAGCCGCATGAAAGAAACTATGCTACTCACGATCTTGAGTTATTAGCTATCGTGTTCGCTTTAAGAATATGGAGGCATTATTTACTGGGCGAGAAATTCGAACTATACACCGATCATCAATCCTTGAAATACCTGTTCACCCAGAAAGATTTAAACTTGAGACAACAGCGTTGGTTAGAATTCCTTGCAGCATACGATTTTGAAATTATATACACTCCAGGGAAAGCCAATGTTGTGGCAGATGCGCTCAGCAGAAAGAATGAAATCATCGCCAGTTTTGTCATCACGTCTTCATTAATAGACAGGATCTCGACTCTTCAAAAAGACGATGAATTTATTCAAAGAATCAGTCAAAGAATCAAAGGAGGTGAATCCACAAGCTTTCGACTCGATGACAAAGGGGTTCTAAGATTAAAGGGTAGAATCTGCATCCCAAACCTTCCCGAGCTCAGAAGAGAAATACTTGATGAGTGCCACAAATCCAAATTAAGTATCCATCCCGGTGTGAGCAAAATGTATAACGATATCAAACGCACATTCTGGTGGAGAGCTATGAAAAGAGATATCTCATTATATGTTAGCCGATGCCCCACTTGTCAGCTAGTTAAGAGTGATCAGCAGAAATTGGCTGGATTATTACAACCCTTAGAAATTCCAGGATGGAAGTGGGAACAAATCTCGATGGACTTCATCGATGGCTTACCTCGAACTAGAAGAGGAAACGACAATTTATGGGTAACCGTAGATCGCTTCACGAAGACTGCCCATTTCATCCCTGTCCGATCCAACAGAACAGCTCAAAGTCTGGCACAGGTTTACTTCAAAGAAATAGTTAAACTACATGGAGTGCCACTCAATATAGTCAGTGATAGAGATCCCCTGTTTACTAGCAAATTCTGGGAAGCATTCCAGGAAGAATTGGGGACCAAATTGAATCTAAGCACCGCTTATCACCCTCAGACAGACGGCCAAACTGAGCGGGTGAATAGAATTTTAGAAGATCTATTGCGGGCTTGCGTTATCGATTTTGGAGGCTCATGGGAAGATCATTTACATTTAGCCGAATTCTCTTACAACAATAGCTATCAAGCAAGTTTGGGAATGTTTCCTTTTGAAGCATTATACGGTAGACCGTGCAGATCTCCCGCATGTTGGGTAGAACCTGGCAACAGACTTGTGTTAGGGCCCGATATGATTCAAGAAGCATCAGATAAAGTCGATTTCATTAAGAAGCGATTAAAAACCGCACAGAGCCGACAGAAAAGTTATGCTGATGCGAGAAGAAGGGATATATCGTTTGCCGTGGGCGATTATGTTTATTTAAGAGTTTCTCCAATGCGAGGAGTAATCAGATTTGGCAAGACTGGGAAGTTGGCACCGAGATTTATTGGTCCCTTTCCTATACTTGAACGGATTGGAACTCTGGCATATAGGGTTTCATTACCTAATTGGTTGCCTGGTGTACATGATGTGTTCCACGTATCTCAACTCAGAAAACATGTACATTATCCAGATCTTGTTGTAGAAGAAGCAGCAAAACAGGATATTGACATAACTCCAGAATTAGCACTCAAGAGGGAGCCATTAAAGATAGTTGGCAAAGAAACTAGAGAGCTAAGGAGGAAAAAGATTCATCTAGTCAAAGTGCAGTGGAGTAGTGATCCTAGAGACTGTACTTGGGAGACTGAGGAAAGCATTAAACAAGCCTACCCCAAATGCAGAGTGGACATCTCTGACTAACTCCGGTGCAAGGTACCTTTACAATACTTTGCATTTACATTTTATTTCCTGCTTAGCTGTTATTTCCTTTTCGAGGACGAAAAGTTTTAAGTGGGGGAGATTGTAATAACCCGGAAAATGTGAACCAGTTTAAAATTTTTAAATTTGGTTATTAACAAGAAATTTGAATAGTTGAAATAATATATTTCAATAAAATATAGAATTGTGTATAATATTGCAGTTTGAAATTTTGAATATAAACTTTGTCTGACTGTACCGGGTGGAAAATATGACGGATTTTGACGAAACTGAAAATATTTAAATCTATTTATCAATACCTTTCTAACGAATCTGAAAAATCGAAATTTCATAACGAAAATCAAAAGTTATGGCCAAATGAATTTTCAGAAAGGTCGCTATATAGTATATATAGCCCTTGAAAATTGAGATTTTGCATACGACCTCGGAATTCGACGAAACCACTTTTGTTGGGTCCGGGATGTCAAATTATTGCTAAGTTTCAAATTTCGTAATTTTTGAAGCTAGTATGTGAGCGGGGCAAAAGATAACGTGTTTGGTCAAGTTTTGTTAAAATGGGTCGACCTAAAAATGGCCGTTTTTCAAACGAGCTCAGAATTCGACGAAACTAGTTTTGTTAGGACTGTATCGTCAAAACAAAGCTAGATTTATTTTTCTGGAATTTTTAGGTTCAGTTTGTGGCCCTGGCAAATTGAAATGTACGTTCAAATTAAATATCGAATGTATTATATTTTAATTTGAAAAATAACTGACTGTAACAGTCGAAATGGCCAACGAAACATATCCCATTGTGTCCGGAATGGGGGTATTTAGCTAGGGGCGACAGTCGTTGGGTTTAAAAAGGAGTCCGTTTGCAAAAACACTATTTAAAAATTTCCTATAAATTCTGGCCAATAGGAAATTTTCTTTAAAAGAAAACCCCTAGCCGCCAGACGGAACGAACGATCCCCGTAGCTCCTCGCTTCCCCTCCTTTTTCCGATTGCCTCAGGCCGTTTCGCCGCCGACCACCGTTGAAGCTTTTGCTCGCCGTACTCCCCTCTCCACATCCGACCCAGCTTCGCCACCAACATAGCCGCCGTCGTCGAGTTCTGGCGCTTCAAAGTCGTCGCCTTCCAAGAGCCGCCGCTGCCTCGATTCGCCATCGCATCGCCTAAGACAACCAGCGCCGAAAAGCTCTTCCCTCCCTCGACGACGTCCAACAGTCCGATCGTCCCATAGAGCTACGAATCAAGAGAAAAATCCAAACCTAGAATTGAGCAGGTTTGTAAACTAACGGCTTATTTAATTTTAAACTGTTTTAACACTTTAAAGCGTTGCAAAACTTTGAAAAATAATATCTTTTTCATTCTTTAACGAAATTCGATGAAACAGGAGACACCGTGACCGCAAGGAGGCTCTCTACATTCTAGAAGAAGCCGCGGATTTTTCTGACCTTCCTACGATTTTTAGCACCGCAATAACCAATGTGAGGAATCTAAATTATCTGTGTGAATGAAATCGCGTTGTATAAATTATATAAGCGAAGTGTAAATTATATACGCATTGTATACCTCATGTACATGTGTTGTATAAGTTATATTAGCAATGTATAAATTATACAAGCGTTGTTTGAAACATATACGCTTTAAATTGTGATGAAATGCAAGTGAATTATTATATATATATATATATATACTCCCCTCGTCCACAGACCATGGACGATATTTATTGCTTGTGATTGACGTGATATCATATGGTTTGACGAATGGTGGGAAATAATTGTTTGTGGTTGATATTATGGTTGAAAAATACCTTTATGGTTGAGAAATACCTTTGTGGTTGAAAAATACCCTCTTGTGGTTGAAACAAAATAGAATAGGATTGTGGAATTGAAAATAAAACATGCCGCCTGCGTGCGAACTAGATGCATGATCCCCATTGTCAAAAACCGCGAGGTTTTAAGGTAGAGCGAGGAGCCGTACTAGGGGCGGTCCCGGTTTTAACTACCCTGCCGTTATGCTGCCGAAATTTTCTGAAATAATTATGTGTTAGAATAATTTTCATTCATTGAAATTATTTACATATGCTATATCGAATATTCATGTGCTGAGTTGCAATTCCTTCGTTGAGTTGAAATTCATGTGTTGAATATTATTTGAATTTAAAAAAATGGCTTTAGCGATAAAAATCACATTTTTATATATATATACAAACTTTATCGAATATTCATGTATTGAGTTGCAATTCATTCTTTGAGTTGAAATTCATGTGTTGAACATTATTTGAATTTAAACAAATGGCTTTAGCGATAAAAATCACATTTTTATATATATACAAACTATATCGAATGTTCATGTGTTGAGTTGCAATTCACGCTTTGAGTTGAAATTCATGTGTTGAATATTATTTGAATTTAAACAAAAGGCTTTAGCAATAAAAATCACATTTTTATATATACAGACGATATAGAATATTCATGTGTTGAATTGCAATTTGTTCGTCGAGTTGAAATTCATGTGTTGAATGTTATCGTCGTCTAAAAATAAAATGAATCGACAATGAAAACTATATTTTTATAGTGAATATGAAGAGTTAAAAATACACATGTGTCGAATAAATATTTTTGATGATAAAAATATTCCTTTTATCATGTATACGCTTAGTTAAAAATACACATGTGTTGAATAAATATTTTTGATGATAAAAATATTCCTTTTATCATGTATACGCTTAGTTAAAAATACACATGTGTCGAATAAATATTTTTGATGATAAAAATATTCCTTTTATCATGTATACGCTTAGTTACAAATACACATGTGTCGAATAAATATTTTTGATGATAAAAATATTCCTTTTATCATGTATACGCTTAGTTAAAAATACACATGTGTCGAATAAATATTTTTGATGATAAAAATATCCCTTTTATCATGTATACGCTTAGTTAAAAATACACATGTGTCGAATAAATATTTTTGATGATAAAAATATCCCTTTTATCATGTATACGCTTAGTTAAAAATACACATGTGTCGAATAAATATTTTTGATGATAAAAATATTCCTTTTATCATGTATACGCTTAGTTAAAAATACACACGTGTTGAAATAAATAATAGTTTGCTAGAAATATTATTATTAGCTTTGTTCTGCATATATATACATGTGTTGAACAGGAAAAATGGATTAGCTGTAGAGTAAAGAAATTATTTGTGTGCCCGACAAATAGGTAAACCTTGATGAGTTGGCTGCGCAATTTTATTTATATATCAACTCCTGTGAATGCCATTGGATGCGGAGTGCTGGTTTTTCTGTGTGAAATAATAAACAACGCCATAGGATAGTAACAATTAATTTTGAACTACACTACATGGCATACTTCTTGACGATAGGCATACTTCATCATATTCCACATAAGCAATTGGAGCTTGTGTGACGAGGTGGAAGATTTACCATACGAGCAAGAGGCTTGTATGGCGATGACTATATACTACAGGTTGAACTGATGACTGATATGGACTATATAAATTATAACGATAAATTGCCAGATTAATAAAAACCCCACACGGGTCTGGAGTTGACAATAATCACGTCGCTCTAGTTATTAGATACGACACATGGACTATTTATTTCCACACGGAAACGGGGTTACGGGAATTTATTCTCTGGAGTAATTATCAGTACATGCTCCCCCGTAAACACCAAAATATATCACTAAAAATATGTGAATGCTTTTTAGGATTTATTGGGTACCTAATACGGCCCAATAAATTTCCAAACCCCTCCCCGTACAAAGGAGGTTATGGCGAAATTTTTCGAAATATTAAGGCGTTAGTGAAATATTTGAAGTGAAAACGAAGTTGAAAATATAGAATGAGCTATAGTTGAAATTATAGATTGAACTATATTTATATATATATAAATAAATATAATTAAAAGGAATAGAGGCCATGCAGTTCGCGTTTCGGAATCGTAATTTGAAACGATTAGTACGAGAAATCCGACCATCGGATTTTCCCGAAACCGCAACCGCTGGGTTCGCCTTGGAAATACCTTTCCAACGGCACCAACCTTGTAAAAATCCAACGGTTGGATTGTCCGGAATGTTTAATTCAAATCTGAAGAAAAACAGCGCCAGAATCGTTTATATTTATATATAAATACAAATATAATTAAATTTAATCGAATAACGACGCTGCAGTTCGAATTTTGAAACCGTAACTTCAAACGACTAGTGTGGAAGATCCGACCGTCGGATTCTCACGAAACTGGAACCGTTGGGTTCACTTTGGGAATATCTTCCCACTGATATAGACTTTGTAGAAATCCAACGGTTAGATTTTCCGATATGTGTAAAACAAATTAGGAGAAAAACAGCGCCAGTGCCACAGCACGACCTGAAACGTCATTTAATTAAATATGGCCATTTTTAAATAAATAAAAATGGCGAAAAATCGCTATAAAATATTGTAAGCAACATAGGTTGCAAATAAACGAATTGTGCTTGAATTGTTTGATATTTGATGGTTGTATGTGTATGACATGAAAATAACACTAAATAACTTAAAGATGGATGTCGAATGATATAACCACATAAAGAATCGATTTAAATTCTAATGACGTGAATTATTTGAAAAGGGCGAGCTAACCCTCATTTCAAATAATTCAGCGAGCGATTCGAATTGGAAAATGCAAAGACGATTCAAGACCGACGATCTTCGTATCGGTTGGATGGGCGCTACTGAGGTTCCTAACCGGAGTAGCTACCGGAAGGGGACGGAAGTAGTAGCCGTCTGAACGTATGTGTTGATTGTACGGATTTGCGAGGAATTTGACGCCTCCGGTTTCATTCAGACCCAGGACGGACTTGTAAATGGACTGTGTGTCTGACATTGGATTTTGTTCTATATTGATTGATCTCTGTTAAATATATATCTGTTTGGCGGGGAAGAATTTATTCTTTTGCTTAACGCCCTTCTCTGAGACGTACGAGCTCAGGGGTTATATATCGATAGAAATCAATCGTATGGAGTGGACTGCCTATGTGGCATGCCAAGATGCTATGATCAAGGCTTCTGTTGCAAAGCAAAGTCTTGTGGATGATGATCAAAGCAAGGTCTACGTGGCCTAGCTTTGTGTATTTCGTAGATTCGCGAACCTCACACCCCGGTATGAGTTAAAAACGGGATACGGACTGCAGGGAGAGCACGACGTTTCTTTCTAGCTATGGTGGTGTCAGTGACTTACCAGCCCTGACATATATATCTATTTTTCACCTTTGTGGTTGTTGGAATGCGAGGCGCCTCGATTATAGGTCTGTAAGGACCGGGAAACGTGTGTTCAGGAATTTCCAATCCTCAAACGTAAGAGAGGACCGGCCCTGAAGATCCAGGGGTTACCCAGAGTGTGTAGTCCCGAGGCATTTGCTAGAGTGTCTCGAAGCGGAGAGGAGCTTGCCCCTTGCCTCGACTCATGACGGAAATCCAATTTCCAATACGAGATAACGGATTCGATTGTAGAACTAGTATGGAGACATAGTAGATGGTAGCTATGCCGCCTATGATTGATATTTATGATGCTATTCATTTTTGAAACATATATGCACTAGTAATAATATCAAATGATTTTGCTTTATACGTATCAAGCATTTTTGGCTATTATAAGGTAAAGCTCTATCCTCCGGCTTGCGTTGCATTGTGTGATGGGACCTGAGTCTTATAATGGCTTCATTCTTTCTAAAAGCATTGCGTTGTTTTAAAAGAATTTACTTTGTTTTAAATGCACTAGCAATCACTGGAGTAAACCCGTTCCGCGAAAGTGGCGTGGTCCTATGATTTGCCGTTTACTGTTGTTTAACTGTTAAATAGATTCCTCATACCAGTCCCCATGACTGACTCGTTGTTTGTTTCACTTTGCAAACGCGGGTGCCCTTATTTTCACATGGGCAACCTAGTACACAGGTGACAGGTGGTTTTTGGTTCTGCACTGCTGCATAGCGTGCACTTTTGGCTCATGGCGAGGCTGACTTCATAGAGATGACTTAGATATTTTCCGCCATTACTGTATTTATATTATGATTCCGCCTTCGGCGATGTAGACTGATACTCTTATTATGTCTCACTGCATGTATGTATTCCGCCTCTGGCGATGATGACTGATCACTTCCCCTTCTTTTTACTAAGTATATCCCACGTTATGCTATTCTGATATTCCTACATGTTGTGATTCCGCTGTCATATCCATGTAAAATTATTTTATTTATTGTTTCTGCTATTATCTGTACTCTGCTATGATGATTAATCTGTTATTTCCCAATGATTATCCTTAATACCGCCCCTCGGATTTTGGGATCGTCACACATGTACACAAAATTCAACAAAATCGACATTGGCAAAGCTGACTAATAAGGGTTTAATTGGCAGTCACATATAGAATTCAACACTATGATTAAACAAAATTGTAGACATGTGTAGCCCATTCCACCCGCACGACTTCAATATCCTTTTGTGAAAAATTGCTGCTTACACTCTTCTCCTACTGTAACAAATATAAAATGCATAGGTTAACTTTACCCGGCATGTATCTCGCCTATATATGGTAGTGCATGAGTTTTAAACATCCTACACAAGTGTTCGAGGAAATCCCAACAAATCATGCAGTAAACAGTGGTAATTATGTCCCGAGCAACAAGGAGAATGAGTAGATCAAATTACAGACATCATATAAAGTGGCAGCAAGACATGTATATTTTAGAAATCAAATTTGCACAAGACATTAGATGTGAACAATTGTGCCATGCGAGCGTATTTGCCATGTTAATGAATGACATTTTAAAATGGGTGCAGCACCTATCATTGCAACAGCCATGATTCACACTTAAATAAACAGGCCATAGTGGATGTCAATTGTTAATGTAAGAAATATACCCACATGCAAGTGCAATATTGGACAGGAAAAAAATGCACAATGACATGGTGCACCAACAATGGACACAGAATGACTTCAATAATGGCGGCGACACAGCATAACATTGGACACAACAAGGGTGTAGTGTACCGAAAGTATATTTTTCAAAGCACAAGGATTCAGCATGCAAGAGACATATATATGTATATATTACCTTAGCCGCCTATAGTTGATTCTTGTCGTCCACGATGTCTTTCATGTAGCGCATAACCCAAAATCCACACGTCAAATGACCTCTTTGTTTTGGAACTCCCTAAAGCATGCATAGATATCAAGTAAACATATAATTTAATCAATCATGTTGAGGAAAAAGTCACCAGACTTGAGAAATATTGAGCATGCATGTATACGCACCAAAAAGGCTTCCATTAAACTTGATTGTCTTTCAGTTTGGCCTAATTGTAAATTGCAATGGAGCTGCAAAGTAAACAAATACTCAAAAAGGTAATATTACAAGGTAAACAAACATAAATTAACCACCAAACAACTCAAATATAAAATAGCATTTACACATACCTGTTCACAATATTCATGTAACGGCCCGCCCCGCACCAGCCTGCATTTCCTCCAAAAGTGCGCTGTACACATGCCCGACTAGCACAAGACGGTCGTCATAAGAAAGGAAAGAAGGGAATGAACTAACCAAAGAACCTGTATAATGTCTCACAGCGCATGGAATAAAATATAATAATAACATACTTGACATAAAACAGGCGAGACAGTGCATAAGCTGATAACTAATAATCAATGTCAACAACAGAGCAGCGGAAATCCAAATACAGCTTATTACAACTTTTCCAAATTTACTGTCTCTAAGCAAAAGAAAGCTAAAGTAGAAGATACACCAACAATGCCCAAGCAGTGATCTTCAACAACACAGGGAGAATATTATGTATATAGTACGTGGAAGCCTCCTGCTCGTCTCCGGATCATCTACCCGTGCATCACCAGCTAACCTGTCTCTAGTCTGCTCGTGTGAGCACCCAGAGTAATAAGAGGAGACATAAAACTCTGGGTCAGACATAAAGCCTGGTATGAGCGATAAGCATCTAAACAGAATAATAACAGGTATACTAAACCATACCTGAACCTGGACCAGCAACCAAAGAGTTAGTACCACATACCGTACAATGCTCTAAGGTGCCAAAATAAATAGTGTAAGAATACGGGGGTGGGGGTGTGCATGTCACAATGATAGCAAACAAATCATCCATAGCAACCATCCTCGCATCTCTCACTCAGTGCGTAAAGCGTACGGCATCTACCACTTTGGAACACTAGACAAACTGAGGTAACGACGAACCCCGACTTGTAGAAACCCTGCTATGACCAAGCCAAACACTTGGAGTCATGACCAAACATTTCAATGACCCACTTCATTGGTCGTAGCCCTTGGTTCTACCGATGCCATAATGGCCCTGAATCCGCCTTCGTACCTCCTACCATAGTGGTCCAAAGCTATAGACGTCGATAACTCCTTGGCACGCGTCCCGCAGCAAAGTCCAACCATGAAGCGAACTCATTGATTCCCATCTAAATCTTGAGCTCTAACTTCTCATCTGGACTTCCTTTGCATCTCGGGTTTTGATCGAATTGGAGTGGGTCTTCAGAAAAGTTGACGTGCAGTAACAGTCCTAGAACTCGGTTCGGCTCGGTAGCGTCGGTTCGGCTCGGTAGCGTCGGTTCGGGTCGGTCCTCCATCCTTGTCATCTTCCATTCGATTCGGGTCGGGTTCTTCACTTCGGGTCGGGTCGGTGTCCTCCTCCGGGTCGGGTCGGGTTGCTGTCTTGCTTCGAGTTCATGCTCCTCCTTCGATCAGCTTCCTCGTTTTCCATTTATTCTGATCCGATCCAATCCCTTCGTCTTGCTCCAGTCGTAGCCTCCCATTCGTGAGTCGATCCGATCTGGCCTCTATTATGCTTCCGATCCGATCCGCTCTCTCCTACTCCGATTCGATCCTGTTCCATAGTTCCGATCCGATCCCCCTGTCCACTCCACCTCTAAGTAAACGGCCTTCCTTCTCGCCAAGCCTCTTCCAGTGACAAGTTCCAATCCAGTTCGAATCCCCTTGGTCAGTTCACAAATCCGATCCGACCCCTTCCTCCGATCCGAACCGGTTCGGAACCTGCACACTTCTGCAACTTTCCAGCGAGCTTTCCACGCCATTCGACGACGTTTTCGACCGATTTAACTATTCTAATCAATCGTGAAACATACCATAGGGTCATAGCAACATGTAACATCAATTGCAAATACCATAACAACAATTCAAATGAACCAAAATGGATCAAAAGTGGCTAAAACCTCACATTTTCCTATAATCCTTCTTAATCATGTTTAAGCATACGATTAGCAAAACACATCGAAATTAACCCAAATTTCTAACAGAGCCTTAAAACATTATTTTAGAATTTTAAGAATTTTTCCAGAATTTATTTACGTATAAATTCGCTAATCTTCACTAGTTACCCTTAATTAACTGTAATTAGTGTCAAAATGATGCTATCACTCACCTTTGCCACAACTAGAACCCCAAAACTGAAATATTCTCTGATTTGGCGCTGTTCCCAATCTTACACAGCGGCTCCACCTCGGTTCTTGTGCTAATACTCCTTGATTCGATGTTTGCTATGCCTAATCTCCAATTAGAAAGTGATTTTTGGGTGTTTTAGAGAGATTTAGAGAGTGGAGGCCATGACTAGGTTAAGAGGAATGAAAGTGGCGGCTGGAAAATGTCTAAAGAAATGTTTTCTAACCCTAATCAGCACCTATATCTCCCTAAACCCGAAATTCCCCTTGGGCCTAGCTGCTAATCACCCGATTAAGCCCAATTAAGCTGTTTTTCACCATCTGAAACTTGTTTCAGCCATATCTCCCAAACGGTGAGTCCGTTTGGCTAATGTGACCACTCTACGGAAAGAGAAACCATCATCCGGAGCCAATGGAAGTGGTTTCAGGTCAAAATTCCTTTCCAGTCAAAAGTTATGGCCAGAACAGTGCCAACTAGGGGTAAAATGGTCATTTAAAAATCGAGAAAAATCATGAACATGGGAAATGACCCCAATAGTCGTCTCCCAAAGTTACACGACCATACGACTTCGTATGTGACAGAAATAAATATTCTACGATCCTATGATGCGTAGAATGCGGGTCGTTACACTCTCCCCCCCTTAAGAAATTTCGCCCCCGAAATTTCTTAACCCAAAACATACAAAGGATCCCGCATGCCTAACAACCACATACAACAATCAAACATGCAAAACAAGCAAACAAGCCTATCCTAGCATGCGGAAAACTAAATCGAAGTCAAAATCTTACCAGACAAAGAGTTCTGGGTGTGTCTTCCTAATGTCCTCCTCTGTCTCCCAAGTACAATCACTCTCGTCCTCGCTCCACTGTACCTTGACTAGCTTCACCGCCTTCCTTCGAAGTCGCTTCATGTCGTGCTCGACAATACGGGCCGGCTTGCGGTTCCCAACCGCCTCGGGTTCTACTTCGAAGTCCTCTAACTGATCAGGTGAAATAGTCATATTTGAGTCGTGAACGAACTTCCTTAGTTGGGAAACATGAAATACGTTGTGAACTCCCGCCATCTTCTCCGGTAAGTCAATTCTATATGCCAAATTCCCGACTAGCTCAAGAACAGGGAATGGGCCAACGAATCTTGGTGCCAACTTGCCTCTCCTGCCAAATCGTATTACGCTCTTCAACGGGGAAATCTTGACAAACACCAAGTCGCCAACGGAGAATTTTAAGTCTCTTCTCCTCTTATCAGCATAACTCTTCTGCCTATCTTGGGCAGCCTTCATTCGTTGTTGAATGATCTTGATCTTATCCGACGTTTCTCTCACCACATCTGGTCCAAGCACAAACTTCTCGCCAGTCTCTATCCAACATGATGGTGAGTTGCATGGTCTTCCGTACAAAGCTTCATACGGAGCCATACCGATACTGGATTGGTAGCTATTATTATATGCAAACTCTACTAGATGCAAATGGTCATCCCATGATCCACCGAAATCCAATATACATGCTCTCAAGAGATCTTCCAAAATACGGTTCACCCTCTCCGTCTGACCGTCGGTCTGAGGATGATATGCGGTACTGAGATGTAACTCTGACCCTAAAGCCTCTTGTAAGCTCTTCCAAAACCCACTAGTGAACAACGGGTCTCGGTCGCTCACAATGCTCTTAGGTACTCCATGAAATCTCACTACCCACTTCATATACAACTCTGCTAACTTAGCTGCCGTTCTGGTCGATTTGACTGGTATAAACCTTGCACTTTTAGTCTATCGGTCCACAATCACCCAAATGCTATCATGTCCCGATCTAGTCCTTGGTAAACCATCGATGAAATCCATCGAAACTTGCTCCCATTTCCATTCGGGAATTTCTAATGGCTGTAACAAACCACTAGGCTTCTTTTGCTCGGCTTTAACTAGCTGGCAATTCATACACTTGGATATAAACTTCCCAACGTCTCTTTTCATCCCTTCCCAGTAGTTGGTCTGCTTCATATCTCGATACATCTTATTACCACCGGGGTGTATAGTCAGCTTTGAGTGATGACATTCTCTAAGCACTTCATCTCTCAATCCATTGACATTGGGTACAACAAGCTTTCCATTCTTCCTAAGCCATCCATCTCGATCAAGCCCATACCTGTTCATCTCCTCATCGATGTCCATCTCTAACTTGGAGATGATTTCCAATAGATTAGGATCGTCCCTCTGACTAGAGCCGATCCGCTCAATCAAAGTGGGTCTGATCGTCAAACTTGCTAACATTTCTGGATCCAATTCGCACTTTGGTCTGAAATCAAACCCCGCGATAAACTCCAGTTGCTTCCATTCAAGGAACATAGCCCCTAAGCTGGCATGTCTTCTACTCAATGCATCAGCCACCGCATTGCCCTTTCCTGGTGTGTATGCGATGTCAAAATCATAGGAAGCTAAGAACTCTAACCATCTCTGCTGACGGAGATTTAAATCCTTCTGGGAGAATAGATACTTCAACGACTTATGATCTGTAAACAGCTCAAATCTTTCTCCCAAGAGATAGTGTCTCCACATCTTTAACGCGAACACGATCGCTGCCAATTCTAAATCATGGGTAGGGTATCTTCTCTCGTGCGGTTTCAATTGCCGACTTGCGTAAGCTACAACCCTACCGCCTTGCATCAATACAGCACCCAGTCCGGTACCACAGACATCCGTGTATACCGTCATCTCTTCATCCCCCTTAGGAATGACTAACACTGGTGCGCTTGTCAACTTGTCCTTTAGACTTCTAAATGCATTCTCGCACCTTTCATCCCAGACAAAAGCTTGATTCTTCTTGGTCAACTGAGTCAATGGTGCTGCTATCTTGGAGAAACCTTGGATAAACTTACGATAATATCCCGCTAACCCCAAGAAACTTCTTACATCTGTTGCGTTCTTGGGCATAGGCCAATCTTGTACCGTAGCCACCTTCGCTGGGTCCACTGCAATACCATTCTCTGATACAACATGACCCAAGAACCTCACTTCCCTCTTCCAGAAGTGACACTTAGAAAACTTTGCTTTCAACTAGTGTTTTCTCAACACCTCCATCGCTACTCTTAAATGTTTCTTGTGTTCTTCCTCTGTCCTCGAATAGACCAAAATATCATCAACGAACACAATGACATACTTATTCAACTGATCTCTGAATACCCTATTCATAAGATCCACAAAATATGCCGGGGCATTAGTCAGCCCAAATGGCATAACCAACCATTCATAAAATCCAGACGGCGTTCGAAATGCCGTTTTTGCTATACTCTCAGCTTCCACTCTAAGCTGATGAAAACCTGTCGCGAGATCCAACTGAGAAAATATTCTCGCGCCACTCAACTGATCGAACAAATCATCTATCCGCGGTAGAGGATACTTATTCTTCCTCGTCACTTTATTCAACTCGCGGTAGTCTACACACAAACGAAGGGAACCATCCGCCTTGGTAGCAAACACAACTGGTGCTCCCTATCCAGAAACACTCCTTCTGATAAATCCCTTCTTCAAAAGATCGCTGACTTGCACCTCGAGCTCACGTTGCTCTCTTGGTGCCATACGACGAAGTGGCATCACTATAGGCCTGGCATCCTTTACCAAATCAATACGAAACTCAATCTCTCGGTGTGGTGGAAGTCCGGTCACTTCTTCGAAAACATCCGGATACTGGCCAACCACGGGCAAACCTGACAACTCACTATGCGAAATGTCGAGGGAGTTTAGAAAACTAGCCAATACCCCCTTACTGGGTAGACCACCAAACACTATCCTCCGCCCATCATCCGCTCTAGCTGTCACCAACAAGCCCTCACAGTCTACCACCACCCCGTATCTTTGGAGCCAATCTACTCCCAAAATAATGCCAAACCCAGTAAAGCCCAAAACAAAGCAATCACAAACAAACATGCATCCATGACTCGATAAGACCACATTACGACAAATCATGCTAAGGCTAGTTGAACCACCAATCGGGTTCGTCACTACTAAAGGTCTATCGACAATCTCGGGCTCCAATCCCAACCTATCTACCAGGTCACTAGATATGAAAGAACTGGAAGCTCCGGTATCAAACAAAACTCTAACAGGAACATCGTAAACAGAAAGCATACCTTGAATGACGACATTCTTTCCCTTCTCCGCCGCAGTTGGGGCATTCGACGAAGAAGGAATAGCATTAAGAGCATATGCTTTCACCATTTGCTTTTCCTTAGGGGGTTGCGGACACTTGTCCTTGTGATGTCCCAATTGGCCACAATTGAAGCACTTCCTATCCGCTGGCTTGGCCCGACAATTACTAGCATAATGGCCCTTCTTACCACAGCTGAAGCACTCCACATCTTGCTTATTCTTTTTCTTCTGGCCATCCTTAGCCTGATTCTGTTTTCTCTTATTCTGAGAACCACCCTTGCCTCCACCACTTGCTTGTGGTTTTGGCTCTTCTACAGATGCAACCTCCGTCTTCGACTTAGGGTAGAGACTTTCTGATCTTAACGCTTTCCCCACAATCGATTCAAATGTCTCATCGATGTGGTTAATAAGTTTTTCCCCCAAGTATTGATCCAAACCAGTTATGAATTTCTCATTCTTTTTCTCGGCAGTGTCTATAAGAGATAACCCATATTTTGACAAAGTGTCAAATTCAGCAATATACTCCGAGACAGCCCTGCCATTCTGCTTGAGCTCCAAGAATCTCTTAAACAACATTGACTTCTGAGCAGCTGGAATGAACTTCTCACTAAAGCGAGCCTTAAACTGCTCCCAAGTAATCTGATCTTCGGGAGTAGCTGCCTTTATAGCATTCCACCAATTCATTGCCCGCCCTTGCAGCTGACGGGACGCTAGCTTTCTCTTCATCGCATCCTCGATACCCAAATCCTCGAAGATACGTTCGCAACTATCCAACCAATCTTGAACATCCGTAGCCGACTCCGTTCCGTGGAACGGCTTCCCACCAAGGCTAGTATAATCCTTATTCAGCTTGGCGAAGTCGACTCTTGACGCCTGCACTATTGGACCACCACCATTTCCACCATTGGGAGCTGCCCTCTGTACATCTCTAAGCATCTCTCTCATGAGGTCAGTAAACATCGTCCTCATGTCAGCAGCATTCCCATTATTGGCTCCCCTACCAGCACCTCTAGTATATCGGCTCATCGTCAATCTGAAAAAGGAAATGATTAACGACTCCATAGTGGTGCTAGTGCAGTACGACTTCATCCTTATACTACTAATAGTATATATATATATATATAGCTTTTTAAAAACCAAAGTAATCACAAATACGCTCTCTCGTATACGTATCATATCTCTCCCTGATAACTTCCCTAGGTTAACTACGCAACCTAAGGCTCTGATACCAAGTGTAACGGCCCGCCCCGCACCAGCCTGCATTTCCTCCAAAAGTGCGCTGTACACATGCCCGACTAGCACAAGACGGTCGTCATAAGAAAGGAAAGAAGGGAATGAACTAACCAAAGAACCTGTATAATGTCTCACAGCGCATGGAATAAAATATAATAATAACATACTTGACATAAAACAGGCGAGACAGTGCATAAGCTGATAACTAATAATCAATGTCAACAACAGAGCAGCGGAAATCCAAATACAGCTTATTACAACTTTTCCAAATTTACTGTCTCTAAGCAAAAGAAAGCTAAAGTAGAAGATACACCAACAATGCCCAAGCAGTGATCTTCAACAACACAGGGAGAATATTATGTATATAGTACGTGGAAGCCTCCTGCTCGTCTCCGGATCATCTACCCGTGCATCACCAGCTAACCTGTCTCTAGTCTGCTCGTGTGAGCACCCAGAGTAATAAGAGGAGACATAAAACTCTGGGTCAGACATAAAGCCTGGTATGAGCGATAAGCATCTAAACAGAATAATAACAGGTATACTAAACCATACCTGAACCTGGACCAGCAACCAAAGAGTTAGTACCACATACCGTACAATGCTCTAAGGTGCCAAAATAAATAGTGTAAGAATACGGGGGTGGGGGTGTGCATGTCACAATGATAGCAAACAAATCATCCATAGCAACCATCCTCGCATCTCTCACTCAGTGCGTAAAGCGTACGGCATCTACCACTTTGGAACACTAGACAAACTGAGGTAACGACGAACCCCGACTTGTAGAAACCCTGCTATGACCAAGCCAAACACTTGGAGTCATGACCAAACATTTCAATGACCCACTTCATTGGTCGTAGCCCTTGGTTCTACCGATGCCATAATGGCCCTGAATCCGCCTTCGTACCTCCTACCATAGTGGTCCAAAGCTATAGACGTCGATAACTCCTTGGCACGCGTCCCGCAGCAAAGTCCAACCATGAAGCGAACTCATTGATTCCCATCTAAATCTTGAGCTCTAACTTCTCATCTGGACTTCCTTTGCATCTCGGGTTTTGATCGAATTGGAGTGGGTCTTCAGAAAAGTTGACGTGCAGTAACAGTCCTAGAACTCGGTTCGGCTCGGTAGCGTCGGTTCGGCTCGGTAGCGTCGGTTCGGGTCGGTCCTCCATCCTTGTCATCTTCCATTCGATTCGGGTCGGGTTCTTCACTTCGGGTCGGGTCGGTGTCCTCCTCCGGGTCGGGTCGGGTTGCTGTCTTGCTTCGAGTTCATGCTCCTCCTTCGATCAGCTTCCTCGTTTTCCATTTATTCTGATCCGATCCGATCCCTTCGTATTGCTCCAGTCGTAGCCTCCCATTCGTGAGTCGATCCGATCTGGCCTCTATTATGCTTCCGATCCGATCCGCTCTCTCCTACTCCGATCCGATCCTGTTCCATAGTTCCGATCCGATCCCCCTGTCCACTCCACCTCTAAGTAAACGGCCTTCCTTCTCGCCAAGCCTCTTCCAGTGACAAGTTCCAATCCAGTTCGAATCCCCTTGGTCAGTTCACAAATCCGATCCGACCCCTTCCTCCGATCCGAACCGGTTCGGAACCTGCACACTTCTGCAACTTTCCAGCGAGCTTTCCACGCCATTCGACGACGTTTTCGACCGATTTAACTATTCTAATCAATCGTGAAACATACCATAGGGTCATAGCAACATGTAACATCAATTGCAAATACCATAACAACAATTCAAATGAACCAAAATGGATCAAAAGTGGCTAAAACCTCACATTTTCCTATAATCCTTCTTAATCATGTTTAAGCATACGATTAGCAAAACACATCGAAATTAACCCAAATTTCTAACAGAGCCTTAAAACATTATTTTAGAATTTTAAGAATTTTTCCAGAATTTATTTACGTATAAATTCGCTAATCTTCACTAATTACCCTTAATTAACTGTAATTAGTGTCAAAATGATGCTATCACTCACCTTTGCCACAACTAGAACCCCAAAACTGAAATATTCTCTGATTTGGCGCTGTTCCCAATCTTACACAGCAGCTCCACCTCGGTTCTTGTGCTAATACTCCTTGATTCGATGTTTGCTATGCCTAATCCCCAATTAGAAAGTGATTTTTGGGTGTTTTAGAGAGATTTAGAGAGTGGAGGCCATGACTAGGTTAAGAGGAATGAAAGTGGCGGCTGGAAAATGTCTAAAGAAATGTTTTCTAACCCTAATCAGCACCTATATCTCCCTAAACCCGAAATTCCCCTTGGGCCTAGCTGCTAATCACCCGATTAAGCCCAATTAAGCTGTTTTTCACCATCTGAAACTTGTTTCAGCCATATCTCCCAAACGGTGAGTCCGTTTGGCTAATGTGACCACTCTACGGAAAGAGAAACCATCATCCGGAGCCAATGGAAGTGGTTTCAGGTCAAAATTCCTTTCTAGTCAAAAGTTATGGCCAGAACAGTGCCAACTAGGGGTAAAATGGTCATTTAAAAATCGAGAAAAATCATGAACATGGGAAATGACCCCAATAGTCGTCTCCCAAAGTTACACGACCATACGACTTCGTATGTGACAGAAATAAATATTCTACGATCCTATGATGCGTAGAATGCGGGTCGTTACAATTCATCCATTCACCACTACATAATCTTCCTCTCAATGGATCCATGAAATGCACAGTTTGTTTAGTGGGATTCACAACCGTTAAACACAAATGATTGCTAACATTGAAAATTCTACTCAATATTCATAATGAAGTATATACACATCATGAATCAAGTAAATTTTTTGTAGATCATTATAAAGAACCATACTGTATATACCCTGAGTTATACGGCACCAAAAAAATATGATCAGGATTCCTTGGTTATACCGTTTTGCCAAACTAGAAGCTAATTTAGCTAAAGTTACACATTTATGTGCATCTGTACAAGTAGGATATACCAAGGCAATCATTTCTATCATCTTACATTTCTTCTGCACTTCATAAAGGTAGCTATAAAAGCAAATAAGAAAAGAATATTTAACACCAAATGTAACAAAAATTATGAAATACGCAAGCTCATTTATGAAATGCGCACGCTCATTTATGAAATGCGCAACCTCATTTATGTAATGCGCAATTATGAAATGTCCAAAGAATAATCAACACATACCTCATATAAAAAACAGGGGCTTAAGCAGATGTCTGAAGAACATTTGTGATTGCATGTATATTGGTCCCTGAGATATCCACTTTTGCTCGGAAACCAAATATTTTCTCGTCCAACATGGTGTTGATAATGGCCCCATTCTTCAGGGATGCGTTCTCGCATTCGCAAAGTACCCTAAGTGTTGCAGACAGTTTAGGAGGCAGCGTGTCAAGGTCTTCATCCTCTGGCTCATTGAGATCATTTTTCCTCCTCTTCTTCTTGACAACATCAGACTTATCAACCTCAGGCACTGTGTCGAGGTTGTCATCCTCTGGCTCATTATAATAATTTTTCATCCTTTGGCTCATTATAATAATTTTTCATTCTCTTATTCTTGACAACATCAGACTTAACAACCTCCAAGTTATGTAAATAACAGTCAACTTGTATAGAGAATCAAATATCAAATTATAGATACTGAAATTACCTTCTTAGTTACTACATTGGAGATCAAGTTTCTCGGCCAAGCAGTATATGTACCACCAAGCGCATCTTGTGCTGTCATAAACTCACCATTGACAGGAATTGGTCACAAGGCATCAGAAACAACAACTTTAGTGATGGATACGCGTGCTTTTTCATTTGCAAGCGGAACTCCATGGATCTTCTAGTCTGTGGCGTCGACATTCATTTTATCGGCGGTTCCATATGCAACGGCATTATCTACACAATCAACTACAAGTGCGAACTCAACATTGTTGTTGCCAAATACTGGTTCTTTCATCTTGCACCAAAAACATTATGTATTATAAAATGTTGTTACAGCTAATTAATCTTACATCATCAATGAAATTAGGGTAGCAGATGCTTACCAAATTTTTTTCACAACCTTCCAATTCTTCAGACAAATTTCTTATTGGGGACTTAGCATGTTCCTCAATAACCGTTGTTACTGACTTAACATTTTCCTCAATAACCACTGGCAACACTTTCTTTATC
Source organism: Allium sativum (assembly GCA_030737875.1). NCBI lineage: Eukaryota > Viridiplantae > Streptophyta > Magnoliopsida > Asparagales > Amaryllidaceae > Allium > Allium sativum. Next base: position 311,109 of record JASFAX010000067.1, read on the forward strand.
ATTCCCTTCTTCAGATCTTGCTTCTTTATAGGCTCACAATCATCAGCTGCCTTCTCAAAACCATCATAGGAACATCTGTCGTATGTAGATAGTTTGGGTGAATAAGCCAATTCCGTTACGCCTACAATCTTTGATTCTATCTGCTTTAATTTTTCCTCAACCCAATTCTGTTGCTTACCCATTTCTTGCTTCTTCTCACTTTCCCACTAAGTTTTTTCCTCTTCTCTGATCTTTCGAACGCTTACCGGAATCATATTTAAATTTGTCGATGATCTTTCCTTTCAATGTTTTATTGGAAAATTGAAGTAAGCATTCGGGCTTGACAAAGCCACCAACACCTCATACCCTACCTAAATACTCAGGGGTCCCCAAAGCCATTGTTAGAACTTCATTAGGTCCATCTATCTCAAAGTATCCAGAGTCAACTTCTTTAGCCAATGCCTCATGACAACAAAATCAAATATATTGGATTCATCTACTTTTATTTCAATAAATGCAAAGTTAAAATTAGGTAAAAACAAATTAATTACACATAAAAAAAATTGACAATGACATGTGTTTCTGGGTCCTTGAAGTCTCCGCTCTTGTCCTAACGTGCCTTTAACCACATAATACTACGGGACAATTCTTTCTCTGGAGTGGTTTGCTACTGCAAATATACATACATAAATATAGAACATTTATCAGTCCATTCTAATAAAAGTATACAAATTACATTCGTTAGTCCATTTATCTGATATCACATAGTTTTGCAAGCAACACTAACCAGTTCTTGTATCAGATTAGCATATCCTTTGCATGCCATCCGATGAGGGTACACATTTTTGTAACGTACGGATTTCGCCCGGACCTAATCGATCGCTAAATCGACCAAGACCATTCGAATCTCGCATACGCTAACTCTGGGCATACAACACATCAGAACAAATAACAGAAGACTTTTATAAACATCATAATAATGTTACATCATAGTACAAAATATCAGAGTATATCGAAAAATAATTATACAGTGGAAGATTTATTTACAATAAATGTAATACAATGCAGTGGAAACAAATAAAATAACACAGCGGAAGACTATCAATACTCTGGACACAACTTTTCGCTTCGATCCGGAATCCTGCTAAACATATCTGCAAAATAAAACTACTCGACTGCCCATGTGGAAAATAGGGGCACCCGAGTTTGTAAGGGAAAAACAAACTACAGGTCAGTCATGGGACTGGTGTGAGAAACTCTAAACAGTTATAAGCTTATATAAATGATAAGGCAAATCACAGGACCACGCCGCTAACGCGGAACGGGTTTACCTCCGTGAATGCCAGTGTATAAACAACAATCAATATAGATATATGGATCTACTATGCATCAATCAACATGCAATATCCCAATCTACCCATTTAGGTTATTCACCACACTTAGATTTTCCAAATCCAATTCAATTTATAGAAATTATTCCTTTTGACTTTATTTCCCGATTTCTATTTCAAATCATTTGAAATACATATCTAACTTTTATATCAAAGTATATTCACTTCGGGATCTTAAATCAAATCATTTGGAAATATGAATTCCAAATAATAACAATGCATACAAACAAGTATGCAACCAAATATCGGGCTCCCCCTAGACAAGGCAAAGGGCACGCACTTAAGCAACTCGATATATATATATGTGTACCTCCCAACATGGAGCAGGCCATAATGACGATGCACCTCCCACGCATGGAAGCATACACATCCCATCTCACCCATACTTTTAGCCGTCCGGGTTACCAGAATCTTTAGCCACATACTAAATCATTTTTATATCCCGAAGTGGGGAAAATCATTTCAACATAATAATCACAAGTACTTTCAAAATATAGTACTTTACATTAGCAATTCACACATATGATCAGTCACCATTAATCACATAATCTTTGAGCTCGTACATCTCAAAGAATGGTGTTAAGCAAGAGAATAAATTCTCCGCCACCAAACAGATACATCATTAATAACAACTAATCGAATATGTGATGAACTACAATGTAAAACCATAATACATTTCCAAATCATTTCGAAATCATTGGGTTTTAGCCCTCGAAATCCTTTCTGTTTTATAAAACATTCCCTGTCCAAAATTGGGAATACATTTATTTTCACTTAAGAAAAATATCATTTCAAAATCATTCACTAAATTTGAAATGAACTCAATATCATCACTACACATCTCATAGTCAAATCGTGAAGTGTTTCACAAGATGTCAGCATACGAATATTTCTACCCAACCCGATACTAAATGTAAAAGCATATTTTCTCATATACTGGTCGAGCACAATCCAAACAATCAATCGGTCACAATCAATATGAAAACCCAAGCATATTTGGTTTATATCACATCTCATGTTTTTGGTAAATTTAATCACCAATCATTCTTTCAAATCTAGTTAAAGATTTATTCTAACTCTCATTAGTTTCAATCTTTGAAATTCATTATTTAATGATTGTTCAACTCTCTGGAAATTAATCCTGTTATTAACTGGGTTAAAGAACAAATGTCATTTAAACACAGTTCACGACAAACCCAAACTCCAATTTAATATTAAATACAAGGCTCTGAATAGAAATTATACCGGCTCATATTCAATATCAAATTCTGAAATCAACAAATATCGTATTGGGAATAACGATATATATATCTACCAAATTCCTCCACAATATCCGTATAACCATGGAATCCAATATCGAAATATCCCTAAGATAATTTCGATTCAAAGCCATTCCAATTCATATATTGGAAATTCTGGTTATTTTAAAAACCATTTCAATCCAATTTATTTATTTAAAAATATATTGGATTTACAATTCTAGTTAATAACTAGTTCATTTTGATAAAAAATATATTTTTATCTTTCCAAATATGGAAATTTTCATCCCAATTCTTTCTAAATCATTTATTATGATTTTACACAAATTATTGATATTTTTAATAATTTTATCAAGGCCCGTACAGTCGATATCCATAAACGGTCATCGAACTGCACTTACAACAACCTTTTCCAAATTTGATTTGGACATAATTCCAAATTCAACCGTTAGATTTCCAATCTCTTATATTCGTTGAAAAGTTATTTTCGTTACGAACCCAACGGTTTTGGTTTTAGGAGAATCCGATGGTTGGATCTCCCGTAATGTCCGTTCGAAGTCAATGGTCGAAATTCACGAAATGCCACAGCGCAACGCGTTCTATTCAGGCCATTATATATAATATATATTATATATATTTCATCGATTTCCATTTAAAACGTTTTTTTTATAAATCGTTTTAAATTTGTTTTCAAAACGATTTAAACTTCATATTCAATTTCAAATCAAAATTGAATATTCCATATACATGAAAATTTTTGTGAGGACCCGTAACTTCCCCGTGAGGGAAAGAGCGGATACTTTGAGAACAACACACAAATGAACGCAGACGGAAGAACATTTCATTGCTATTACAACAATTCCATCAGATACAAGAATATACAGAGTATAAATGAATAAATTACATTCGATAAATATCAGAGATTACAATAAATTACATAGCAGCGGAAAATAATAAAAAAACACAACTGAAAGTAATACACGGATACAGAGCTTTCCGAGCATCGTTCCAGCTGTAAATCAAGATCCTGTGAATATAAATCTGCAAAACCAAAACTACTAGCTGCCCGTGTCGAAAATAAGGGCACCCAGAGTTTAGGTTATAACAATAAACTCCAGGTCAGTCATGTGACTAGTGTGAGAACTAAAACAGTTATTTAAAACTTTACTTTAAAAGAGAGTAATTCAAGGGACCACGCCGTATAACACGGAACGAGTTTCCTCCCAAGAATACCAGTGCATAGAATAAACAGCGCAATGCTTTTTCGAAAATGAAGCTATTATAAGACCCAGGTCCCATCACACAATGCAACGCAAGCCGGAGGATAGGGTTTTCCCTTATAATAGACAAACATGCTTGGTACGTTTAAAACAAATCATTTGATACTATAATAAGTGTATAGTGTCAAAACAATTTCAATCATAAATATCAATCATAGACGGCATAACATCCCATGCTACTATGTCGCCATACTAGGCTCTACAAATAAAGCCGAAATATCTCGTATTGGAAATTGGATTTCCGTCATGAGTCGAGGCAAGGGGTAAGCTCCTCTCCGCTTCGAGACACTCTAGCAAATGCCTCAGGACTACACACTCTAGGTAACCCTTGGAATCGGCTGGGCCGGTCCTCTCTTACGTTTGAGGATTAGAAATTCCTAAACACACGTTTCCCAGTCCTTACAGACCTATAATCGAGGCGCCTCATTCCAACAACCACAAAGGTGAAAAGTATATAAATGTCAGGGCTGGTAAGTCACCGACACCACCAAAGCTAGAAAGAAACGTCGTGTCCTCCCAGCGGTCCGTATCCCTTTTTAACTCATACCGAGGTGTAAGGCTCGCGAATCCACGCTATACACAAAGCTATGCCACGTAGGCCGTGCTTTGATCATCAACCATAAGACTTTTCTTTTCAACAGAAGCCTTGATCCAATGCAACTCAGCGTGCCACACAGGCAATTCATGCTATGTGATTGATATCTATCGATATATAACCTCTAAGCTCGTACGTCTCAGAGAAGGGTGTTAAGCAAGAGAATAAATTCTCCGCCGCCAAACAGATATATATTTAACAGAAATCAATCAACACAGAATAAAATCCAATGTCAGACACATAATCCATTTACAAGTTCGTTCTGGGTCTGAACGAAACCGGAGGCACTTTCCTTGCATATCCATCGATCTCCAAGTACGTCTGGACGACCACTAACTGATTCCCTCATCTTGGGTGTACAGCCCAATCAAGATCATCAGTAATCACCCAAACGATGTGAAGACTTCCGGTCTTCAACCACCGTCTTCATCTTCGACTTATCGTCGAATCGGTTATTCAGAATGGGTATAAACCCGAACTTTCCGAACAACCCGCGTATATTAAAAACACATGTTACACAAACACAACATACGCCTCATTCCAATTTAGCAGCCACTAACCGTAAATCAACAAGAGAACAATTTCCCAAATATTAACCCCGAAGGCCGAAACCAACATCAGATCAATACCCAGGAAACCATTCTTCTTAGCTAACCTACAGCTAGTTTCTAAATTTCATATTCTTTAGGAAAGGTTCCCATTAATTTTATCCAAGATAAATTCTTTAAAATTTATCCTTTAATCTTCCTTTGGATGTCGTTTCAAACCAAATTATGGTTTTTTTCAAATTAGTCGAGACTAGCGAACCACACCGAAGTAATTATTTATTTTATTTCCCAATCCCAACCTATTCATCCCATGAAGAAAAACTGGTCATACTCCATATCTAACACCACGGTGTTATCGGTAAAATTAATTACCATTTCACGTTCAAATCTAATTAAAGATTTAACTATCGCTTTGGAGCAAAACTGGTAATACTCCATTCTCGCTCAATTTCTAAATTTGATAATTTAGATTGTCAATTCACATTTCAATTTAATTGCAGATTCATTTAAAACTCCTTTTACTGGGTTAAAGAACTAATGTCTTTTTAGAACACAGTTCACGACAAACCCAAATCACATTCTGTTTATTATCGGGTTAAAGAACAAGTGTTATTTAAAACACCGTTCAAGATAAACCCACAAATCAATTCTATTTAAAACCCATTTCAAATCCAATTTATTTAAAAATAAATGGGTTTTAATTTTAGTTCAAAACTAGTTCATTTCGATAAAAATCTATTTTTATCTTTTCAAATATGGAGTTTTTCATCCCAATTTTTCCCAAATCATTTCTTATGATTTTTCACAAATTATTACTATTTTTAATAATTTTACCAAGGCCCGTACAGTCGATTTCCAACAACGGTCATCGAACTGCACTTACAACGACCTTTTCTGAATTTGATTTGGACGTATCTCCAAATCCAACCGTTAGATTTCAAATTTCTAATATTCGTTAGAAAGCTCTTTTCGATACGAACCCAACGGTTCCAGTTTTAGGAGAATCCGACAGTAGGATCTCCCGTAATGTCCGTTTGAATTAAATGGTCGAAATTCGAGAACTGCCGCAGCGCGGCGCGTTCTATTCAGGCCATTATATTATATATATAATATATATTTCGTCGATTTCTATTTAAAACGAATTTTATAAATAGTTTTGAATTCGTTTCAAAAACAATTTCAACCTTTATTTCAAATTCAAATCAAAATTGAATTTTCTATTATAAATCCTTTTTACTTTCATTTCTATTTGATTTCAATTCAAATCAATTTTAATTCGATTCGAATTCATTTTCTTTTCAATTCAATTCGATTCGAATTCGTTTTCCTTTTCAATTCAATTCAAATTCGTTTTCTATTCAATTCAAATCAAATTTAATTCATTTTCTAATTAAATCAAATTCGTTTTCTATTCAAATCAAATTCAATTCGTTTTCTAATCAAATCAAATTCGATTTCTATTCAAATCAAATTCAATTCGTTTTCTAATTAAATCAAATTCGTTTTCTATTCAAATCAAATTCGATTTCTATTCAAATCAAATTCAATTCGAATATAATCGATATAAATATCGTTCACGTCAAAATAGCGCATCTCAAATCAACACGGCTTTATACTCAACAAATGGATCTATATTTCTTTCAATACACGACTCTATATCTTTGTCAACATACGACTAATCTCAACGAATGAGTACTGTCCACGTGTGACTTTTTTTGTTATTTAATATATTTTATAAAAATTATGGTATCTATCGTTTGATTTAAAATCAGACTCCAACCGTAAATTAGTAAGAGAACGATTCCCTGAATATTAACCCTGAAGGCCGAAACCAACATCAGATCAATATCCAGGAGACCACTCATCTTATCTATTTTCCAGTTAGTTTCTAATTTTATATGATAAAGATGTAAATTTTATTGTTAAAATATTTCGTTCAACACATGACTAATCTCAACGGATGAATACTGTCAACACATGAACCTTTATTTTATAATGTTAAAGAAATAAATTTTATTGTTAAAATATTTCGTTCAACACATGACTAATCTCAACGGATGAGTACTGTCAACACATGAACCTTTATTTTATAATAATCTTTATCTTCTAAATTGGAATGAGGCCTAATCAATTACCATATAAAATTATTTATATGGATTCCATACAATACATGTATATAATAGCAACGATAAACAATCAACCATCATCCAAAGTGCACTACACTGTATAAGCATCAAATATAGATATCTAATGCTTATAACAGCCTGTCAATCAATCGATCGACATACAACTAATTATTAGGATTAGTGTATGCCGTATTTTATCCCAATACCCGTGTGGGGTTTCAAACAATCAAACACAGATTTTATTTGTGCAGTTGGGCGATGTGTAAAATTTATCATCCCAATCAATATCAGTTAAATCAGTGTATATAAACAAATCGGTCGATTTGTTTATAAATATTTATTTATTCACATTCACGTTAAAAATTATATTTTTAACGATAAAATATTTTTAACTATATAAATATTTTATTTTATTTCAACATATGAATATATTTCATTATCTATTTCACATCAACTTCACAAACAAATTTCACAACACAACAACTAAACAAACAAGCCATCCATGGTCTGTGGATGACGGGTGTCGGGTACTGCTAAGCACCGTCTGCATCCTAGCATATGTATATATCTAGAAAAAAGAAATTTAGAGTGAGAAGTTCTCACTAATAGCTATTCCAACTCCACGATACTCCTAATGTAGGAAATCATCACTGTTCTCGTCTCTTTGTCACTTTCGTTGCCCGTATTCACTACATATATAAAAATCACATTTTTATGTTATTGCCATGTATATAAAAATCACATCTTTAACACGATTTTTTCATTAAAAAGGTTATATTTTTACAACGCTATTCTATATAAAAGGATTATCTTTATTTTTATCGCTACTTCTATAATGTAAAAATCTAATTTTCCTACAATGAAAAATCTAATTTTTCTTCTATGAAAAATCAAATCTTTTGAATGAACAAAATCAAATCTTTATACTTAACAAAAATCTATTCTTTACTTCTATAGAAATCCATTCTTCACTTCTATATAAAAATATAACTCACCTTTTCTATTATCAAAAATTCCACCTTTCGTATATTAAAAATTTCAACTTTTCAACGTTAAAAATATATTCTTTATTTTAAAAATCAAATCTATTTCGTATTCAAAAATCTCGTCTTTTCCATTTTTATAAATCATATTTTTACCATATTAAAAATCGCATCTTTTACCATATAAAAATCCCGTCTTTTACCGTTTTAAAATCAAATAATTTTTAGTTTTAAAGTCATGTAAAAATCATTTTTAAAAATCATATAAAAATCAGTTTTAAAGATCCAAAAAAAAAACAGTTTTTAAAACTGAAATAAAATTAAAAACTTACAGCGTGACGGAGGAGGGGCTGTTGCAGTGAAGGGAGGTGGCGGGGGAGGCTGCGCGCGTCGATCGATGAAGAGAGTGGGGGGGGGTTTCGGTTGCGGTGCTCAAGGGGGGAGGGGTTGTGTCGCGAGGGCGGGGGGGGGAGTGAGAAGAAGAGAAGAAGAGGAGGGTTTCGGAGGTGGCGCCCCACCTCTGAGGCGCGGCGGCGATCGATCGGGGGGAGGGGGGAGGGGGACGGCGGTTTTCTACACCCCCCCGGTCTTTCTCTTTCTTTCTTTTTTCGTTTCTGAGTGAATGAGTAAGGGGGGTATATGAGAATTTATATATTTTAATATTATTTTAATTTTAACCTCTAAAAGTTACTTTAAAAATTCGAACTCCTTTTTGAGCCCACCAACTGTCGTCCCTAGGGTAATACCCCCATTCCGAACACAGTGGGATATGTATCGTAGGCCGACTCGATCGTTTCGATCCATTTTCGTCAAAATCAAAATATAACTCTATATATTGAATTTGAACGCGCATTTCAATTTACCGGGGTCACATACTAACTCTATAAATTGCAAAAAAATATTTTCTAGCTTCGTATTGACGATACGGTCCTAACAAAACTAATTTTGTCGAATTCTGAGACCATTGGGAAAATGGCCATTTTCCAGTCGATTAAAATCAACTAAAACTAGTCAAACGCGTTTTCCTTTGCCACGCTCACATATTGATTCGAAAAATTATGAAAATTGGAATCTAGCAATAACTTTACATCCCGGATCCAACAAAAGTGGTTTCGTCGAAATCCGTTGCAAAATGTCTAATTTTAAGGGCTTGAATTCCATAGCGACTATTCAGAATTTTCAATTGGACATATCTTTTGATTCCCGCTATGAAATCTCAATTTTTCGGATTCGTTGGAAAGATATTCCCAATTAGATCCTAATGTTTTTAGTTTCACTACAATCCGGAATGTTTTGCACCCGGTACATTCAATTGAAGTTTGAAATCGAATTATCGAACTACCGCACCATTTTCAATTCCTTTATAATTATATATAAATATTTATATTCTAACGACAACGTATATAATATGCACGTTCGAATTCTATTCAAAATAAATTTTCGTCGATATTATTTAAAATAATCCATTTTAAATATTCAAAATTCGTTAAAATTGCCAAAATAAAAATTTTAAACTGGCCCAGATTTTCTGGGTTATTACAATCTCCCCCACTTAAAACTTTTCGTCCCCGAAAAGGAACAAAGTCGAAAGTGGTTTGATTAATCAACTCTACATTCGATCTGGCTTCCATTCTCCAACTTTTCAGTTTCTGAGAATTTTCAAATTTTCAAAAATTTGGCTAACACCCTAAATTTTTGAGAAATTTCGCCATAACCTCCCCTGCACCGGGAGCCACGGGAAAATCCCGAAATTGCCATACAGGCCTTCTGATCTCAAAAAGAAAAAGAAAAAGCCAAACGGCTAGCCAATAGGCTCATAAAATCATCATCACCCAAACAAAACAGTAAATTATAGTAAATATGTACCTATTTGTCGGGCAAACAAATTTTATTCTCTGCTCTAGCCTCCTTGCTATGACCTATTCAATGTAAGTACATGTATATGTAAGAAAATGCGACCACTTTTCAATAATTCAATATTTGATTCCATTAGGCTAAATGGTTCAAAATTATCAAACAAATAAACAAACAACACAAACATCAATCAATTAGTGAATTAGAGTTTCAAATTCATATTTTTGATACATATACAGAAAATCATGTTTTTGATGCCAATTCACAACAATAAATCTATCTATAAAAGTTTTGGGTTCTCACACCAGTCTAATGTAAATATATAGTAATCACACCTTCGAAACACGAACATAAATACTGATGATGTCATGACAATTATCAGTACCATCTCCGGGCGACTAGAATGTGATTCTATATCTATCCAATATATTAAAACTTCGAATACACGTTCTTGACGCGTATATGCAAAACCTTTATATACTAGATTGTCCAAATCAATACAAATAAAATATTCAAATATGTATAAAATGGTTTAAATTTTCAAAACAATATTGTTTTCATTTGAAAAATATACTCTTCACACTCGTTCTTGGATACTACTGATCCTATCTCTAACGAGTCATTCTAATTGGATATTGCTAATCCAATATCTGATGAATTCTTTCGTATGGTTCTAATGTGTCTTGTCCTCGAGCTCTGTAAACCAAAGCTCTGATACCAAACTGAGACGACCCGAACTTCCCCGTGAAGGAAAGCACGGATAGAATTGAGGACAAGACAAAATAGAACGCAGACGGAAGAACATTTCATTGCTATTACAACAATTCCATCAGATACAAGAATATACAGAGTATAAATGAATAAATTACATTCGATAAATATCAGAGATGACAATAAATTACATTACAGCGGAAAATAATAAAAAACACAACTGAAAGTAATACACAGATATAGAGCTTTCCGAGCATCGTTCCAGCTGTAAATCAGGATCCTATGAATATAAATCTGCAAAACCAAAACTACTAGCTGCCCGTGTCGAAAATAAGGGCACCCAGAGTTTAGGTAAAAACAATAAACTCCAGGTCAGTCATGTGACTGGTGTGAGAACTAAAACAGTTATTTAAAACTTTACTTTAAAAGAGAGTAATTCAAGGGACCACGCCATATAACACGGAACGGGTTTCCTCCCAAGAATACCAGTGCATAGAATAAACAGCGCAATGCTTTCTCGAAAATGAAGCTATTATAAGACCCAGGTCCCATCACATAATGCAACGCAAGCCGGAGGATAGGGTTTTCCCTTATAATAGCCAAACATGCTTGGTACGTTTAAAACAAATCATTTGATACTATAATAAGTGTATAGTGTCAAAACAATTTCAATCATAAATATCAATCATAGACGGCATAGCATCCCATGCTACTATGTCGCCATACTAGGCTCTACAAATAAAGCCGAAATATCTCATATTGGAAATTGGATTTTCGTCATAAGTCGAGGCATGAGGCAAGCTCCTCTCCGCTTCGAGACAATCTAGCAAATGCCTCGCGACTACACACTCTGGGTAACCCCTGGAATCGGCTGGGCCAGTCCTCCCTTACGCTTGAGGATTGGCAATTCCTAAACACACGTTTCCCGGTCCTTACAGACCTATAATCGAGGCGCCTCGTTCCAACAACCACAAAGGTGAAAATTATATAAATGTCAGGGCTGGTAAGTCACTGACACCACCAAAGCTAGAAAGAAACGTCGTGTCCTCCCAGCGGTCCGTATCCCGTTTTTAACTCATACCGAGGTGTGAGGTTCGCGAATCCATGCTATACACAAAGCTATGCCACGTAGGCCATGCTTTGATCATCAACCACAAGACTTTTCTTTTCAACAGAAGCCTTGATCCAATGCAAATCAGCGTGCCACACAGGCAATTCATGTTATGCGATTGATATCTATCGATATATAACCTCTAAGCTCGTACGTCTCAGAGATGGGCGTTAAGCAAGAGAATAAATTCTCCACCGCCAAACAGATATATATTTAACAGAAATCAATCAACACAGAATAAAATCCAATGTCAGACACACAATCCATTTACAAGTTCGTTCTGGGTCTGAACGAAACCGGAGGCACTTTCCTCGCATATCCATCGATCTCCAAGTACGTCTGGACGACCACTAACTGATTCCCTCATCTTGGGTGTACAACCCAATCAAAATCATTAGTAATCACCCAAACGATGTGAAGACTTCAGGTCTTTAACCATCATCTTCATCTTCGACTTATCGTCGAATCGGTTATTCAGAATGGGTATAAACCCGGACTTTCCGAACAACCCGCATATATTAAAAACACATGTTACACAAACACAACATACGCCTCATTCCTATTCAGCAACCACTAACCGTAAATCAACAAGAGAACAATTTCCCAAATATTAACCCCGAAGGCCGAAACCAACATCAGATCAATACCCAGGAAACCATTCTTCTTAGCTAACCTACAACTAGTTTCTAAATTTCATATTCTTTGGGAACGGTTCCCATTAATTTTATCCAAGATAAATTCTTTAAAATTTATCCTTTAATCTTCCTTTTGATGTCGTTTCAAACCAAATTATGGTTTTTTTCAAATTAGTCGAGACTAGCGAACCACACCGAAGTAATTATTTATTTTATTTCCCAATCCCAACCTATTCATCCCATGAAGAAAAACTGGTCATACTCCATATCTAACACCACGGTGTTATCGGTAAAATTAATTACCATTTCACGTTCAAATCTAATTAAAGATTTAACTATCGCTTTGGAGCAAAACTAGTAAAACTCCATTCCCGCTCAATTTCTAAATTTGATAATTTAGATTATCAATTCACATTTCAATTTAATTGCAGATTCATTTAAAACTCCTTTTACTGGGTTAAAGAACTAATGTCTTTTTAGAACACAGTTCACGACAAACCCAAATCACATTCTGTTTATTATCGGGTTAAAGAACAAGTGTTATTCAAAACACCTTTCACGATAAACCCACAAATCAATTCTATTTAAAACCCGTTTCAAATCCAATTTATTTACAAATAAATGGGTTTTAATTTTAGTTCAAAACTAGTTCATTTCGAAAAAAAAACTATTTTTATCTTTTCAAATATGGAGTTTTTCATCCCAATTTTTCCCAAATCATTTCTTATGATTTTTCACAAATTATTACTATTTTTAATAATTTTATCAAGGCCCGTACAGTCGATTTCCAACAACGGTCATCGAACTGCACTTACAGCGACCTTTTTTGAATTTGATTTGGAGGTATCTCCAAATCCAACCGTAAGATTTCAAATTTCTAATATTCGTTAGAAAGCTCTTTTTGATACGAACCCAACGGTTCCGGTTTGAGGAGAATCCGACGGTCGGATCTCCCGTAATGTCCGTTTGAAATAAATGGTCGAAATTCGCGAACTGCCACAGCGCGGCGCGTTCTATTCAGGCCATTATATTATATATATAATATATATAATATATATTTCGTCGATTTCTATTTAAAACAAATTTTATAAATAGTTTTGAATTCGTTTCAAAAACAATTTCAACCTTTATTTCAAATTCAAATCAAAATTGAATTTTCTATTATAAACCCTTTTTACTTTCATTTCTATTTGATTTCAATTCAAATCGATTTTAATTCGATTCGAATTCATTTTCTTTTCAATTCAATTCGATTCGAATTCGTTTTCCTTTTCAATTCAATTCAAATTTGTTTTCTATTCAATTCAAATCAAATTCAATTCGTTTTCTAATTAAATCAAATTCGTTTTCTATTCAAATCAAATTCAATTCGTTTTCTAATCAAATCAAATTCGATTTCTATTCAAATCAAATTCAATTCGTTTTCTAATTAAATCAAATTCGTTTTCTATTCAAATCAAATTCGATTTCTATTCAAATCAAATTCAATACGAATATAATCGATATAAATATCGTTCGCGTCAAAATAGCGCATTTCAAATCAACACTGCTTTATATTCAACAAATGGATCTATATTTCTTTCAATACACGACTCTATATCTTTGTCAACACACAACTAATCTCAACGAATGAGTACTGTCCACGTGTGACTATTTTTTTTATTTAATATATTTTATAAAAATTATGGTATCTATCGTTTGATTTAAAATCAGACTCCAACCGTAAATTAGTAAGAGAACTATTCCCTGAATATTAACCCCGAATGCCGAAACCAACATCAGATCAATATCCAGGAGACCACTCATCTTATCTATTTTCCAGTTAGTTTCTAATTTATATGATAAATATGTAAATTTTATTGTTAAAATATTTCGTTCAACACATGACTAATCTCAACGGATGAGTACTGTCAACACATGAACCTTTATTTTATAATGTTAAAGATATAAATTTTATTGTTAAAATATTTCGTTCAACACATGACTAATCTCAACGGATGAGTACTGTCAACACATGAACCTTTATTTTATAATATTCTTTATCTTCTAAATTTGAATGAGGCCCAATCAATTACCATATAAAATTAATTATATGGATTCCATACAACACATGTATATAATAGCAACGATAAACAATCAACCATCACCCAAAGTGCACTACACTGTATAAGCATCAAATATAGATATCTAACGCTTATAACAGCCTGTCAATCAATCGATCGACATACAACTAATTATTGGGATTAGTGTATGTCGTATTTTATCCCAATACCCGTGTGGGGTTTCAAACAATCAAACACAGATTTTATTTGTGCAGTTGGGCGATGTGTAAAATTTATCATCCCAATCAATATCAGTCAAATCAGTGTATATAAACAAATCGGTCGATTTATTTATAAATATTTATTTATTCACATTCACGTTAAAAATTATATTTTTAACGATAAAATATTTTTAACTATATAAATATTTTATTTTATTTCAACATATGAATATATTTCATTATCTATTTCACATCAACTTCACAAACAAATTTCACAACACAACAATTAAACAAACAAGCCATCCATGTTCTGTGGATGACGGGTGTCGGGTACTGCTAAGCACCGTCTGCATCCTAGCATATGTATATATCTAGAAAAAAGAAATTTAGAGTGAGAAGTTCTCACCAATAGCTATTCCAACTCCACGATACTCCTAATGTAGGAAATCATCACTGTTCTCGTCTCTTTGTCACTTTCATTGCCCGTATTCACTACATATATAAAAATCACATTTTTATGTTATTGCCATGTATATAAAAATCACATCTTTAACACGATGTTTTCATTAAAAAGGTTATATTTTTACAACGCTATTCTATATAAAAGGATTATCTTTATTTTTATCGCTACTTCTATAATGTAAAAATCTAATTTTCCTACAATGAAAAATCTAATTTTTCTTCTAAGAAAAATCAAATCTTTTGAATGAACAAAATCAAATCTTTATACTTAACAAAAATCTATTCTTTACTTCTATAGAAATCCATTCTTCACTTCTATATAAAAATATAACTCGCCTTTTCTATTATAAAAAATTCCACCTTTCGTATATTAAAAAATTCAACTTTTCAACGTTAAAAATATATTCTTTATTTTAAAAATCAAATCTATTTCGTATTCAAAAATCTCGTCTTTTCCATTTTTATAAATCATATTTTTACCATATTAAAAATCACATCTTTTACCATATAAAAATCCCGTCTTTTACCGTTTTAAAATCAAATAATTTTCAGTTTTAAAGTCATGTAAAAATCATTTTTAAAAATCATATAAAAATCAGTTTTAAAAATCCAAAAAAAAACAGTTTTTAAAACCGAAATAAAATAAAATTAAAAACTTACAGTGGGAAGGAGGAGGGGCTGTTGCAGTGAAGGGAGGAGACGGGGGAGGCTGCGCGCGTCGATCGATGAAGAGAGTGGAGGGGTTTCGGTTGCGGTGCTCGAAGGGGGGGGGGCTGTGTCGCGAGGGCCGGGGGGAGGGAGAAGAAGAGGAGGGGGTTTCGGAGGTGGCGCCCCACCTCTGAGGCGCCGCGGCGATCGATCGGGGGGGGGGGGGGGGGGTTTCTCCCCCCCGGTCTTTCTCTTTTTTTTTCGTTTCCGAGTGAATGAATAAGGGGGGGTATATGAGAATTTATATATTTTAATATTATTTTAATTTTAATCTCTAAAAGTTACTTTAAAAATTCGAACTCCTTTTTGAGCCCACCGACTGTCGTCCCTAGGGTAATACCCTCATTCCGAACACAATGGGATATTTATCGTAGGCAGACTCGATCGTTTCGATCCGTTTTCGTCAAAATCAAAATATAACTCTATATATTGAATTTGAACGCGCATTTCAATTTACCGGGGTCGCATACTAACTCTATAAATTGCAGAAAAATATTTTCTAGCTTCGTATTGACGATACAGTCCTAACAAAACTAATTTCGTCGAATTCTGAGACCGTTGGGAAAATGGCCATTTTCCAGTCGATTAAAATCAACTGAAACTGGTCAAACGCGTTTTCCTTTGCCACGCTCACATATTGATTCGAAAAATTATGAAATTTGGAATCTAGCAATAACTTTACATCCCGGATCCAACAAAAGTGGTTCCGTTGAAATCCGAGGTCGTTTGCAAAATATCTAATTTTAAGGGCCTGAATTCCATAGCGACTATTCAGAATTTTCAACTGAACATATCTTTTGATTCCCGCTATGAAATCTCAATTTTTCGGATTCGTTGGAAAGATATTCCCAATTAGATCCTAATGTTTTTGGTTTCACTACAATCCGGATTGTTTTGCACTCGGTACATTCAATTGAAGTTTGAAATCGAATTATCGAACTACCGCGCCATTTTCAATTCCTTTATAATTATATATAAATATTTATATTCTAACGACAACGTATATAATATACACGTTCGAATTCTATTTAAAATAAATTTTCGTCGATATTATTTAAAATAATCCATTTTAAATATTCAAAATTCGTTAAAATTGCCAAAATAAAAATTTTAAACTAGCCCAGATTTTCTGGGTTATTACAATTTTATACAGTGTATATATATGTTAAAAATTATATTTTTAACAATCAAATCATTTTCAGTTTTCATATGTATATTGATTTCACATTTCATATCTATATATATATTTCACTTCACATATATATTATTTTCACATTTCATATATATATTATTTTCACTTCATATATATAATATTTTCACTCCATATATATATTTATATTATTCAGACTTCATATATATATATATTTTTCACATTTCATATATATATATATATATATATAATATTTTCACTTCATATATATAATATTTTCCATCTTCATATATATTTAATTTTCCATTCCATATATATATTTATCTTTTGCATTCCATATATATATATATTTATATTTTCCATTCCACATCACATATATGATTTCCATATCGTATATATATATATATTCCATATCGCATATATATTTCATTTCACATCTTATATATATATTTCATTTCACATCTTATATATATTTCATTTCACATCTTATATACATATATTTCATTTTCCATTTCAGATCACAGTCACAATCAATTTTCACAACACTAAACAATCAAACAAACAAGTCGTCCATGGTCTGTGGATGACGGGGAGCAGTTCATATATGCAGTTATAAAATAAATAACTGTACAAGAAATTATACTGAGAGAATTCTCACATTGGGCTCCGTCAGTTTTATCTGAATTTCTGTTCTGTTTCAATTTGAAATTGCTTGAAATTCTGATGTGCTCTGTTTTGGACGTGGTCAGTTTGATCGCGAAGATCTCGGCTCCACAATCGCAATGGATCCAGTTTCGCGCGATTCTGACCTCGTATGAAGATGTTACAGTGTCACAAAGTTTGAATTACATAATTATATAACTATTTACTAATAACCCTTTATTCAGACTTGCAAATGTGAATGATGTTCTACATCTAAAACTTGCATAGGCCAAAGTTACAACTTGCATAAACAACATATACCATGGATTCCAAATCTAAAGGTGTGAACTTGATGAGATAATGGCCACAAACTTGCATAAATCATGTATGTCATAGATCTATATCTAAAGGTGTGAACTTGATGGGATAATGGCCACAAACTTGCATAAATCATGTATGTCATAGATCTATATCTAAAGGAGTAAACTTGCATAGGTAATAACCCTAAACTTGCATAACATGATTCATATCCAACTCATAAACTTACACATGTGATTTATATATCGCAACAATGGTGTAAACTAGTATCTAACATGTAAAGTATCATGAAGAATTTAGCATATAACTCACACATGTCATAGCGTAACTTTCAATTAAATTTTCACATAAACTAGGTGTCATAACCATGTAAGGTCACATATAATTCTACCTAACTTGTATATGATTCATGTTTGAATCAAAATATAAACTTGCCTACACATGATTTATCATATGAATCAACATAACCAAACTAGCGTATGAAACATAATGATTTGATTGTATATAAAATTACAACATGGATGATAGCAACATAACTTTACATCATAAATGATGGCATCACAACATAACGTCATAGAGATTTCAATCACAATCCTACAACATAATTACAACATGCAATCAATACTTCACATCACATCCATACAATCCGCATTATAACTTAATCCAATTAAATTACTAATTATTTTGTTAAAACTATCGAACTCACAACTCAAAAGTAGTCTTGAGTTCTGAATTCTGATTTCTGGAGTTGAATTAGCTCTCCTTTGAAGAAGATTCGCTGTTAGGGTTGGGTAGAACTGATTTGATTTGCTGTTCTTCCTCTTTAATTTGGTGGCGGCTGCTCTAGGGTTTAAGACAACAGCATGATGGCCATAGTTTCAGTTTTAATTCTGATTTAGGGTTTGAGTCTATGGGTCTTTTTATAGAGTTTCGAATTAATTTAAGCCGTCGTATGTTCTTAGGGTTAATCAAAACCATTCAATCGGGATAGGGTGACACCTCAGCCCTAATGACTCCGCAAGGAGTCAGAAAGGACTCAGCAACATGGGTCAGCCTGAACCAGAAAGCTGTGCAGGCTTGCTGCCTCGGCCTGGGCGCACTTGGCAGGTGCGCCATTGCAAATTTGTACTGGCGCACTTCCCAAGTGCGCCAGTGCAATTTTTTTCCTTTCTTTTGCCACCAATCTTTATTCGTCCATAACTCCTTCATCCGGTACCCGTTTCCCGCAAACTCGGGCTCTATTTCCACTAGAATTCCGAGACGAACACAATGGCGCAACCCCATTCCCTTAATTCTCACGTCTGTGATTAATTATTCTTTATTTTAGTTAATTCGATTATTCGAAAATCCGGGGTGTTACATTCTCCCCTCCTTAAAGGATTTCGCCCCCGAAATCTCCAAGTTAAGGAGAATGCATATCCTACCGTCCAAACAACCATCTACTCAACCATCAAACACGGGCATCCATTGTCCTTATAAAATTTCTAATGCTGTATGAACATATGTAAGAAGTGTGTGTATATGTTCCTTATCTAATGCAAAATCAGGCGGTCTACTGATTCAGTTGACCTCCTTAATGCAAACCATGATAGGTCCATGTGTCCATTATGTATGCGAAAGAACCTTATCGATACATATTATTTCTACATGTGTGCACGACCATTCACCAAAATGCAACATCCATATGATGGTACAATCATTATACATCCATTACTTAAATATGTACACACATGTATATGCAATATGCAATATGCAATATGAAGTGACTGAGTCGATCTAGTGCCTAAAGTGTGTGTATATGCATCCACGAGCAACCACGAGAAAACACTTGCATCCACATGCATCCATCATACATAACATGTCTCAAACACATGTTTCAACCATAGGACTACCCTATCTAAAGGTCAAAGGCACTAGCGAGAGGACATACTAAAGATAAGATAAGTACTAGGTAATAGATAAAGGAGAAATTAAAAGACATACCCTCAAAAAGAAAAGGATAAAATGAACGCATCTTCGCTTCCGTCTCCCAAGTAGCGTTGCTCTCATCATCTCCCCATTGAACTTTGACTAGTTTGACCTCTCGATTCCTCAACTTCTTAATCTCCGACCCAAGAATGCACGTAGGAGCTCGTCGAATCGTCGCAATACACTCTATCTCCACCTCTCTAAGCAAGCTCGGCTCTACCACTTCCGTGGTCTCGTGCAAGCACTTCCTCAAATGTGATACATGGAATACGTCGTGTACACCACTAAGTCTCTCGGGCAACTCCACTCTATACGCCATCTGCCCAATCTCCTCCTTAATAGGAAACGGCCCTACGAACCTTGGTGCTAAACTGCTAACTTCCCAACGGACCCAAAGCGAACGACGTTCCGTAATGGAGAGACCTTGACAAAGACCATGTCCCCGACATCATACTCAAGATCTGACCTCCTCTTGTCCTCATTAGATTTCTGTCTATCTTGCGCCGTCTTCATCCTCCTTCGAATCAAATCGATCTTTTCCGAAGTCTCTCTAATCATATCGGGCCCTAGTAAGATATTGTCTGTAGACTCTGTAACACCCCGAATTTCGGTTAATGCTAAAATTCACAAATTAAAGAATAACTAATCCCAGATGTGGGAATTAGGGGAAACGGGTTGCACCATTGCGTTCGTCTCGGAAAAATACGCGAAATAGAGTCTGAGTTTTCGAAAATCGGAGTCCGTATGAAGAAGATATGGACGAACGAAGTTAGGCAGAAAAACCGAAAAACTAGCCAGAATGCACTGGCGCACTTGTGAAGTGCGCTAACAAAAAAATGCACTGGCGCACTTGTGAAGTGCGCCAACACATTTTTACACTGGCGCACTTGGGAAGTGCGCCCGTGTCGAGCCAGAAACCTGCACAGCTTTCTGGCTGGCCTGGTGCACCATTTTAGGGTTTAGGCTGTGTTTTGGGGCTGGTTTCTGGAAGCTTCCGAGATCGGATGGTCCTAATCTAATTTAGGGTTAATCTAATGGCCTAAACCACTTGCCTAATCCTATAAATAAGACTTTAAGCTAGCCCTAAATGGTCATAATCCTATCTCCTAACTAAACTATGCCAAAATTTTCTATGATCATGGCCTCCACTCAAAACCCTAGCCTCCATCCTATTTCTAAACTATTTCTATGAAGGCTTTCATGTGCATACAAGCATCTTTCAGTTGTATGAGTGATCATTGGCTTGCATTCATCATCAAGTTGCAAGCTTTATGTTCAAGGCTAGAGTTTTTGGGTGATTTGTGGCAAGGGTTTGCTTATTGGAGTTTAGTGGTGAGTTTCTATAGACTTAACAATCAATTGTTAAATTGATTATGATAGGATATGATAAGATATGGCTATGTTTGTGGAATCAATGTGTTTATGCAAGTTTAGTATAGTGTATGTTGTGTGCTATATGCAAGTTCAATGCTATGTTTTATGATGCAAAACACTATGTTGAACATTGATTCATATGTAACATGTTATGCAAGCTATATGGGAGATTATATGCAAGTCTATATGTAACATGTTATGCAAGTTATGTATTTGGTTTTATGCATGCTAAGTATTTGGTTTTATGCATGCTATGTATGTGGTTTTATGCATGCTAAGTACTTGGTTTTATTCATGCTAAGTGTTTGGTTTTATGCAAGTTTGTCTCTTTTTATGATATGCATAATATATGCAAGTTTGTCTCTAAGTATGGCATGTTATGCAAGTTCATATGCAAGTTATGATACATATTCATATGCAAGTTATGATGCAAGTTCATATGCAAGTTATGATACATATTCATATGCAAGTTATGATGCAAGTTCATATGCAAGTTATGATGCAAGTTCATATGCAAGTTATGATACATGTTCATATGCAAGTTATGATGCAAGTTCATATGCAAGTTATGATGCAAGTTCATATGCAAGTTTATGTGCAAGTTCATATGCAAGTTGTCTCTTTTATGATATGCATAATGCAAGTTTGGGTTAAATACTAGTTGGGTTTAATGTATGTTCATATATGCAAGTTGACACCTTTTGAACCCATGATAAAGTTACATGCTATGTTGGCTAAACCCATGACCTTTGTGATGAATCTTCCCTTTATTATGTCGTGTTATGAGAACGAACTACGTGGGGAATGATGGGGTTAATATGCATGTTAATAAAATGATGTGAAATGGGTATGATTAATCATACCACAAATTAAATGGACGTAATTGGGAATTTACCTATTAAGTTAGGTCTACCCATATTATGGAGTTGGGAATTTACCTATTAAGTTAGGTCTACCCATACTATGGAATTGGGAATTTACCTATTGAGTTAGGTCTACCCATATTCTTAAAAATGTGTAATTAATTAGGCATAATTAATTCAAATTATGGGGGTGATTAATTAGGTGTAATTAATCAACTAAGACACGAGGTTGGACCCTTTTGTAGCGGAAGTCTGCCCGGAACCGACCGGCCATCCAGCAGCTACAAATGATTGGCCCAATGTGAGAGATCTTAGTCATAAATTAAATACGTGATTAAAGTAAAGACACGAGGTTAGACCTTTTTATGACAGAAGTCTGCCCGGAACCAACCGGCATATCCAACAGTCATAAAAGATGGTCTAATGTGAGAGGTCTTTATGAGGTCATGATCCTAATTAATTAAGAAACACTTAACCATATTAGCATGTAGAGGGACATGAGGGGTTAAGTGGGTGCCTTGGGTGGCATGTGGAAATCTAGTGGGTTGCCTTGGGTGGCAATAGAAAACACGATTAGAATACTTAACCAAAGAGGAACATGTAATTAAACATGGGTAAAGGGTTAAGTAAGTGCTTTGGGTGGCATGTGGAAATCTAGTGGGTGCCTTAAGTGGCAATTGATATATGATTAGATGACTTAACCAAACTTTAACATGTAGGTGGGCATGATTATAAAAGGGGTTAAGTGGGATACACTAGATAAAATAACAAGCTTAGGTGGTAGCTTGTGGGGGCCCATTTCAACCAATATCCCAAACGTATCTTAGTGGGCTCGACTCTAGTCGAGAGACAGGACACGCATAATGGGCTTGACTATAAGAGGCCAAAATGGGTTAGCGGTGGCAACGCATGACCAACGGGTTTCATATGCGTGTGTGGACCCGGGCTGGTAAATAAGACGTTGTTGCATCGTGTAGATATAAGCCGTGCACCATTAGTTTTATCAGGTTGCCACGTTGGGGAATGGTACACCCCACGGTGGGGCCAGCACGGGTATCTACGTTAGGGAGCCGATCGAATGGGGAGTAGGGTGTACACCTAGTGGATTGTAGGGCCCCGTGGCGTCTACTTAGTCACCTAGGGGTACGCGAGAACTATTAAGTTAATTTTATAAGTCCATGGGTGGAATCAACCTTTAAGTTAGGAATGACTGGTGTGGTGCAGTGTAGGAATTACCCTTGGGTGGGTAGATCTGGGGTGGTGTAATCCAGTAATTATCCTTGGGTGGATAAATGCGTCTTTTCGGTTATCTTAGTACATCCTGTGTTTAGTTGGCTACTTAGTGTAGTCATTATCCCCAGAGGTACCGTACCTTGTTTATATCATACCCTAATTACTTTAATGATTGTATTGTTAGGGTTATAGGACTCACTCAGACTTATGTCTGACCCCGTTGTTTCTTTATCTTTTTCCCAACCCTCAGGTTTTCAGAGTGGGCCTAGCACTAGTGGGCTTTGATCAGACTGCTTTATCTATCTTTTGGAGCTTGGACCGTGGATGTAAAGCTCAGTTTATCTTTTCTATTATGGCTATTAGGTTATGTAGTGGGATTATGTACTTTCGTTTTTATCAGGATGGATATTATGTACTTGACTCTTATTTATGGTTTTGGTGTAACCAAACATGTTTTACTTTCCGCTGAAATGAAATGATGTTTTAAATTCTCAAGTATTACTTATATCTGTCTTGTTGTAATTTTTCTGTTCTATATTCACTTAAAATACTCCACCGATGTTATGGCATTCCCTTAGTGAGTGACCGTAGCGGGTGTGGGGTGTTACACGTGGTATCAGAGCTTAAGGTTACCAGAACAGATAAAATTTTTAGAAAAACTATTTTCTAAGAATATTTTTGAAAGGAGTATTTTCAAAAACATGTCTTTTAAGAGAAAAGTTTTTGAAAGAAAAGCATAATCCCCAATAGCCATATCTATATCTTTCGAATTCTCCGTTTTGAATCTCTTCCTCTCTCGTTTTGAGTTTCCCCTCCGCGTATAGATGACCTTTCTAAGATAGATAAGAATGGAAAACCACTTCAAGGGACTTAGACGTTAGTCAGATTAGAAGTTGGTTCAAGAAGGAGGAGGACTGGTAGGTATCTATTGGATAGACGAAAGGAGAAAGGCTCAAATAGTTGTTTGGTTAATGAAGGGAAAGGCCTCATTCTGGTGGGAGGTCACTAATGGAGAACGCCCTGTTGACTCTTGGGCAGATTTCAAGCAAAGGTTTGGGGCTAAGTTTCTCTCAAGGGCGGAAGAGAATCTGTTTATGGAGAAGTTCTTGAATTTGAAGCAAGGGAATCTCACGGTGAAAGAATACGTCAACAAATTTAATCAATTAGCAAGGTTTGGCATATAGTTGGTGAATACACCGGAGAAGAAGGCTTTGAGGTTCGTTAGAGGCTTGAACGAACCATTGCAAGGAATAGCTATGACTCACATTCCTATGGGGGCCACCTTTGAGAAGCTTGTCTACATGGCACTTATGCATGAGGATGATAAGAGTTCTAAGGCACCAGAGATGAAGGGGGATCAGAAGAAACCGCAACAACAACAACAACAAGGCAAGGGTGGAAAAGGCAATGGTGACAAGGGGAAGAAGAAGAAGAAGTGCTTCAATTGTGGGACCCCAGGCCACCTCAGCAAGGATTGTCGCAAAAAGAAGAAGACCGGTTGCTTTCATTGTGGTGAAGCAGGACATCTTGTGAAGGACTGCCCAAAGAAGGGGCAGAAGACGGGGTCTACCTCAGGAGGTCAGGTGCAAGCTCTTATGGCACCAGCTCAGGCAGGAGGGCAAGTTCAGGCTCTCTCAGTTCCACCGATTCAGCAGAAAGGTAGAACTATTTCCGTTGAAAGTCTGGTTTTTCTGTTTGATCATCCAGTTCGTACTTTGTTTGACTCTGGCGCATTGCATTCTTTTATCTCATCATCGGTAGTTGAGTCACTGCACTTAGACACCAGTCTAGTTGATGATCCCTTGGTTGTTTCAAACCCAATTGGGGGCTCCATATATCTGTCTATGATATGTTTGGGTTTGAAGATTTCTATACTTAGCGTTGAGTTTGGATGTGATGCTTTTGTATTGGGCTTCACGGGCTATGGGTTGATTTTGGGCATGGACTGGTTATCCAGTAATGGTGCCGTTCTTGATTGTGAAAGGAGAGTTGTCAGGCTTATGACCCGCTTGGGTAATACTCTCGAGATCTCTTGTAATCCCATGGAATCTGTTTTGCTAAGTTATCTTGAATCGCTCGATGCTTCGGTCGAGAGTTTGCGTTCTGTCAGAGTGGTCCGGGAATATCCGGATGTGTTTGAAGAGGTGAAGGGTTTGCCTCCGAAGCGGGAGATAGATTTTCGAATTTATTTGGTGGATAATGCCAAACCAGTGTCTTTGCCAGTGCGCCACATGGCTCCTCGTGAGAGAAGAGAACTTCATAAGCAAGTAGGGGAGTTGCTTGAGAAGGGGTTCATATGGCGAAGTATATCGGAGTGGGGAGCTCCAGTAGTGTTTGCCACGAAGGCGGATGGGTCCCTCAGACTTTGTGTGGATTATAGAGAACTTAATAAGCTCACGAAGAAGAATAGACACCCATTACCGAGGATAGATGATCTCTTTGATCAGTTGGTTGGCGCCTCAGTGTTTTCGCAGATGGATTTAGCTACAGGGTTTCATCAGTTGAGAGTGGCGGAGGACAGTATAGAGAAGATTGCCTTTAGGACTCCGGATGGTTTTATGAGTGGCTGGTGATGCCATTTGGTTAGACGAACGCCTCCGCATACTTTGTTGATTTGATGAGAAGGGTGTTCAGGGAGTACCTAAATAAGTTCGTGATGATCTTGGTGGATGACATCTTGGTCTTTTCTAGGAGCGAAATAAGTTTTCGTATGTGCTCAATAGGTTGAGCAAAGCCAGTTATGGGATAAACGGTGGTTTTGGAGCGAGACTGGCAAGGACATCCAGAGTTGGACAAGGGCTTAATTATTTAGCCGTTTTTACTAGTATCATCTCACGTAGGTCGTCTGAATTCGAAGGATGTATCCCTTGGGTGTTTGTCTGATATTGGTTTAGGCCTTTGGGGCTTGCATTTGGGAGATGTCGAGTTCGACTAAGGTGGTCTGCGTGAGAGATGGATAGTTGTGACGATTTTGCATGGGAGAATATCCTGATTTTCTCTAGAAGTGGAGAAAAGCATGCCCTACATCTTAGGGAAGTGTTGGAGACTCTTTGAGCGCATTGTCTTAAGACAACAAAGGTGGATGGAATTCTTAGCATCCTATGAGTTTGAGATAGCGTATACCCCTGGCAAGTGTAACGTGGTGGCAGACGCCTTGAGCAGAAAAAGGCTGTCTTTGAGTCCATTGTTCGTGGAATGGCGAAGCTTGGAGTTTAATTCTATGATTGACTTTAGACCTTCCGTTGACTTTGTACCCGGTTTGCTAGCCTCCTTGGAGGTTAGGCCTACTCTTTTGGGGCGGATTGGCGAGGCACAGCGAGACGACCCACAGTTGGTTGAGTTAGTAGAGAAGCTCATAAGGGGGGGAGTCGTCCAGCCATTTGAGTAGGTACACCCTAGATGGTAAGGGGTGGTTGCGTAGAGACGGTAGACTTTGTGTACCGCAAGACGAGGGTCTGAGGAAGGCTATACTTGATGATGCACACCGGTCAAAGATGACCATTTATCCTGGTAGGGACAAGATGTACCAAGACATGAAGAGAGTTTTCTTCTGGGCCGGTATGAAGAAAGATGTGGCCGAGTATGTGGCTAGATGCTTAGTGTGCCAACAAGTTAAAGCGGAGCAAAGGAAACCCGGTGGGTTGCTACACCCATTGGAAGTTCCGCAATGGAAGTGGGATAGTGTCTCGATGGATTTCATCGATGGGTTACCGAGATCGAGGAAGGGCAATACGGGAATTTGGGTTGTGGTAGACAGACTTACCAAGAGTGCCCATTTTATACCCGTGAAGAGTAAGAGGACCGCTCCATGGCTTGCTTCAGTCTATGTTAGAGAGATTGTTAGATTGCATGGCGTACCATCCAGCATTGTGAGTGATCGAGATCCTATCTTCACTAGTGAGTTTTGGAGAAGTTTGCAAGAGGCGGTAGGGACTCAGTTGTGTTTGAGCACCGCATATCATCCTCAGACGGACGGTCAGACCGAGAGGGTGAACCGTATCTTAGAAGATCTCTTGAGGCTTTGTATCTTGGATTTTGGAGGTACATGGGAAGAACGTCTTCCTTTGGTGGAGTTCGCATACAATAACAGCTTTCAGTCTAGTATTGGCATGGCACCTTTCGAAGCTCTTTATGGAAGGCCTTGTCGATCTCCTACATGTTGGTGGGAATCTACGGATAAGATCTTGCTTGGGCCAGATATGGTTAGAGAGACTTCAGAGAAGATTGATTTGATTCGAAGAAGGATGAAGGCAGCGCAAGATAGACAGAAATCTTATGCGGATCGGAGAAGGACGGATCTTGAGTTTGAGGTTGGGGACATGGTTTTTGTCAAAGTATCTCCGTTGAGAAATGTTGTTCGCTTTGGGTCCGTTGGGAAGTTAGCACCGAGGTTTGTTGGGCCGTTTCCTATTAAGGAAAGGATTGGACGGATGGCATATAGGGTGGAGTTGCCCGACAGACTTAGTGGTGTTCATGATGTATTCCATGTATCACATTTGAGGAAGTGCTTACATGAGACCGCAGAGGTGGTAGAGCCGAGCTTGCTTAGAGATGTAGAGGTAGAGCGTGATGCGACGATTCGACGAGCTCCTACTCGCATCCTTGGGTCAGAAACTAGGAAGTTGAGGAACAGAGAAGTTCAGCTAGTTAAAGTGCAATAGGGAGATGACGAAAGCAATGCTACTTGGGAGACGGAAGCGAAGATGCGTTCTTTGTACCCATTTCTTTTTGAGAGTATGTCTTTTAACTTCTCCTTTATCGCTTGTCTAGTACTTATCTTATCTTTAGTATATCCTCTCGCTAGTACCTATGACCTTTAGATAGGGTAAATCTATGGTTGAAACATGTGTTTGAGACATGTTATGTTTGATGGATGCGTGTGGATGCAAGTGGTTGCTAGTGGTTGCTCGTGGATGCATATACACACACTCTAGACACTAGATCGGCTCAATCACTTCATATGGCATATTGCATAAAATTGTGTGTAGGAAGCTATATTTATGGATGTATAATGATTGTGTTATCATATGGATGATGCATTTTGGTGAATGATTGTGCACTCATGTAGATATTGTATGTGTCGATAGGGTTCTCTCGCATACATAATGGATGCATGGCACTATCATGGTTTGCATATGTTCATACATTAGATAGGGAACATATACACACACTTTTTGCATATGCTCATACATCATTAGAAACTGTTTTAAGGACAATGGATGCCCGTGTTTGATGGATTGAGTAGATGGTTGTTTGGATGGTAGGATATGCATTCTCCTTAGCTTAGAGATTTCCGGGACGAAATCCTTTAAGGAGGGGAGAATGTAACACACCGAATTTCGGTTAATGCTAAAATTCACAAATTAAAGAATAACTAATCCCAGATGTGGGAATTAGGCGAAACGGGTCGCACCATTGCGTTCGTCTCGGAAAAATACGCGAAATAGAGTCTGAGTTTTCGAAAATCGGAGTCCGTATGAAGAAGATATGGACGAACGAAGTTAGGCAGAAAAACCGAAAAACTAGCCAGAATGCACTGGCGCACTTGTGAAGTGCGCCAACACATTTTTACACTGGCGCACTTGGGAAGTGCGCCCGTGTCGAGCCAGAAACCTGCACAGCTTTCTGGCTGGCCTGGTGCACCATTTTAGGGTTTAGGCTGTGTTTTGGGGCTGGTTTCTGGAAGCTTCCGAGATCGGATGGTCCTAATCTAATTTAGGGTTAATCTAATGGCCTAAAACACTTGCCTAATCCTATAAATAAGACCCTAAGCTAGCCTAAATGGTCATAATCCTATCTCCTAACTAAACTATGCCAAAATTTTCTATGATCATGGCCTCCACTCAAAACCCTAGCCTCCATCCTATTTCTAAACTATTTCTATGAAGGCTTTCATGTGCATACAAGCATCTTTGAGTTGTATGAGTGATCATTGGCTTGCATTCATCATCAAGTTGCAAGCTTTATGTTCAAGGCTAGAGTTTTTGGGTGATTTGTGGCAAGGGTTTGCTTATTGGAGTTTAGTGGTGAGTTTCTATAGACTTAACAATCAATTGTTAAATTGATTATGATAGGATATGATAAGATATGGCTATGTTTGTGGAATCAATGTGTTTATGCAAGTTTAGTATAGTGTATGTTGTGTGCTATATGCAAGTTCAATGCTATGTTTTATGATGCAAAACACTATGTTGAACATTGATTCATATTTAACATGTTATGCAAGCTATATGGGAGATTATATGCAAGTCTATATGTAACATGTTATGCAAGTTATGTATTTGGTTTTATGCATGCTAAGTATTTGGTTTTATGCATGCTATGTATGTGGTTTTATGCATGCTAAGTATTTGGTTTTATGCATGCTAAGTGTTTGGTTTTATGCAAGTTTGTCTCTTTTTATGATATGCATAATATATGCATGTTTGTCTCTAAGTATGGCATGTTATGCAAGTTCATATGCAAGTTATGATACATATTCATATGCAAGTTATGATGCAAGTTCATATGCAAGTTATGATGCAAGTTCATATGCAAGTTATGATACATATTCATATGCAAGTTATGATGCAAGTTCATATGCAAGTTATGATGCAAGTTCATATGCAAGTTATGATACATGTTCATATGCAAGTTATGATGCAAGTTCATATGCAAGTTATGATGCAAGTTCATATGCAAGTTTATGTGCAAGTTCATATGCAAGTTGTCTCTTTTATGATATGCATAATGCAAGTTTGGGTTAAATACTAGTTGGGTTTAATGTATGTTCATATATTTAAGTTGACACCTTTTGAACCCATGATAAAGTTACATGCTATGTTGGCTAAACCCATGACCTTTGTGATGAATCTTCCCTTTATTATGTCGTGTTATGAGAACGAACTACGTGGGGAACGATGGGGTTAATATGCATGTTAATAAAATGATGCGAAATGGGTATGATTAATCATACCACAAATTAAATGGACGTAATTGGGAATTTACCTATTAAGTTAGGTCTACCCATATTATGGAGTTGGGAATTTACCTATTAAGTTAGGTCTACCCATACTATGGAATTGGGAATTTACCTATTGAGTTAGGTCTACCCATATTCTTAAAAATGTGTAATTAATTAGGCATAATTAATTCAAATTATGGGGGTGATTAATTAGGTGTAATTAATCAACTAAGACACGAGGTTGGACCCTTTTGTAGCGGAAGTCTGCCCGGAACCGACCGGCCATCCAGCAGCTACAAATGATTGGCCCAATGTGAGAGGTCTTAGTCATAAATTAAATACGTGATTAAAGTAAAGACACGAGGTTAGACCTTTTTATGACAGAAGTCTGCCCGGAACCAACCGGCATATCCAGCAGTCATAAAAGATGGTCTAATGTGAGAGGTCTTTATGAGGTCATGATCTAAATTAATTAAGAAACACTTAACCATATTAGCATGTAGAGGGACATGAGGGGTTAATTGGGTGCCTTGGGTGGCATGTGGAAATCTAGTGGGTTGCCTTGGGTGGCAATAGAAAATACGATTAGAATACTTAACCAAAGAGGAACATGTAATTAAACATGGGTAAAGGGTTAAGTAAGTGCTTTGGGTGGCATGTGGAAATCTAGTGGGTGCCTTAAGTGGCAATTGATATATGATTAGATGACTTAACCAAACTTTAACATGTAGGTGGGCATGATTATAAAAGGGGTTAAGTGGGATACACTAGATAAAATAACAAGCTTAGGTGGTAGCTTGTGGGGGCCCATTTCAACCAATATCCCAAACGTATCTTAGTGGGCTCGACTCTAGTCGAGTGACGGGACACGCATATTGGGCTTGACTATAAGAGGCCAAAATGGGTTAGCGGTGGCAACGCATGACCAACGGGTTTCATATGCGTGTGTGGACCCGTGCTGGTAAATAAGACGTTGTTGCATCGTGTAGATATAAGCCGTGCACCGTTAGTTGTATCAGGTTGCCACGTTGGGGAATGGTACACCCCACGGTGGGGCCAGCACGGGTATCTACGTTAGGGAGCCGATCGAATGGGGAGTAGGGTGTACACCTAGTGGATTGTAGGGCCCCGTGGCGTCTACTTAGTCACCTAGGGGTACGCGAGAACTATTAAGTTAATTTTATAAGTCCATGGGCGGAATCAACCTTTAAGTTAGGAATGACTGGTGTGGTGCAGTGTAGGAATTACCCTTGGGTGGGTAGATCTGGGGTGGTGTAATCCAGTAATTATCCTTGGGTGGATAAATGCGTCTTTTCGGTTATCTTAGTACATCCTGTGTTTAGTTGGCTACTTAGTGTAGTCATTATCCCCAGAGGTACCGTACCTTGTTTATATCATACCCTAATTACTTTAATGATTGTATTGTTAGGGTTATAGGACTCACTCAGACTTATGTCTGACCCCGTTGTTTCTTTATCTTTTTCCCAACCCTCAGGTTTTCAGAGTGGGCCTAGCACTAGTGGGCTTTGATCAGACTGCTTTATCTATCTTTTGGAGCTTGGACCGTGGATGTAAAGCTCAGTTTATCTTTTCTATTGTGGCTATTAGGTTATGTAGTGGGATTATGTACTTTCGTTTTTATCAGGATGGATATTATGTACTTGACTCTTATTTATGGTTTTGGTGTAACCAAACATGTTTTACTTTCCGCTGAAATGAAATGATGTTTTAAATTCTCAAGTATTACTTATATCTGTCTTGTTGTAATTTTTCTGTTCTATATTCACTTAAAATACTCCACCGATGTTATGGCATTCCCTTAGTGAGTGACCGTAGCGGGTGTGGGGTGTTACAGAC
The DNA here is from genome assembly GCA_030737875.1 of Allium sativum. Lineage (NCBI taxonomy): Eukaryota > Viridiplantae > Streptophyta > Magnoliopsida > Asparagales > Amaryllidaceae > Allium > Allium sativum. The sequence goes on from JASFAX010000067.1 coordinate 343,362, forward strand.
TCCCACCAACATGTAGGCGAATGACACGGCCGTCCATAAAGAGCCTCGAATGGTGCCATGCCAACACTAGACTGAAAGCTGTTATTATATGCGAACTCTACCAATGGAAGATGTTCCTCCCATGTACGTCCGAAATCTAAGACACACAAACTCAATAAGTCCTCTAGAATACGATTCACTCTCTCGGTCTGGCCGTCCGTCTGCGGATGATATGCGGTGCTTAAACATAACTGAGTCCCTACCGCCTCTTGCAAGCTCTTCCAAAATCCGCTAGTGAAGATAGGATCGCGGTCGCTCACTATACTAGAAGGAACACCGGGCAAACGAACTATTTCTCGAATGTACATGGAGGCTAACCATGGAGCAGTCCTCTTAAACTTCACGGGAATGAAATGGGTGCTCTTAGTAAGTCTGTCTACCACGACCCAAATCCCCGTATTACCCTTCCTCGATCTCGGTAATCCATCAACAAAGTCCATCGAAACACTTTCCCACTTCCATTGTGGGATCTCCAATGGGTGAAGCAATCCACCGGGCTTCTTTTGCTCTGCTTTTACTTATTGGCACACCAAGCATCTAGCAACAAATTCTGCCACGTCCTTCTTCATACCGGCCCAAAAGTAAACTCGTCTCATGTCCATGTACATCTTGTCCCCGCCGGGATGGATGGTCATCTTCGAACGATGTGCATCTTCAAGAATGGTCTTCCTTAGGTCATCGTCATTTGGTACACAAAGTCTATCGTCCCTACGTAACCAACCCTTATCATATAGGGTATACCTACGGAGATGGCTCGATGACTCCCCTCTTTTGAGCTTTTCTACTAACTCAACCAATTGTGGGTCGTCTCGTTGTCCCTCGCCAATCCGTCCCAAAAGCGTAGGTCTGACCCCTAAGGATGCTAGCAAACCGGGTACAAAGTCAACGGAAGGTTTAAAGTCAAACATAGAGATGAACTCTAAGCTTTGCTGCTCAACAAACAACGGACTCAAGGACAACCTTTTTCTACTTAAGGCGTCTGCCACCACGTTACCCTTGCCATGGGTATATGCTATCTCGAAGTCGTAGGATGCTAAGAATTCCATCCACCTTTGCTGCCTTAAGTTCAAGTCCTTCTGAGAGAATAAGTATTTTAGCGATTTGTGGTCAGTGAATAATTCGAATTTTTCTCCAAGAAGATAATGACGCCAAGACATAAGCGCGAAGATAATAGCGGCTAACTCAAGGTCATGTGTAGGGTAATTTCTCTCATGTACTCTCAATTGCCTTCCACCATAGGCTATTACCCTTCCCTCTTGCATTAAGACTGCGCCTAGTCCTGTCCCAGAAGCATCGATATAAACGGTAAATGGCTTACTCCCATCTGGTAACACTAAGACTGGGGCTGTGGTCAAAGCTCTCTTTAAACGTTGGAACGCATCATCACAATCTACGTCCCACATGAAAACTAAGTTCTTCTTCGTCAAGCGTGTTAATGGGGCTGATATTTTTGTGAAGTCCTTGATGAACTTCCTATAGTAGCCAGCCAACCCTAAGAAACTCCTCACCTCGGTAGCATTTTTAGGAACCTTCCAATCTTGGATGGCCACTATCTTCATGGGATCCACAGCTATCCCTTCTTTGGAAACCACGTTCCCTAAGAATCGCACTTTCTTCCTCCAAAAGTGACATTTAGAAAATTTAGCTTTAAGGCTATGCACTCGAAGAGTCTCCAACACTTCCCTAAGATGTAGAGCATGCTCTTCCTCGTTCTTAGAAAAGATCAAGATGTCATCTACAAAGACTACCACGAATCTATTAAGGTACTCCCTAAATACCCTACTCATCAGGTCAACAAAGTATGTAGGAGCATTTGTCAAACCAAAGGGCATCACAAGCCACTCGAAGAAACTGTCTGGATTCCTAAAGGCAGTCTTGTCTATGCTATCCTCAGCCACTCTCAACTGATGGAAACCCGTGGCTAAGTCCAACTGCGAAAACACTGAGGCGCCAACTAACTGATCGAAGAGATCGTCAATCCTCGGCAGTGGGTGTCAATTCTTCTTAGTAAGCTTATTAAGTTCTCTATAGTCCACATAAAGTCTAAGGGACCCATCCGCCTTCGTGGCAAACACTACTGGAGCACCCCACTCCGATATACTACGTCTGATGAACCCCTTCTCAAGCAGTTCTTTCACTTGCTTACTGAGTTCTCTTCTCTTTCTCTTAGAGCCATGTGGCGCACTGGTAATGCGACCGACTTTGCATTATCTACTAAATATATTCGAAAGTCTATTTCATGTTTTGGGGGTAAACCCCTCACCTCATCGAAGACATCAGCATATTCACGGACTATGGGAACAGAATGTAAATCATCATCGGATGCGTCAAGGGATTCTAGGTAGCTAAGCATTACTGGACCTCTAGTGTCACAAGAAATATCAAGGGTCTTTCCAGTTCGAGTCAACAATCTAACTACCCTTCTTTCACAATCTAGGATGGCCTCATATCTAGTTAGCCAATCCATACCTAGAATTAAACCGTAGCCCATGAAGCCAAGAACAAAAGCGTTGCACTCAAACTCAACGCCCAAGATAAACACTCTCAAATCCCGACAAATCATAGAAAGATGAGCCGAACCACCGATAGGATTTGAGACTACTAAGGGATCAGTAACTAGACTAGTATCAAGGTGCAATATTTCAACTAATGATGTAGAAATAAACGAACGTGATGCGCCAGAATCGAATAAAGTACGGACTGGATGATCAAACAGAAAAACTAAACTTTCGACGGAAATTGCTCTACCTCGTTCTTGCAGCGGTGGGACCATGAGAGCCTGAACTTGTCCCCTTGCCTGCCCTGGTGCCATAAGAGCCTGCACCTGTCCTCCCGAGGTAGACCCTGCCCTCTGCCCTTTCTTTGGGCAGTCCTTAATAAGATGTCCTGCCTCGCCACAATGGAAACAACTGGTCTTCTTCTTCTTCCTACAATCTTTGCTTAGATGGACGGGTGTCCCACAGTTAAAGCATCTTTTCTTTCCCTTAGCATTGTTGCCTTTGCCACCTTTCTTGTTCTGTTGTTGCTGTTGCGGCTTCTTTTGATCCCCTTTCTTCTCGGGTGCCTTATTAGCATTGGCGCCCTTCTTTTCTTCATGCATGAGCGCCATATCAACTAGTCTCTCGAAGGTAGCCCCCATGGGAATGTGGGTCATAGCTAACCCATGAAGCGGCTCGTTTAAACCCTTAACAAATCTTAGAGCCTTCTTTTCTAGAGTGTTAACCAAGTCCAAGCCAAACCTTGCCAATTGGTTGAATTTGTTGGCGTACTCTTTCACCGATAGATTCCCTTGCTTCAGCGCGAAAAACCTTTCCATGTATAGATTCTCTTCAGCCCGCGAGAGAAACTTCGCCTCAAACCTCTGCCTAAAGTCTGGCCATGTATCGACTGGACGTCCCCCATTAGTGACCTCCCACCAAAACGAGGCCTCATCTTTCATTAGCCAGGCAGCTAGCCGGACTTTTCTTTCATCATCCACTTCAAAGATTCTAAACAATTCTTCCACCTCCTTTAGCCAGTTTCGAGCTTCAACAAATGTCTCCGTACCGTGAAAAGGTTTTCCTCCCATTGCTCTAAAGTCCTTACATATCTTAGCGAAAGTATCGATGCGAGGAGGAGGACGAGGAGGAGGAGCATTTGCTGGACCTGCGGTGGCGGCCCTAGCCTCAAGATATTGACAAAACCAACCGGGTACATGAACACCCTCTGGTATCTCAGATGCTTCAGACATGCTAAAACGAAAAAGGAAAGATTCAATATAAAAGAACCGAGGGAAAAATATATGGCTCTTGGGGTTATGCTTTCCAAAATATACTTTTCTCTTGAAAATACTTTCCTTAAAACATACTTTTGAAAGTACTTCTTTATAAAAATGCTTTTGAAAAACAGTTTTCCAAAATTCATATCTGTTCTGGTAACCTTCAGCTCTGATACCACGTGTAACACCCCACGTCCATTAATGTCACTCGCAAAGGGAATGCATTAACTTCCATGGAGCATTTTAAGTGAATATAGAACAGAAAATCACAACAAGACAGATATAAAGCAGTACTTGAAAATTTAAAACTTTATTTATTGCAGCAGAAGGTAAATATGTTTGGTTACATCATCAAAACCATAAACCAAAGTCAAGTACATCATATCCGTCTTGATAAAACAAAGTACATAAACTGAAAGACATAATCCCCAACATCAAAATAGCCATAAATAAAGAGAAGTTGAACTTTACTTCAGCGATCCAAGCAATCTTCTAAAAGCAGTCCAAAATCAAGCTCCAATGGTGCTAGTTCCAACCTGAGCACCTTGGGGGGGGGAGGGAGAAAAGAGGAGGAAACAAAGGGGGGTCAGACATAAAGTCTGGCGAGTGCGATAACTTTAACAATATAATTAACAAACTAACTAGGCTAAGGCATAAGTTGGAAAATAAGGAAATGATCACGAACCATTGAGTATGGTAGAGTAAACAAGGAAACAAGATGAACAACGATATCGTTTAAGCGCACCTAAACCACTATAGGATGATTACTAAACTACACCGACACTATAGGATAATTGCTATACTGCACCACCACTAGTCACCCTAAGGTTGATCCCGCCTACAGACTTAATAATGATATTGGTAGTTTCGTACACCCCTAGCTGCCTTCATAGGTGTCGCCTGCCCCTATCTCCACTAGGTGTACCCACTACCCCCATGCGATCGGCTCCCTAACTCGTAGATACCCGTGCTGGCCCTATAGTGGGGTGTATCACTCCCCAAAGTGGCAACCCGATACAACCAACAATGCACGGCTTATACCTACACGATGCAACAATGTCTTACCTACCAGCCCGGGTCCACACACGCATATGAACCCGTTGGACTTGTGTTGCCACCGCTAACCCGGTTTGGCCTCTTACAGTCAAGCCCAGTATGCGTGTCCCGTCCTCGAATTGGGTCGAGCCCACAAAGATACGTATGGGTTACTGGTTGAAACGGGCCCCCATTACTTGACACAAGCTATCCACCTAAGCTTGGTCCCCTCTAGTACATCGCACTTAACCCACTTCTTATTCATGTTTCAATTACATGTTTCAATTTTGGTTAAGTGTTTCTAATCATATTTCCAAATGCCACCCAAGGCACCCACTAGATTCCACATGCCACCCAAGGCACCCACTTAACCCCCTCATGTCCCACTACATGTTTATCTGGTTAAGTGTTTCTTAATTCATTAAGACCGTAACCTCAAAAGACCTCTCACATTAGACTGACATTTGTGGCAGCTGGATTTGCCGGGCGGGTTCGGGCAGTCTTACACCACAAAAGAGCCTAACCTCGTGTCTTTACAATTGTTACGTATTTAGTTTATGCCTAAGACCTCTCACATTAGACTGGCATTTGTGGCAGCTGGATTTGCCGGGCGGGTCCGGGCAGTCTTACACCACAAAAGAGCCTAACCTCCTGCCTTAGACGATTAATTACTCCTAATTAATCATTCCCCAATTTGAATTACTTTCCCTATTCAAATTATCAATCAATTCCAAATTTAACGATGTCCATAATTGACTCAATTATGTCCATCCATTTATGGTATGTAAAATCATACCAATTTCACCACAATTATATTTTATGCCTTTTAAGGCATTTATGCCAATTAAATCTTTTTAATATTATCCCCTTTACCCCCACGTTGTACGTTTGTTCGTTTAACGTAAAATAAACGTTAGACTCGAATAGTCTAACTCATGGAATAAAGAGAAAACATCACAATATACACATAATTAAAACATAGATCTAACATAGGGGTGAACTTGCATATGTGAATGATGTTCTACATCTAAAACTTGCATAGGCCAAAGTTATAACTTGCTTAAACAACATATGTCATGGATTCCAAATCTAAAGGTGTGAACTTGATGAGATAATGGCCACAAACTTGCATAAATCATGTATGTCATAGATCTATATTTAAAGGTGTGAACTTGATGAGATAATGGCCACAAACTTGCATAAATCTTGTATGTCATAGATCTATATCTAAAGGAGTAAACTTGCATAGGTAATAACCCTAAACTTGCATAACATGATTCATATCCATCTCATAAACTTACACATGTGATTTATACATCACAACAATGATGTAAACTAGTATCTAACATGTAAAGTATCATGTAGAATTTAGCATATAACTCACACATGTCATAGCGTAACTTTCAATTAAATTTTCACATAAACTAGGTGTCATAACCATGTAAGGTCACATATAATTCTACCCAACTTGTATATGATTCATGTTCGAATCAAAATCTAAACTTGCCTACATATGATTTATCATATGAATCAACATAACCAAACTAGCGTATGAAACATAATGATTTGATTGTATATAAAATTACAACATGGATGATAGCAACATAACTTTACATCATAAATGATGGCATCACAACATAACGTCATAGAGATTTCAATCACAATCCTACAACATAATTACAACATGCAATCAATACTTCACATCACATCCATACAATCCGCATTATAACTTAATCCAATTAAATTACTAATTATTTTGTTAAAATTATCGAACTCACAACTCAAAAGCAGTCTTGAGTTCTGAATTCTGATTTCTGGAGTTGAATTAGCTCTCCTTTGAAGAAGATTCGTTGTTAGGGTTGAGTAGAACTGATTTGATTTGATGTTCTTCCTCTTTAATTTGGTGGCGGCTGCTCTAGGGTTCAAGACAACAGCATGACGGCCATAGTTTCAGTTTTAATTCTGATTTAGGGTTTGAGCCTATGTGTCTTTTTATAGAGTTTCGAATTAATTTAAGCCGTCGGATGTTCTTAGGGTTAATCAAAACCATTCAGTCGGGATAGGGTGACACCTCAGCCCTAATGACTCAACAAGGAGTCAGAAAGGACTCAGCAACATGGGTCAGCCTAAACTAGAAAGCTGTGCAGGCTTGCTGCCTCGGCCTGGGCGCACTTGGCAGGTGCGCCAGTGCAGATTTGTACTGGCGCACTTCCCAAGTGCGCCAGTGCAATTTTTTTTCTTTTGCCACCAATCTTCGTTCGTCCATAACTCCTTCATCCGGTACCCGTTTCCCGCAAACTCAGACTCAATTTCCACCAGAATTCCAAGACGAACACAATGGCACAACCCCATTCCCTTAGTTCTCACGTTTGAGATTGATTATTCTTTATTTTAGTTAATTCGATTATTCAAAAAATCCAGGGTGTTACACTTAGAAAGTGTTTCAAATTGATAAACTACAACGGTTTTTTAGTGTTTCAGGTTAATAATCAGCAACACTTATTGAATGTTTCAAAATTTTAAACAGCAACACTTAATAAGTGTTTCGAAATGATAATCAACAACACTTATTAGGTGTTTCAAAAAGACAACTAATAACACCTACTAGGCATTTTAAATTGGCAATCAGAAACACTTATTATATGTTTCAAACTAATAGTTTATCAGACCACTAGTATGGTGTGAACTCGAGATGTGAAAACTATTTTAAATATATAATTGATGCCTTCAGTAACATAAATTGAATCAGTCATTCTCCAAATTAAAAGCTGAAAAATATTTAAAAAAAATCCATATGCAAATTTACAATAAAAAAATTACTATAGAACAAAAATAAACCATATCTTCAAAGGAACAAAAAAGTACAAATATATTGTAACAAATCCATGTTACACAATAAGTATAAGGTTGATAATATAATAAAATAACAAATAAAGATAACCAAGGTTGCTTGTAAACACTTTCTACATACCCTGACTTATCACAGTGTTGTTTTGAAATCCTTCTCTGCAGAAAGAAGAAAAAAAATCATGCATTGTTAGAATATTACACAATGTAGAAATTTTGTAACTTGTTTACACAATCAATGCAAATGGAACATCAAAAGGGTACATTTTACGTTTACAACTATAGTACGATGATATTTATATTAATAAAAGCTAGGATGAAACAAAAACTCTAAATTTAATGCTTACGTTTGACTGAATTGAATTATTATTCGATATAAGTTCAAAATAAGAATTCACTCTCACATTTGTAATAATATATCACGAGTCCATCATTGTGTAAAAAAATCACTTTTGTGAGCCAGCAACAAGTGAAGCAGCAAAAAATGACCTACTAAAATATGACTATGTTCTCTAAGCACATCGAACCTTCCGCCTCTTCCATCAGAACTAACAAAAATCACATTTTCATTATTTGTAATGCCTTAATGGTTGACAACTTTAGCTATTTCCTTAAGTTTTTGTTTGAATTTTCAATTCTGAATAGTTCACTACTTATGCATCCATGATACAAACATTATAACATAATTTACTCATTGACATGCAACTATGACATAATTCCGAGTACTAATTAGTCATCTCAGATGAGCAACAAAGATTCCCAAAAAATTACAATCATAAACTTCCTCTGTGCCAAAACTACTTACTTGGCTTGCAATCACTAATGGAATAAGCTGAGGCAAGTTACTAGCACTATCTTCCTACCAATAAACAATTAAATTTAGAGTGAATTATAGTAGTGTTTGATGGGTTACTGTACAATAACCGAATGAATTTAATTTAATTTAAAGTGCATCAAAATAGTATGTAACAGTTTTGAAAAAACGAATATGCAGAGAAATAAGAAGACTAGACTGCATATCATTCTTCGTTCTTTCCAGGTAAAAGCTATGAATTAATCATTATTTTGTCAAGGAAAAACAATACCTTTGTCTCCATTTGTTATTCTATTTGGTTTCTGACCGGAAGCATGGCTCAGAGAAGCTAAAGCATAACCTGCCAATGCTCCCTAAATTTCAGTAGGCAATTCAGCATTAGAATAATCATAAATAAACTTGAACATCCTTTTCAAGCAACAAGTTAGAATGACCTTTTCCAAGACTATACATACGTGACTTGCCCATCGACCAGATTCGAGTCCCCATGCTTGCCACATCCTCAACTGACTGCCCGCCTCCTCGCCTTACAGCTCCGGCCGTGTTTGTCTGACCGCCTGCCTGTTTTGGCCATCCACATTTGCCGCTCCATCAGTTCCATCCTCCGCCTCTATTTCCTCTTCACATTGTTGTATAGATGAATTATAATAATGTGCTGTAGTGGTGAAACAACTGCCCTTAATACTTTTGACTTGGGATTAAATCCCGATTCATCATGTTAGAACAAAAAATTAAAACCAGTAGGCTAGGTCTAGGCCCATTACAAGAGATGATCCATGTAACAAATTAGAAGTCGGCTGGTAAGCATCAATTCATTTTATCTTCTAATAATTATAAACATAAAACTTACGATTCATATGAAATAAACCAAAGATATTTCCCTTAACCAACATATTGGAACAAACATGTTCCTCTTACATAGTTCAACATATTGACTTCTGTATGTTTCAGTCTTCTTTTGAACCAAATTCTTGAAGAACTCAAAATTCAACTGTCTACGTTTTGGGTTTTAAATACCGAAAATTTTACAGCCTAAAATATATAAACAAATTTTACAGCTTGAAATATATAATAAAACATCAGGAAAGTAATTTTACATCCCGAAATGTATAAGTTCACTCATTTTTGCAATAAACTCAACTTTGAAAACTAGTCTAGAACTACTGGTATTTCCATTGATCAACCAAAATCATTATTCCTTACAAAAGGCCTTAGCGAGACTAACACTAGAATTATAACACTCAACTCTCCAACTAATGCCACCGAATTCCATGTACTTAGTTGAATGATTAAACATCATCCAGAATTATGATAGGATAACTTATTAGTTCTATATGAGCGTTGTTATTGACAAACCAAAAATGAATAAAGAGGGGACACGTCCAAAAATAGAATTCGATATATCTCCACCGTTCTTTGGGTTTTTTTTTGGGTCTTCGATAGCCCTTTGCCGAATTTAAGAGTGAAACTTAGCTGCACCCCTGCCGAATTCCATGAATAAATATGATACATCCTTACCGAATTTCACATGTGTTCTCCCTTTATCAAAAACTGGTGTGTCATTAACAATCCTCTTCTATATATTTTGCGGAATAATGGATATCCTGTGTACTAATGCTCGTTAATCAAATGAACAGTATTATGTTAAATAAAATCTTGAATCAAAACAAGGAAGACAAAATATAGTTAACACTTAATAGTTGGTATAAATATGTAAAATTAAAGTTAGCTAAGCAGAGTAACTTGCAGTGAAATTGGTTAAATAGCTTGGGTTTACTAGAGCCTAGGTGTACAAAGCATGTTGGCTTTGTTATAACATAGTTGGTAGTTGCAGCTCACTCACCTTAACGAATACTAGTCATCATGGCTTTTGCATAACGTTATTAATACAATCTCAATCCCAGACCAGCAAATGATTCAAACTGATCACCCACATTGTAACACCCCGAAAATTCTATAACTGTGAAATTCATGAATTAAAGTATAATCAAATTCAAATCAAAGAACTAAGGGAAACGGGATACGCCATTGCGTTCGTCTCGGAAAAATACGCGAAATAGAGTCCGAGTTTTCGAAAAACGGAGTCCGTATGAAGAAGATATGGCCTTCGGAAGTTTTGAATTAAATTTAAAATTCAAACAGAATAAAATAATTAAAAATCGGGCCCAGTGGGCCAGGGCGGATAAACACCCGCCTAGGCCACCCAGGTCGACTGGGCTGTCGACCTGGGCTACCCATGTCGACAGGGCTGTCGACAGCCCTGTCGACAGGGGTGTCGACCTGGTCGAGCCCAGTCAACCTGGCTGGCCAGGTCTGTGTTTGGTCGAATTTCTGTGGTCTGCTTTGTCATTAGGGCTAGGTGGCGGGTTCTAATTGGTCTCTCTATCTAATGAATGGCTACGATCTAACCTAGCAACATCAATGGTCCTAATCAATTCCTAACCTCTATATAAACAACCCTGGACTAAACCCTAATCTATTCATTCAAATTAAGAACATAGCCGCCATGTTGCTGAGGAACGACTAAGAGTAGCCGCCGACTAGAGAGAGAATTAGAAAGAAAGTTCTAAAGCCTAAAGCAATTCAAGCAACCTAAAGCCAATCAATTCAACAAAGGAATCATATCTCTTAATTAGAGAATTCGCCGCAACCATTGTAAGTAGAGTATTACTTTGGTATGAATAAACAACTATATTGATTTGTATGCTTGAATTGGGATAATAAAGTAATTCATATTTGTGCAAAATTATGTTATTCATTATAAAGAACTACATGCGGTAGTTCTATGCAAGTATACGTTTGGAATATTGCGCAGATTATGTAATCTATGTTGAAGCTACATGTATGTAGTTGATTGAAATTCATGCGAGTTTGGGGCTTTGTTATTATGCCATCATGATGTATATTTTTGTGCATAAATCATTTTGCAAGTAATTGAAACAAGTTTGGTTGTTATAGTTCATATGAAACTATGTTGGAATTTTGACACCATAATCCATGTATTAAGTCATGCTTTTGCAAAACTTATGAATATGGCTAGGCTATGAATGATATTTGGCATAATTGAAATCTATGATTAAGTCTATCTTGTTTAAAAGAATTATATGATGACATATGTGAGACATGGCTAGGTTAGACTCAAAAATCCCTTTTTGCAAGTTTAAAGCAAACACCATGATTAGGAATGTTTATGCCATGCTTATGTTTGACATTATGCCATGTTTATGCTAGAAGTATTTATGCCATGCTTATGTTTGACATTATGCCATGTTTATGCTAGAAGTATTTATGCCATGCTTATGTTTGACATTATGCCTAAATAAAAATATAGGTTCATGTGTAAATAATGATATCTCAATTACAAGTTCACATGCTTTGATTCATGTCACCTATGTTTTATGACCAAAGTATATGTCACTACTATGCAAGTACACCAGTTTCTATTTTGTATTCCCATCGTCATATTGCAAGTTCATACGCTCACCTTCCCCTCTTTGTGTATGTAATCACGCTTTAAGCCTCCCCTTTCGCATGGCTAAATTGGGCTTTAAAAGGCTAAGCCCAATATATATGAACGGACGTGTAAAACGGGGGAAAATAACGTTGGGTTAAAATTAATTAATGAATGAAAATATAAAATAGAAGGGCCCAAATTCAAGTATGGGTTGGGCCCGTGATTGGTGTAACCTTTACACCATTTAACTTAATAATGGGCCGCAAATATTTACATATAAAGGAAATAAAGAAGAATGCCAAGATATGTAAATGTAGAACATACGATGTGTTTAACCCGAGGTTGGATTGAGTTGTGATGTAAACCTGCCCGGAACCGCCCGGCTGTCCAGTAGTCACAACAATACCTATCCAATGTGGGAGGTTAAACATGGAGCCCAGCAAGGACCCGAGGTTAGACTGAGTTGTGGCGTAAGACTGCCCGGAACCAACCGGCAACAGGCAGCCACAACAATACCTGTCTAATGTGAGAGGTCAGGGCCTTAATAAGACAATTAAGGCTGAGTCAGGATTGTTAGGATTAAGTGAACTAAAGACTTAATCAAAATGGAACATGCTAAACTAAACGGACTGGTGGGGTTAGGTTAGGAAACACTTAACCAACTTAGCATGTTGGCTAGAGATAGAAAACCTAGTAACGGGGGGGACCCTTTTCAGCAGTAACCCTAAAAGGTGTATCAGGATACCCTGAAACTAGGCAGGGTGGGGCACGATTACTGGGCTGATTGTAAGAGGTCAAATCGACGGCGGTTGTGTAGCAGTGTAGGTTCTAACGGAGTGCGGGCGTGCACACACTCCGGCGCAGAAAAATAAGGAACTGGACACCAGTAGCATACCTGTGCACTCTAAGGTTGTGTCGGGCCGCCACCATGGGACTTGATACACCCCATGGTGGGATCAGCATAGGTAACTACAGACATCGGGGGCCGTAAGACACATGTAACTATGCGAGTAGGAGCCGATCATCATTAAATGGATCACATCACCCTGATTATGGGGTGCCAGTTGGAAACTAGTTTATATGGGTTCAGAGATTTACATGGGGTACGATAGTATATTCGACCCTAGACAACTTAACCAAGTTTAAAGTACCTTTCCACTTCTTGTTTATACTTATCATACCCAGTTCTTTATTCATAGACAAAATAGTACTAGACTTACTCAGGCTTTATGTCTGACTCTGCTTTTCTTTCGTCTTCTTTTCTTCCGTTTCTCCCCCCCAGGTCCTCAGGGAGGGAACACAGCAGCTTGACCTACCTCAACATCCAGCTTGAAGAAGAGAAATGTATTGCTTGGACTTTCCTGTTTTGAACTATGGCTTTGGACAATCCACTATGGGGCTTTGGCAGTTTATCTATGTTTTATTTATGCTTCTTTAAATAATGTACTCAAGACAGATTATGAAAGTGTTATGTTATGTTTTTGGAAAGGAGGTTATTGTAACACGTATTTGACTTTATGAAATAAAAGTTTGTTGTTCTTCCGCTGTTTACAAATATGTGTTCTTATATCTGTCTTGTATATCTGTGACTTGTACTTATAAACCTCCACCAAAATTAGGGCATTCCCTTTGAGAGTGACCCTAACGGAGGTGGGGTGTTTCACTTGGTATCAGAGCCAGGTTTACCAGATAAGATAAAAAGTTTTGAAAAATTATTTTCAAAAAGGAAATTTAAAGAAGCATTTTTAAAAGAAAAATATTATTTTATTTTAAAAAGGCAAAGTCCACTCCCCAAAGCCATAGGAACTATCTCTTATCCTTCGTTTTGAATCTATCCTTTTTGTTTCAGCATGTCCCAAGAACTTAACTTGCCTGAAGGGGTGCCAATACCTGGTTGGTTTAGACGGTTCTTAGAAGCAAGAGCCACTCAGCCAGGTCCTACCATTCCTCCTCCCCCAGCGGAAGGAAATCATCCAGCTGCAGCAGCACCTTTTCCTCCACCTCCTCCTCGGGGAAACACTTTTGCTAAGATATGTAAAGATTTTAAAGCTATAGGAGGAAGGGATTTCCATGGAACTGAGTCCTTCGTAGCAGCTAGAAATTGGCTGAAAGAAACGGAGGACCTATTCATCATCTTTGAGGTAGAAGATAGACAAAAAGTACAGTTGGCAGTATGGCTATTGAAGGGTGAGGCTTCCTACTGGTGGGAAGTCACTAATGCCGAAAGACCAGTGGAGACATGGGAGGACTTTAGGGCAAGGTTTGAGACCAAATTTCTCTCAGATGCGGAAAGAAGTTTGCAGTTGGAAAAATTCTTATTTCTTAAGCAAGGAGACAAGACTGTCAGAGAGTATGTGAATCAGTTCGATGAGCTGGCTAGGTTCGGGCTTGACCTAGTCAACACCCCGCACAAGAAGGCTCTCCGTTTCGTCAAAGGGTTGAATGAGCCATTACACAGTTTGGCCATGACCCATATACCCATGGGAGCCACGTATGAAAGATTGGTGCAAATGGCATTGCTGAATGAAGAGGATAAGGGCAAGAAGAAAGAGGGTTTGCAGCCCAAGAAGACAGACTTTAAAAAAGGCGGGGAAGGCAACAAAGAGAAGAGGACGTGTAATTTCTGTGGCAAAGTGGGGCACTTAGTAAAGGACTGCCGGAAAAAGAAGGCCAAGGAGAATGGTGGGTGCTTTTCTTGCGGTGAGACGGGCCATAGGGCTAAGGACTGCCCAAAGAAACGGGGACAGGGGCAGGGCGCTGGATCCACCCCAGGGGCACAGGTTCATGTGCTGAAAGCGCCACCTTTGCAACAGCGAGGTACAAACACTTCTGTAGAAAGTGTAGTTTATCTTTATGATCACCCCGTTCGCACTTTATTTGATTCCGGCGCATCACACTCCTTTATCTCGTCTGCTTTAGTAGAATCTCTGCACCTAAAAACTAGTATGGTAGAGGACCCCTTAATTGTTTCAAACCCAATTGGGGGCCCAGCTCATTTGTCTATGATCTGTCTGGATTTGAAAATTTCTATCCTAAGTGTTGAATTTAAATGTAGTGCCTTTTTTTGGGCTTTTCGGGGTATGGTTTGATTTTGGGTATGGATTGGCTATCCAGTAATGGGGCCATCCTTGATTGTGAGAAAAGGGTTGTTAGGCTCCTAACCCAGCTCGGTAATACTTTGGAAATTTCTTGTAATCCCTCGTATGCGGTTATGCTTAGTTATCTTGAATCGCTAGATGCCTCTGTTGAAAACTTGCAATCAGTTAGAGTGGTCCGGGAATATCCGGATGTCTTCGAAGAGGTGAAGGGCTTGCCTCCGAAGCGGGAAATAGACTTCCGCATATATCTTGTAGATAATGCAAAGCCCGTTGCATTGCCCGTTAGACACATGGCTCCACGAGAAAGGAAAGAGCTCAGTAAACAGATTAAAGAGCTTCTAGAAAAGGGGTTCATTAGGAGGAGCATTTCAGAATAGGGCGCTCCAGTAGTGTTCGCCACTAAGGCTGAAGGTTCATTTCGCTGATGCATGAGTTGTAAAGAATCACCTTAGTAAGTACATTTGGCAACATAGTTGACATTTGTTTATTTTCAAGAGATAATTCATCTATGTGGAATACCTTCTAGTAAGTGAACAAGATCCAAGATTCACTAATGAATTTTGGAGAGCTTGCATGGAACCATGAGTACGCAGTTAGGCTTGAGCCAAGTATACTAGAAGGAGAATAAGTGAAAGAGGAACGAGAAATAGGTTCCAACTCATATTTTGGAAACAAGAATTAAGAAGCTACGAAATTGTGAAGTTAAAGACGGACAAAACATAATGGAGTTAAGCTCAAGAAATGCGGCTTAGAAGATTGAAGGCTAGATTCGTGCATCGTATCTCTTCTTAAGAGTATATCCTTGATCCCTCTCTTCCTGTAAAGCTCACTTGCATGCTATCTTTTGTGTATATCCTCTCGGTCCTATTCTTAATCCAATTTCCGTTGCAAACCCCATAGGGAGTATGACTCACCTGTTAGTAACACATGTTGGGGCTCGAGGGTGTTCATTGGTTTGACTAAAGTTTTTGGGTTTTATAGGATACAGATTAGTCTTAGGAAGGGACTCCCTTGTGACCTAAAAGGAGTCCATCATGCTTAGTTGCCTAGAATCATATATGGTGGTTGGGTTGAGTAACTCTTTGGGTGTCAGTCTGATGTTGATTTCGGTCTTCGGGGCTGATGCTTAGGGAGTTCTTCTCCTAATCAATATATATGTGGCATAGGTTTTCAGTTTTGACATTGCCTAATGGGCACAAAGTTTTTACTTCGACTATACCTTTAGATAGGAACAATTGGGAAAATTTCCTATAGATTAGAGCTACACGAGAAGTTGGCTGGAGTCCACAACGTTTTTCACGTTTCACATCTCCGAAAATGTCTACATGAGTCTGCTGAAGTGGTAGAGCCAAATATCCTCGAAGAGGCCGAAGTGGAACGCGAAGCAACCATAAGAAGAGTTCCAACCCGCATATTAGGAACGGAAGTGAAGAAGCTACGCAACCGTGAAGTCAAGCTCGTCAAAGTCCAGTGGAGCGACGCCGAGGGAGACGCGACTTGGGAAACTGAAGCTAAAATCCGTACGGCCTACCCTTTTCTGTTCGAGGGTATATCCTTGATCTTTCCTTTTTCCTTAAGTTGCGCTTTTATCTATCTTTTTAGGTATCTTTCCTCGACCTTATCTTTTAGGTAGGAAACTTTTTGATGGAAACATGTAGTTGAAACATGTTATGTATGATGGTTGCAAGTGGTTGCAAGTGATTGCTAGTGGTTGCTCGTGGTTGCATATACACACACAATCTAGGTTTTAGATCGGCTCAGTCACTTCATATTGCATATGCATATATGTTTGCTTTCGTATGTGGTTGAACTATAATGTGTTGTCATATGGATGTCGCATTTGTATTGAATGATTGTGCACTCATGTAGAATCAAGAATAGGGAAGTTTGCATACATAATGGATTCATGGCACTTACATAATTCGCATTAAGGAGGTCAACTGAATCAGTAGACCGCCTGATTTTGCATTAGATAAGTACATGTACACACACACTTTGCATATGATCATGAAGCATTAGAAGTCTTTTAAGGACAATGGATGCTCGTGTTTGATGGATGAGTAGATGGATGATTGGATGTTAGGATATACATTCCTCCTAACTTGAAGATTTCGGGGACGAAATCCTTTTAAGTGGGGGAGAATGTAACACCCCGAAAATTCTATAACTGTGAAATTCATGAATTAAAGTATAATCAAATTCAAATCAAAGAACTAAGGGAAACGGGATACGCCATTGCGTTCGTCTCGGAAAAATACGCGAAATAGAGTCCGAGTTTTCGAAAAACGGAGTCCGTATGAAGAAGATATGGCCTTCGGAAGTTTTGAATTAAATTTAAAATTCAAACAGAATAAAATAATTAAAAATCGGGCCCAGTGGGCCAGGGCGGATAAACACCCGCCTAGGCCACCCAGGTCGACTGGGCTGTCGACCTGGGCTACCCATGTCGACAGGGCTGTCGACAGCCCTGTCGACAGGGGTGTCGACCTGGTCAAGCCCAGTCAACCTGGCTGGCCAGGTCTGTGTTTGGTCGAATTTCTGTGGTCTGCTTTGTCATTAGGGCTAGGTGGCGGGTTCTAATTGGTCTCTCTATCTAATGAATGGCTACGATCTAACCTAGCAACATCAATGGTCCTAATCAATTCCTAACCTCTATATAAACAACCCTGGACTAAACCCTAATCTATTCATTCAAATTAAGAACATAGCCGCCATGTTGCTGAGGAACGACTAAGAGTAGCCGCCGACTAGAGAGAGAATTAGAAAGAAAGTTCTAAAGCCTAAAGCAATTCAAGCAACCTAAAGCCAATCAATTCAACAAAGGAATCATATCTCTTAATTAGAGAATTCGCCGCAACCATTGTAAGTAGAGTATTACTTTGGTATGAATAAACAACTGTATTGATTTGTATGCTTGAATTGGGATAATAAAGTAATTCATATTTGTGCAAAATTATGTTATTCATTATAAAGAACTACATGCGGTAGTTCTATGCAAGTATACGTTTGGAATATTGCGCAGATTATGTAATCTATGTTGAAGCTACATGTATGTAGTTGATTGAAATTCATGCGAGTTTGGGGCTTTGTTATTATGCCATCATGATGTATATTTTTGTGCATAAATCATTTTGCAAGTAATTGAAACAAGTTTGGTTGTTATAGTTCATATGAAACTATGTTGGAATTTTGACACCATAATCCATGTATTAAGTCATGCTTTTGCAAAACTTATGAATATGGCTAGGCTATGAATGATATTTGGCATAATTGAAATCTATGATTAAGTCTATCTTGTTTAAAAGAATTATATGATGACATATGTGAGACATGGCTAGGTTAGACTCAAAAATCCCTTTTTGCAAGTTTAAAGCAAACACCATGATTAGGAATGTTTATGCCATGCTTATGTTTGACATTATGCCATGTTTATGCTAGAAGTATTTATGCCATGCTTATGTTTGACATTATGCCATGTTTATGCTAGAAGTATTTATGCCATGCTTATGTTTGACATTATGCCATGTTTATGCTAGAAGTATTTATGCCATGCTTATGTTTGACATTATGCCTAAATAAAAATATAGGTTCATGTGTAAATAATGATATCTCGATTACAAGTTCACATGCTTTGATTCATGTCACCTATGTTTTATGACCAAATTATATGTCACTACTATGCAAGTACACCAGTTTCTATTTTGTATTCCCATCGTCATATTGCAAGTTCATACGCTCACCTTCCCCTCTTTGTGTATGTAATCACGCTTTAAGCCTCCCCTTTCGCATGGCTAAATTGGGCTTTAAAAGGCTAAGCCCATTATATATGAACGGACGTGTAAAACGGGGGAAAATAACGTTGGGTTAAAATTAATTAATGAATGAAAATATAAAATAGAAGGGCCCAAATTCAAGTATGGGTTGGGCCCGTGATTGGTGTAACCTTTACACCATTTAACTTAATAATGGGCCGCAAATATTTACATATAAAGGAAATAAAGAAGAATGACAAGATATGTAAATGTAGAACATACGATGTGTTTAACCCGAGGTTGGATTGAGTTGTGATGTAAACCTGCCCGGAACCGCCCGGCTGTCCAGTAGTCACAACAATACCTATCCAATGTGGGAGGTTAAACATGGAGCCCAGCAAGGACCCGAGGTTAGACTGAGTTGTGGCGTAAGACTGCCCGGAACCAACCGGCAACAGGCAGCCACAACAATACCTGTCTAATGTGAGAGGTCAGGGCCTTAATAAGACAATTAAGGCTGAGTCAGGATTGTTAGGATTAAGTGAACTAAAGACTTAATCAAAATGGAACATGCTAAACTAAACGGACTGGTGGGGTTAGGTTAGGAAACACTTAACCAACTTAGCATGTTGGCTAGAGATAGAAAACCTAGTAACGGGGGGGACCCTTTTCAGCAGTAACCCTAAAAGGTGTATCAGGATACCCTGAAACTAGGCAGGGTGGGGCACGATTACTGGGCTGATTGTAAGAGGTCAAATCGACGGCGGTGGTGTAGCAGTGTAGGTTCTAACGGAGTGCGGGCGTGCACACACTCCGGCGCAGAAAAATAAGGCAATGGACACCAGTAGCATACCTGTGCACTCTAAGGTTGTGTCGGGCCGCCACCATAGGACTTGATACACCCCATGGTGGGATCAGCATAGGTAACTACAGACATCGGGGGCCGTAAGACACATGTAACTATGCGAGTAGGAGCCGATCATCATTGAATGGATCACATCACCCTGATTATGGGGTGCCAGTTGGAAACTAGTTTATATGGGTTCAGAGATTTACATGGGGTACGATAGTATATTCGACCCTAGACAACTTAACCAAGTTTAAAGTACCTTTCCACTTCTTGTTTATACTTATCATACCCAGTTCTTTATTCATAGACAAAATAGTACTAGACTTACTCAGGCTTTATGTCTGACTCTGCTTTTCTTTCGTCTTCTTTTCTTCCGTTTCTCCCCCCCAGGTCCTCAGGGAGGGAACACAACAGCTTGACCTACCTCAACATCCAGCTTGAAGAAGAGAAATGTATTGCTTGGACTTTCCTGTTTTGAACTATGGCTTTGGACAATCCACTATGGGGCTTTGGCAGTTTATCTATGTTTTATTTATGCTTCTTTAAATAATGTACTCAAGACAGATTATGAAAGTGTTATGTTATGTTTTTGGAAAGGAGGTTATTGTAACACGTATTTGACTTTATGAAATAAAAGTTTGTTGTTCTTCCGCTGTTTACAAATATGTGTTCTTATATCTGTCTTGTATATCTGTGACTTGTACTTATAAACCTCCACCAAAATTAGGGCATTCCCTTTGAGAGTGACCCTAACGGAGGTGGGGTGTTTCACACATACGCATTAGATAAGTCCACAGCCCTCCTAATTGACACCAACGAGTAAAATCCCCATGTGCTTTAGGTCTCCATAATAGTAATAAAGAATATGCTAAACTATTTGCAGGGGTAGAAACCGCAGCAGTTAAGAAATTACAACCTTCCAAATAGGAACTACCCAATCCATGAGTGTCCTCCTAAACTAGCTGCTCTTGCTTAACTCGTCTAGTGAGCAAGCAAACTGGTCGGGGTACAAGAGAAGGTCCGGTCGGACCAAAGTAAGGAATGGGAATAGCATTCACTCATTGATTGAACCACTCCAAATAATAAGGCTTATTGAAGCGAAGTAGTTATAATGCATGTTGTCCCATTGCAAGCACATCTAATAAAGTACAAACGAGAAAGACAAAACATAGTTATTTACTCTCATAAGCAGGTGGATCTGGGATGTAGTTTTCATATTAAGAAATCTCATCAAGATGTAGTTCCTCATCTCCTACCTAATATTCAAGCAGAGAAAATGAAGTTGGAATGAACTAATTTAAAACCAAATATACAAGAAAACCATATTTAACTGACACCCCTTATCTTTAGTTCATAACGAGTTTATTGAGAAACAACCACAAATGGTTTTCAAGACAACATCCATAATACTTACTCTTAACTTCATTGAAGTTTCCAAATTTAGGGATTAAAAATACTAACAGTCAATTTTATCAACAAGAATGATGCTTACAGTTGGATGACAATATGCATAAATCAGTCCAATAATCCAGGTATAGCGGCCAAGTTCAGATCCGAAGTGCCATGCATGCAAAAGTAGAAGGTTTTCTTTAGAAGGCTTGGCATCTTTATATCTTGTGGTCATTGTATCGAAAATATTTCAGCATAAAACACTAGAAAGTAGTTCAGAAATTGCTATAGCAGAAACTTACCTAATAAAAAGGTGAAAGGACCCCATGCAATATTAGCAGACTCATGATGTTTTGTAATAATGATTCACTACCACCTGAATTAACATTTGTGTCTATTTTTTGTTGTAATGTGTCATATGACAAGCTCACGGCAGACTGTGTTAAATATACATAGAAAGAAGGTGATTGTGTTTACTACGAGAAAAGACCAATAACCATATTTCCTTGTTACTTCTAAGTCACTCGGGATACCTTTAGCTCATAATAATGTTGTTGCATTCAGGGAAAAGTTCATATTTCAACAAAGAAATTAGGAAGTTTTATTACTCTGCATGAATATTCCCAGAATAAAGATTAATTTCAACTCATGTAACGTAATAAAGATGGTACTGGTTATAGGTATAACCAGCAGTCCTGCAATTTGGTAAATTTTAGCTTAGGATTCACTAGCAGTAATAATCATTGACTATTGTAATATAAGAACCTAAAAATCCTCTGGCAAAAACATCTTGCCGATGATGCTAGTAATCATTAACACGAGAAACTTCTATGAGCGATGCAGAGTAAAGGAAAAAAGACAATGCCAAGTTTTGCTACATGTCCTCTTCTATCGAATGCTCTGGTTTTTCCGGATAGGTACCATGACAGAAATTCCATAGATCACGGGGTCTAGCTAATATAATACTTCACACAGTCCACCTATCATGTAAAAGGGAATATTGTTTATGAAATTTAGTGGGAGCAAAAATAATAATTTTAATATAAGAGTAGTTATGTTATGCTAATGACTAATTCATATCAATACTAAACAACTGATGTAATACTTATATATATATATATGTATATATATGCATACATGTATGTATGTATTGATGTTATTCGAATGATAATGTTAATTTACCATTGTCAATGCCAAATACCATTGCTGAAGATAAATGCTTCAATAAAGACTTGGTAAAAAATAATGAAAATTGTACTGCACTAATGAAGAAGTCATACACCTCTAATCTCGGCAAAATTCCTCACTCCTCAGTCCTTTTGTCTTCATATGTCCATGAAAATCTCAACTATACATTATAATCATGTGTTTACTTAACAAATAATTGAAATACTAACGTCAACAGTAAGGAAATCCATTGGAATACTGGATTAGTACCTTGAAATAAAAAATAGAGCAAGACAAGAACGAATTTCATGTACCGACACACAGAAAACAAGAGAGCCAAGAGCTATGCAATGAATGGGTGTCCAATACATGAAAACCTAGGCATGCAAATAAATAGGAAGGAATAGCATCATACGTAAGCACACAAGAAAAAGAATACAAGCACATGCTCATACCCGTCTACGAATTCGTAAAAACAACACGTTTACAAACATGCAAATCAAGACTATACATTATATAATCAAAAATCAACACATCCTACTTTGGTCCCATTTCCGGAGGCACCTGAATCACCCGTTGCTATATTCTTAATTATCCTGGTAGACTCTCAAGGTCCCTCCTCCTTGACTTAAACTTTTAAACCACTTTCACTTCCCTCTACCCTCTTAAACTTTTAAACCACTTTCACTTCCCTCTACCCAAGGTTGTTCTCTTTGTTTTCCCCCGACCACCAATCAATATGCACACTTTCTTTTGATAACTTCAGCTCCACAATGGTCCCCTCAATTTCTTTCTCTCTTTTATTGATTTTATTGATATCCTCTATGTCACTTGAGTCTTTAACATGCTTCGTGTGATCCAATTCATTTAAGTCATCGCCCTGTTTCCCCTTACTATGTCACATTTTATCCTTTACATTATGATTCCCCTTATCATGTTCCTCTTGCTAAATCAATCCTTTTTCTCTATGGGAGTCCAAACTTTAATCATTAGGCATTGATTCTTATATATCCAAAAATATATGAAGTTGTCAAAATTAGAGGCGGGTTCTCATACTCTGCATTTTATTTGTATGTACTACCATCCTCAAGCACTCCTTTTATAGTCTTTGGAAATCTAACCAGGTATAGTAATAGCAATCTAAATTGATTAACCATACATTTTCAACCTATTTACTCTTCACATGAAGTATTGGCAGCCATTTATCATATATTTAATGTAGGGAACATTTTTGTAACAACCCGTAAAATCTGGGCCAGTTTAAAATTTTTATTTTGGAAATTTTGATGAATTTTGATTATTTAAAATAGATTATTTTAAATAATATCGACGAAAAATTTATTTTGAATAGAATTCGAACGTATATATTATATAGATCGTCGTTAGAATATAAATATTTATTTTAAATTATAAAAGGAATTGAAAATGGCGCGGTAGTTCGATAATTCGATTCCAAAATTCAAATGAATATACCGGGTGCAAAATAAACCGGATTTTAGTAAAACCAAAAATATTTGAATCTAATTGATAATATCTTTCCAACGAATCCGACAAATTGAAATTTCATAGCGGGAATCAAAAGATATGTCCAGTTGAAAATTCTGAATAGTCGCTATGGAATTTAGGCCCTTAGAAAATAGCCATTTTGCAAATGACCTCGGTTTTCGACGAAACCACTTTTGTTGGATCCGCAGTGTCAAATTATTGCTAGGTTTCAAATTTCATAATTTTTGAAGCTAGTATGTGAGCGTGGCAAAGGAAAATGTGTTTTGGTTGATTTCAGTCAAATCAGGTCGACAAGAAAATGGCCATTTTTCAAACGGTCTCAGAATTCGACGAAATCAGTTTTGTTGGGACCGTATCATTGCAACACAGCCAAATATAAATTTTTTTCTGCAATTTTTAGAAGCAGTATGTGGCCCCGGCAAATTAAAATGTACGTTCAAAACAAAATTTGAATGTTTTATATTTTAATTTGAAGAATAACTGGCTGTAACAGTCGAATTGGCCTACGAAACATATCCCATTGTATTCGGAATGGGGGTAATTAGCTGGAGGCGACAGTCGTTGGGATCGATTTGGTGTCCGAATCGAAAAGCAACTTTTTGGAATAAATTAAATAATTAAATAAATTATAAATAAACCCCCTATCAGGTCAAACCCTATTCTCTTAAGCCCCGTTGTCAACTTCAAAAAGAAAGCCCGCCATCAGTGCCTCAAACCCCTTTCCAAATCGAAGTTGGTCGCTCCACTTAAAACCGCCCCTCCATTGACCATCGCTCTGCCCTTCTAGCCGCCACCGTGGGTCAGCCTCGCTCGTTCAATGTCGCCTCTTCCTCTACTAATCAACCACCGTGACCTCGGAAAAAACCGCCAGTGCCCTTTTTAAAACCCTAAATCCCTCGCGCCCGAAACAGCCACTGCCGATTTGAAGGGCCGCCATCGCTTGACTTGGCCGCATCCGACTGCCGTGCGCCAACAAAACCCCCTCCCTCCGTCAGCTCTCCACCCCTCCGGTGAGCTTTTCAATTGAATTTTCGTTTCAGCTTTTGTTTTTACATAGATTTTTAAAGGAGAAAGGTATAGATTTTTAATACGATAAAAGAATAGTTTTTAAAATATATAAATTTGTCATTGTTTTGGAAATAAAGTTATAATGATTTTTAAACATGAAAGGTTTGATTTTTAGTTATAAAAGAATAGGATTTTATATGAAAAAGATTTGATTTTTATCATCTAGATAACACTATAAAGATGTGATTTTTTTGTGGATAACATTATAATGGTCGGATTTTTATTTAAAGGAAAGATTCGGTTTTTATATATATGAAAGACGATATCTTTATATGATGAAGGCGATAATAAAAATATGATTTTTATATATATAGCGAAATAAAAATATGATTTTATTATATATATATATATGGTGAGATAAAAATGTGATTTTTATATATGTAGTAAATACGGGCAACGAAAGTGACAAAGGGCAAAAACGACGAAGATTTCCACATAAGAAGTGTCGTGGAGTTGGGAAAGCTTTGGTGAGAACTCCTCACTTTTAATCTATTTCTAGTTTAGAAATATATATATTAGGATGCAGACGGTGTTTAGTAGCACCCGACACCCGTCGTCCACAGACCATGGACGGCTTGTATGCTTGGTTGTTTGATTTTGATGTGTAGTTGATTGTGTGATGTGATGTGAAATGAAATAAAATATTTATATAGTTAAAAATATTTTATAGTTAAAAATAGAATTTTTAACGTATATATAAAGGGAAAATAAAAATAAACAAATCAGATGATTTGTTTATATACACACATTTGACTGATATTGATTGGGACGATAAATTTTACACATCGCCCAACTGCACAAATAAAATATGTGTTTGATTGTTTGAAACCCCAAATGGGTATTGGGATGATATTTGACGTACACTAATCCCGATTGTTTAGTTGTATGTCGATCTATTGATTGACAGACTGTTATAAGCGTTAAATATTTATATTCGATGCTTATACAGTATAGAATGCACTTTGGATGATGGTTGATTATTCATCGTTGTTATTGTATGCATGTGTTGTAGAAAATCCATATAATTAACATTATATGGTAATTGATTGGGCCTCATTCCATATTTGAAAAAGAAATATTTGAAAAAGAAATTTTGAAACAGAAATATTTGAAAAAGAAATATTTGAAATAGAATATTTGAAAATAGAAATATATGAAGCCGTATTGATTAGATTGACGCCATTTTGACGTGAACGATATTTATATCAATTTTATTCAATTTTCAATGTATATTGAAAGTGTTTTCGAAATTTGAATTATATTGAATAGAATTGAAATTCGAATTAAATTGAATAGAATTGAAATTCGAATTAAATTGAAATTGAATTGAAATGAATTTAAAACGAATTTATATTGGAATATTCAATTTTGATTTGAATTTGAATATGAAGTTGAAACCGTTTTAAAATTGAATTTAAAACGATTTATAAAGTACGTTTTGAATTGAAATTGATGAAATATATATTATATATATTATATATATTATATATATAATATAATGGCCTGAATATAACGTGCGGCGTCGCGGCAGTTCGTAAATTTCGACCATTGACTTCGAACGGACATTGCGGGAGATCCGACCGTCGGATTCTCCTAAAACCAGAACCGTTGGGTTCGTATCGAAAAGAGCTTTCTAACGAATATTAGAAATTTGAAATCTAACGGTTGGATTTGGAATTATTTCCACATCAAATTTGGAAAAGGTCGCTGTAAGTGCAGTTCGATGGCCGTTGATGGAAATCGACTGTACAGGCCTTGATAAAATTATTAAAAATAATAATAATTTGTGTAAAATCATAAGAAATGATTTGGGAAAAATTGGGATGAAAAACTCCATATTTGAAAGGATAAAAATAGATTTTTATCGAAATGAACTAGTTTTGAACTAGAATAATAATTTATTTATTTTTAAAATAAATAAATTTGATTTGAAAGGGTTTTAAAAATAACCAGGATTTCCAATATATAGATTGGAAATGGATTTGAATCGAATTTGTCTTCGAAATATTTCGATGTGGGATTTTGTGATTATACAGGTATTTTTATGGGAAATTTGAAAGATATATTTATATCGTTATTTCCAATACGATATTTGTTGGTCGTAGAATTTGATATTGAATATAAGCCGATATATTTTCTATTCAGAGCCTTGTATTTAATATCAAATGGGATTTTGGGTTTGTCGTGAATGGCGTCTTCATTAACGCTGTTCTTAAACCCAGTTGAGGAAAAGATTAAATCTTTTTATTTAGATTTAATGAAGTGCACCAATTAAATAATATTTAATTGGAATTGAATTGGAATTGATTTTTGGATTTATCGTGAACAGTGTTTTAAATAACACTTGTTATTTAACCCGATAATTAATATAATGTGATTTTGGGTTGTCGTGAACGGTATCTTCAATAATACTGTTCTTAGACCCAAAGGAGTTAAGAAAATCAGAAACTAACTGGAGATTAGTTAAGTTGAATGGTTTCGGGGGTATTGATCTGATGTTGGCTTCGGCCTTCAGGGTTAATACTTAGGGAATTGCTCACTTGCTAATTTATGGTTAGGGTCTGATTGAAATGTAATGGAATTTTGGGTTTATCATGAACTGTGTTTTAAATGACATTCGTTCTTTAACCCAGTTAAAGATTAAAACTAAGTGGAGTTTTAATGAATCTTTAATTAGATTGAAATGAGAATTGGTAATTTAAATCATCAAAATTTGGAAATGATCGAAAGGGGAGTATCACCAGTTTTGCTCCGAGCGATAGTTGAACCTTTAATTAGATTTGAACGTGAAATGGTAATTAAATTTACCGATAACACCGTTGTGTTAGTTATGGGGTAATAACAGTTTTGCTCCATGGGATGAATAGTTGGGATTGGGAAATAAAATAAATAATTACTTCGGTGTGGTTCGCTAATCTCGACTAGTTTGGAAAACCATAATTTGGGTTGATATGACATCCAAAGGAAGATTAAAGAATAAATTGTAAAGAATTTATCTTTGATAAAATAAATGGGAACCTTTCCCTAAGGATATGAAATTTAGAAACTAGCTGTAGGTTAGTTAAGAAGAATGGTTTCATGGGTATTGATCTGATGTTGGTTTCGGCCTTCGGGGTTAATATTTGGGGAATTGTTCTCTTACTAATTTACGGTTAGTGACTGATGAATTGGAATGAGGCGTATGTTGTGTTTTATAGCACTTAATTATAAGGTACGCGAGTTATTCAGAAAGGCCGGGTATAACCCATTCTGAATAACTGATTCGACGATGAGTCGAAGAGATGGAAGACGGTGCAAGACCGACGATCTTCACATCGAATGGATGGGTGCTACTGATGCTCACGATGGGAGTAGCTACCTTGAAGGGGGCTGAAGTGGTAGCCATCCGGACGTACTTGTTGATTGTACGGATATGCGAGGAAAGTGCCTCCGGTTTCGTTCAGACCTAGAACGGACTTGTAAATGGATGGTGTGTCTGACATTGTATTCCTTTACATTGTATTCGTTGATCTCTGCTAAATATATATCTGTTTGGCGGCAGAGAATTTATTCTCTCGCTTAACGCCCTTCTCTGAGACATACGAGCTCAGAGGTTATATATTGGCAGAAATCAGTGGTACGATATGGATTGATAGTGTGGCATGCTGAGATGCAGTGATCCAGACTTTTGTTGAAAAACAAAGTTTGGTGGATGATGATCAAAGCGCATCTTTAATATAGCACGGCTTTGTGTATAGCATTGATTCGCGAGCCTCACACCCCGGTATGGTGGTAAACTGATGGTTTGATCAGTATGCTTTTTAGAGGATGGGCACCTTCGTGGTGTCGTGGATTCGGTCGACCAAGATTGAGCTTAGTGCTCAGAGGGATTGGGTAAGCGGTGTTTTCTCTCGCCGGGACGTAAGTCGCAGTGATACTCGATTTCCCAAAAGTCCGGATGTGCATTACAGTGTTTTCTTTAGCTGAGACGTAAGCCGTTGTAGATGGCACTACGCGATCGATCTTTCGAATCATGAGCCACCATGATGGAAATCCAATTTCCAAATATGACATTTTGCGGTTTTGATTGTAGAGCCTAGTATTAGCGACATGATATATGGTACCCATGCCGTCTATGATTGATATATTTATATTTGAAGTTGTTTTCTTCATTTATAGAAATAATATAAGATGAAATTTCGCGTATCAAGCATATTTGGCTATTATAAGGGAAAACCCTATCCTCCGACTTGCGTTGCATTGTGTGATGGGATCTGGGTCTTATAATAGCTTCATTGTTCTTTATTTAGCATTGCGCTGTTTGTTTTATGCACTGGTATTCTTGGGAGGGAACTCGTTCCGTGTTATACGGCGTGGTCCCTTGATTTACCTAACTTTAAAAACAAAGATTAATAACTGTTTTAGTTCTCACACCAGTCACATGACTGATCTGGAGTTTATTGTTTTAACCTAAACTCTGGGTGCCCCTACTTTCCATACGGGCAGCTAGTAGTTTCGGTTTTGCAGATTTATATTCACAGGATCCTGATCTACAGCTGGAACGATATCGGGAAAGCTCTGTATCCGTATATCTCTTCTTGTTGTGTTTTGTATTATTTCCGCTGCGATGTATTTGAATGTAATTTAAATCTCTGATATTTTCTGTGTAATATTAATTCATACTCTGTATATCCTTGTATTCTGATGGAATTGTTGTAATTTACAATGAAATGTTCTTCTGTTTGCGTTCTGATGTGTGTTGTTCTCAAAGTATCCGCTCTTTCCTTACCGGGGAAGTTACAGGTCTTCACAATTTTCAATAAAAAAAATAATATGTCATAAACAAACATAGCAATATGATTAAGTTGTATCATGCTAACAGTTAAGACAATCAAAATAATAACAAATCATCAAACCGAAAATGAACAAGTAAAACATAATAATTTAAATACAACCTACACAACTAAGCTAAAAATAATGATCAGTATCAATATTTTTAATGTCTACCAATATGGGGAAAAAAATTCTTTCCGGATTGTAATGGCATAAATTGTAAAAGTCCAAACTAAAAATAAATCCAATCATCACCTAATGAATTTTCACGAGTGCAAATGTTGAAATATTCAAAAACACAATCAAATACTCAACCCGATACAGAATCAAGCCTGATCAAGGTCAAATTAAACAAATATAAAATAACACATGTTGTCATTACCCAAACCCAGTTCGGTTTGGGTCAAATCAAATTCATAAAAAAGGTATTTGAGCTAATACAACCAAATTAGACAACACCTAATAATAGACTGAACAAGCAAGAACACTGCCAAGTTACATTTAGAAACCCTTTTTGTTTGCAACATCACATCTAATTAATCAAATTAACAATGTTAAGAATAAAATGCCAGCAACGTTGATACAAATACAATATTTGATAGATTTAAAGTTCCCCTAACAAAATGTAAAAGATAGTCTGTTTCAAAAATACTAAGCCAACAATAATAGCATGGTCCAGAGAGGTTACCAGAAGCAAACTCATTCTCATTCACAATGCCAGCCGAAGTAAGCACTTTATCATAAGAAACAATGTGCTTGGGCAGAGATGTTGCTTCATATGGCACAATAGACCGAATTGAAGAAATTGCATCCAATTTTGTAACAGATTTTAGAAAATCCCCAGTCACACCAAAAATAATGCTAATGACATCCAAATTCAAAACAACGCCAACATATTGATCCAAAGAACAGTACATCTGATTCAGCTAATATCATATTAACAACCTTCTTCAAGTGACATGCAAATCCACTTAAACAATAGAAGGAACCAATAATAAAAGGTTGCCAATAATATAAGGTTGCCAATAATTCATGTGAAGAGTAATAGAAACCTTTAAGGCAATCAAATCTTTAAAGCATAATTAATCAGGTACAGTAATAGTAGTGTAAAATTTACTAATCATTACCACACCAACATGCAGAAGAGCAAATAGGATGAAATTATCCATTAAGTCAATCAACTGAAAGAAATAAGCGCATACCTTCTTCTTTGTTAGACGAGGGCCAAATTTTGCAATAACCTAGCCTATTTCTCGAAGAATATTACACTGTTCACGCTTCACCACCTAAAACCTACATAACAATAACTACATAAGAAAAAAGAAAAGAATCAAATCGGGTTTAGATGTATCGTGCGGGGATTGAATGGAGGATTTAATAAAATCGCAGGACGTAGGGCTTGAAAAAAGAAGAAAAACGCGGCCAGATTATGGTTTTGGGAACGCAGACTGATTTGACTTTGGGAACAGTACTCAGCTGAATGGAATTTACTAGGAAGTTGTTGTTGTATATAATGTTGTTATATATACACTTATATGATTTTTGTTTGATGATAACAACCAAATGTATTTTATTATAAATATGTTTGTTACGGTATTGTTTTATATACACAGGAACATAATATCTAAATTTAAATAGAATACGACTACACATGAATCCAAATATTCAACAGTATTTTGTTTAAATATAAATATTTTATTTCATACATTCAAACAGTACAACTCTTGTAACTCCACTATTTGTACATCTCACATTTCAATTTCATTTCTACACATATACAGTTTCATATACAGTACTCCTCACTACAGTTCTCATATACAATTTATATATACATTCACATTTCACATATGCAGACAGTCTCATCAACTCAGACATTGACACTATTATTTTTCACTATTCTGTCTTCGATTTTCTGTCTTCACACATCACAGTCAGTCCAGTCATCGTCTTCATACCTGTCATATACAGAAACATACACACAGTATATGGAACAAAAATAATTTTTCAAATACATGCAAACATTATTTTATTTTTTAAAATTTTATTTGCCTTAGTTTTCTGGTGTGTTTCTCATCATTTTTCATGACTTAATCTGATTCATCTGTGTCTAGGCAAACAGTTTGTATATGTACAGGGACATAAAATTTTATTATTGGCTGCATATACACACGTGTATATGTATACACGTGTGTACTGCCTCGCCAATCAGCGAGCAACTGAGGAGTAGCCACGAGGACCATCTCGACTCAGTGCACACATGAAAACAACTCAATGTAAAGTCAAGCAAATGGTCAAGAATAAACAAAGCAACATAATCATGGTCAAAGCAGCATGAACAATGTGCAAGGTCAAATCATACATGGTAATTCAGACCAAATGGTCGAGCACAAGTCAATATGGTGTACTGGATGGAGATAGAAAATTTGTTTACAAGTTCAGGCAGTTCAAGTGCAAAATGGCCAAAGAAAGGATGATGCAATTAGCAGGAAATCAGCAAACGATCACACAAGCATGAAAGTGTACAAGATTAGCAGTTGTGCAATATACATGTGGCACACTAATATGGTTTGGTCAATTTGCTGATGAAAATGGTGCAACTAGAGCATGCACAGTAAACAAGAGATACAAGCAATAGTAAATGGTGCAACTCAGTTTTTTCAAAATAGTCAAGCAAAACACAACAGCAAGCATACTCATGCGCGCTTGAATGTACACAGCAATGGTACAGCCGAGCCAAATTCAAATTCTAGTTTACATGGCACAACACAAAAGTGTGGTGCAACTCCAAGTGTACATGATCAATTTTAAAATTGGTCAAGTCTTCCAGTTTCGAAATTCAGATCAGGTGACACCAAGTGCTCAACAAAGTAATACAAAGCCATAGCAAGAAAGTGCAAACATTGAGTGCTCCAGTTCAAGTTAAAATAAGGAGTTGCAGATCACATTGGACAATGCATGGATACTCTATAAATAATGGGTGCAACATTATACATAATGGGTATGCATCTGTAAACATATGAGTTCATTTTTTAATGAACAAGGTCAAACAGATATAGGGTTCTTTTAATGCCACAATATCACAATTTCATTTCTAGAAATTCATTCAAATATCTTGAGAAGGTTTCAATGCCTCTCCAGAATTCTAGTATACAGATGAAAGCAATTTTGGAAGTAAATTTATTATGTGCGTATTTGGCATTCAAGGAGAAAATTAAAGTTGCCAAGAATTTACAAGATTTCTTTTCTGAAAAATCATTCAGCATTTTAAGGCAACATTTCAATATGCATGAAAGTGCAGAAATTTAATCAACCAATCTCGAGGACAAATTTGGCAAGGATATTAAAGCGTGACAGAAATAAACAGAATTCATGGCAATTGGGTTTGGATATTACAATACAATAAATCAGGGAAAGTGTTCAATCAGTGAAACCAACCAGATTAAATCAAGCACAAGCCATTAGTGAAGGCAATCACATTTTGAGCATGAAATTTTTAGCAAGAAATCAATTAATTAAAGAAATGAGTCACGACATAATTTCAGAAGGGACAACAAATAATATATTTCCCGTATGACTCAATTTTATTCAAAGTTAAAGGGGCAAATTAATGATTCATCGAATGTCCAGAAATTCATCCAAATCCATAAACAAATTCAAATTCAAACGAGGTATCAAAAGGGAAAATCAACGCAAATGAGGGACAAATCAAACCAAGTCATATTATGAAATCATAAGTGTTCTAGAGTTAGTAATCCCAATAAATTCACACCACCTTCATCATTGGCAAAAATTGAATTGAAACTACAAATAACTCACAAGAAAATTCAAAGAAAGAAAATTCAGAAAACTCACGGTTTTCGATCGCTGAAGCAAAACCCAAAATCGGTGAAGAAAGGAGCACCAGTAATCGATCTAGAACATCAATGAGAATTCGAGGATCAGAGAACTAATTTAAATCATCTGTGAAGATCGAGATTTGGGATCTAGAAAAACCCTAGCTGCCGCCATTCTTTTTCCAAAGAGATCGGGACAATAAAAATAAGGGTGCAACACATATGAAAGAGGCCGGCCAAGTTTGCTAATGAAAAGGGGATGACCTCTTATTTTACTTCCTAAAGGGTTTTTATTTTGTATTGTTTTTTATTTAATTTTTTTTATAATCCATCAAATTGTTCTAGAGTTTGTAAAATCTAGGAATCAGTCAGGGTGTTGACTGACAGTTGACAGAGTCTGTAAAATCTGGGTTACTGGTTACGGGATCGTAATCAGGGGAAATCTGATCGAGAAAAATCAGTCAGTCTAGGGTTTTGAGCGTAGGGTTAGAACAGGAGCGAGAGTCGCGAGTGTACATGGTCTTGTATGCGGGATCTATTCCATCACCTAGTAGAAACCTTAGGAATGCAGTAGTAGGTAGGATTTTCCCGAAGCTGGGTATCTCTGTGTGTTATTTTCTTTCTGCTTCTTATTTCTGCTACATTCTGTGATCTGTTTATTATTTAATATCCCGTTAGATTTTTAACTCAGCGAAAAACTGTGATAAACCCTATTCACCCCCCTCTAAGGTTAATCTAGATCCAACAAGTGGTATCAGAGCAGGTATTTTCTATTAACTCTAGAGAAATGGTGAATCCTAGTTGTCAGTCTTATGAGAGTCAGTCCAGTGATATTCCAATTATTTTCAATGGAACAGATTTCAAATTTGGAAATCAAAATTCGAATTATATTTAAAATTTGTTAATTTTGAATATTGGAATATTATTGAAAATTTGGAAGACATGTTAGATATGAGGAATAAGATTTTAAATTCTCGTGTCATGCATATTATTTATTCTTATCTTGGAAATGATCAATTAAAATTTATCTCCCATTGTTTGACAGCGCAGGATATCTGGAAAACTCTCTACACGCTGTATGGAAGATCTGATAGCTGCTCAAAACCCTCAGTTGCCTACTCAGATTCAGATATGTGCTTAACTGGAGCTATTGATGATGATTCAAACGATGGAGACGTTTTATATGAAGAATTGGTTTCTCGGTGTAATGATTTAAATAGAACTGTCAATCGTCTCCAACGGAAAAATAAACTTCTAAAATCTAAAAAATCTGAGTTACGATGCAAAATTGATGATTTGGAATTAAGACTTGAAAATGCAAAAAATGAAAATTTGGATTGCAAAAATTGTTCAATTTTGGAAAATAATTCAGTTCATCTCAAAGACAATATTCAAAAGCTTGAAAAGGAAATTTCTTTTTTAAAAGAAAATAAGATTGGACTAAAATGTAAAAATAATTTTTTGCAAAAAGAATTGGAAAATTCCAAGTCGGTTAAAATTTTCAAACATGAATTTTCTTAGAAAGAAAAGATGAAACCAAAATCGTTTTTGAACAAAAAGATTGATTTTTAAAAAGAAATCAAGAAATTTGAAAAACTTGAGTTTGAAAAGCAAAAACGATTTGAATCTGAGATATCGCAATCCCAAGCCAAAATTAAATTACTTGAATCTGAAAATTTGGTTTTGAAAACTGCTTTTGAAAAGTGTAAGACCACTGAAAATCGTTGTTCAGATTTATTCAAAGAAAACAGTGATCTTAAATCCAAAATTCAACGATTAGAATCAACTTTGAATAAATTTTCTACTGGAGAAAAATCGTTGAATATATTGTTGAAAAATCAAATTTCTATTGGAAATAAATCTGGTCTTGGCTTCGGGAAAAATTATGCTTTTGGAAAACAAAATTCAAATGATTTGAAAAATCCCTCAAACTGCTTTGGAAAGAACTGCTTTGAAAATTTGAAGTTTGAAATTTTCAAATGTGTTTTGAATCAAAATTGTGATGAGAAATCGTTTTATAATAAACAATTTAAACATTCTTGGATCCCAAAAAATAAAACGGGCTTAGTCAAGTTCAAACAGATTTGGGTTCCTAAGCGTACGAAAGTTAATTCTAATGGTTTGTTATATAAACAAGTCTAGGTATTAAAACATATGAATACAGCTACGAGTGGTTTTACAAACTTTGTTTAACCACTCGATTGTACAACTGTTAGGTACTGGTGGAAGCTGAGGAACTGCTGTGCAAAAGGAAATTTGGAATCAAATTGGTTTGTACTTCTGTATCATTCATAGTTCCTCCAGCCAGGATTTGTTTAGTAAGAGATTCATTTATTCATGTCAATTTCAGGTATAATCTCTGAACTCATCTTTGTAAATATTCTCTATTTTTATTTTTTTCTGTTTATTTCTCCTTCTACCTCTTCTTCTGTTTTTTTGTTTTTGTTCAGTCACTGCCATATATTTTAGTCTTTCTTTTGTACTTTCTTAAACTTTCAATTGTAGAATTCATATTTTCTGGAAATTCATTTCATTTGTATAAATCTCTAAATCATTTCCAGATCTTGAATTTAAACTTGTAAATATCTGCAATTGTTTTGAAGTTTATTTTCTGATTGCTGTATTCATAACAGTGTTGATGTATTCTTGTCATATCTTGAACACCGTTGATACGAATTCTAAATTTTTGATGATCTGAAAGTTTTGTGGAATATCACACACCTTTGCTGTTTTGAGTTTCTTCTAATCCATTTTTGAAAAGCTTGAAATAATGTACTCATTACAACACACCAATATTTATCAGTTGTGATCATTTCATTAATTTTCAGATTGGCTTGGATAGTTCGAATTATCTTGAATCATTGTTTACATCTTGAAATTCACTGTTATTCATGATCATCTGGTTGGATTTTTGTTTATTTGAGATCACTTGAAAATTTATGATATTTTGAATCTCACACACCTCTCAGATCTGAAATTATTATCCTGTGTGATTGATTCATTGTATCTCAAGATTTACATTTGTTCAAGTGATTTTGAATAAACCACTATTTTCAGATCATGAATTATTACTTAGTCTTGATGTAAATGATCTGGAATTTCTCTTCTGATTGTCTGAAAAATTTGTGAAAAGTTATTTTGAAAAATGGTCATTAAAACTCGCTGCTAGTTCATGATGTATTTAATTTGAATATCTGTTTGTTTAAAATCATTTGAAATTATTGATTTACTGAATCTCACACATATCTCGAATCAAAAATTTACAATCTGGTGTGATCGATTCATTGAATCCTGATATCTTCATATTCCATCAAATGATTTAAAATAAATGGTATTTTTTAATCTTGGGTCATGAACCATCTGTTGTGACCATCATCATGTCAAGTCTGAATAGAAACTGTTTGCTGAGCTGTCCTGATATTGTTTTGAAAATATTTTGGAAATTGCTTGTTTATGATCTGGTTACTGCTCTGATACTGTTTTTCAAATGACTACTTGTTCTTGTATACAGTTCTGATAAATGTGCCAAATTTGTTGATCTTGTCTGTTTGGGTTTCGTGATTAAAAATTGTTAATAAGGATACCAATGGTATCATATTTGCTGAATTTTTTTTATATATTTTTAATCCCTCTTGTCCTGTATAGCTCTTCATATTTCTCTTGTAATTGTTTTTCAATTTTAAAATTATTTACTGATTATTCATTCAGAAATTGAAATCTATATTCAAATTGAACTGGATTTATAATTCATCAAAATTATTATCAGAATTTGAAATTGTGATGAATTATGACTGCAATATATTTCATAACAAGAGGAGAATTTATATGGATTTTCATGATGGTTGAACAGTTATTATAATATCTTTGAATTCGCAATTATTTCACGACCGTCTTCATTATCTATCATATTTCTACCATCCATCGTGATTTTTATATTAATGTAGAGAGTTATTTTAAAAAAAATAATTTGAAATAAATAGTGGAATTATTTGTGACACGAACCGAACTTCCCCGTGAAGGAAAGCCCGGATGGCGTTCAAAACAAGCCACATCGGAACGCAAACAGAAGAACATTTAATTGCTTATTACGACAATTCCATCAGAATACAAGAATATACAGAGTATGAATGAATATACATTCGACAAGTATCAGAGATTACAATAAATTACAAAGCAGCGGAAAAACAACATAAAACACAACTGAAAGTAATACACGGATACAGAGCTTTCCGAGCATCGTTCCAGCTGTAAATCAGGATCCTATGAATATAAATCTGCAAAACCAAACTACTAGCTGCCCGTGTGGAAAATAGGGGCACCCAGAGTTTAGGTTAAAACAATAAACTCCAGGTCAGTCATGTGACTGGTGTGAGAACAAAAACAGTTATTAATCTTTATTTTAAAGTTCGGTAAATCAAGGGACCACGCCGTATAACACGGAACGGGTTTCCTCACAAGAATACCAGTGCATATAAATAAACAGCGCAATGCTTTTTAGAAAAATGAAGCTATTATAAGACCCAGGTCCCATCACACAATGCAACGCAAGCCGGAGGATATGGTTTTCCCTTATAATAGCCAAACATGCTTGGTACGTTCAAAACAAATCATTTGATACTATAATAAGTGTATAGTGTCAAAACAATTTCAATCATAAATATCAATCATAGACAGCATGGGTACCATATATCATGTCGCCATACTAGTTCTACAATTAAAACCTCAATATCACGTATTGGAAATTGGATTTTCGTCATGAGCCGAGGCAAGGGGCAAGCTCCTCTCCATTCGAGACACTCTAGCAAATGTCTCAGAACCGCACACAACAATCCTTGGATCTTCAGGGCCGGTCCTCACTTACTTTTGAGGATTGGCAATTCCTTAGCACACGTTTCCCGGTCCTAACAGACCTATATCCGAGGCACCTCATATCCAACAACCACACAGGTGAAAAGTATATAAATGTCAGCCAGTTTAAGCACTGACACCACCCATAGCTAGAAAGAAACGTCGTGCTCTCCCTGCAGTCACTATCCCGTTTTTGACTCATACCGAGGTGTGAGGCTCGCGAATTCACGTTATATACAAAGCTATGCCACACAGGCCATGCTTTGATCATCAACCACAGGACTCTGCTTTTCAACAAAAGCCTTGATCATTGCATCTCAGCGTGCCACACAGGCAATTCATGCCATGCGATTGATATCTATCGATATATAACCTCTAAGATCGTACGTCTCAGAGAAGGGCGTTAAGCAAGAGAATAAATTCTCCGCCGCCAAACAGATAAGTATTTAACAGAATCAATCAACACAGAATAAATTCCAATGTCAAACACACAATCCATTTACACGTCCGTTCCGGGTCTGAACGAAACCAGAGGCACTTTCCTCGCATATCCATCGTTCTCCAAATACGTCTGGACGATCACCAACTGTTCCCTCATCTTGGGTGTATAGCCCAATCAAGATCGTCAGTAATCACCCAAACGATGTGAAGACTTCCGGTCTTCAACCACCGTCTTCATCTTCGACTTATCGCCGAATCGGTTATTCAGAATGGGTATAAACCCGGCCTTTCCGAATAACCCATGTATATAATAAACAAATGTTACACAAACACAACAAACGCCTCATTCCAATTTAGAATATTCTTTTATTCGCATTTTCACATCATTAGGGAATAAGTTCCCATTAATTTTATCCAAGATAAATTCTTCTAAATTTATTCTTTAATCTTCCTTTGGATATCATTCCAAACCATATTATGTTTTCCAAACTAGTCGGGATTAGCGAACCACACCGAAGTAATTATTTATTTATATTATTTCCCAATCCCAACCTATTCATCCCATGGAGAAAACTGGTAATACTCCATATCTAACACCACGGTGTTATCGGTAAAATTAATTAACATTTCACGTTCAAATCTAATTAAAGATTTAACTATCGCTTTGGAGCAAAATTGGTGGTACTCCATTCTCGATCACCTTTCAGATTTGATAATTTAAATTATCAATTCACATTTTAATCTAATTAAAGATTCATTAAAACTCCACTTAGTTTTAATCTTTTCAAAAATAAATATCCTGTCTTTAACTGGGTTAAAGAACCAATGTCATCTAAAACACGGTTCACGATAAACCCAAAATCACATTCAAATTCAATTCCAATTAAACATTATTTAATTGGTACACCTCATTAAATCTAAATAGAAAGATTTAATCTTTTTCTCAACTGGGCTTAAGAACAGTGTTAATGAAGACACCATTCACGACAAACCCAAATCACGTTTGATATTAAATACAAGGCTCTGAATAGAAAATATACCGGCTTATATTCAATATCAAATTCTGAAACCAACAAATATCGTATTGGAAATAACGATATAAAATATATCTTTCAAATTTCCACAACCATATCTGTATAATCACGAAATCCAACATCGAAATATTCCGAAGACAATTTCGATTCAAATCCATTTCAATTCACGTATTGGAAATACCTGTTTATTTTTAAAACCTCTTTCAAATTCAATTTATTTATTTCAAAAATAAATTGATTTTAATTCTAGTTCAAAACTAGTTCATTTTGATAAAAATCTATTTTTATCATTTCAAATATGGAAATTTTCATCCCAATTCTTCACAAATCATTTCTTATGATTTTCACAAATTATTGATATTTTTAATAATTTTATCAAGGCCCGTACAGTCGATTCCCATCAACGGCCATCAAACTGCACTTACAGCGACCTTTTCCAAATTTGATTTAGGCATAATTCCAAATCCAACCGTAAGATTTCTAATTTCTAATATTTATTGGAAAGCTCTTTTCGATACAACCCAACGGTTCCGGTTTTAGGAGAATCCGACGGCCGGATCTCCCGCAACATCAATTCGAAGTCAATGGTCGAAATTCATGAACTGCCGCGGCGCGGCGCGTTCTATTCAGGCCGTTATATATATAATATATATATTATATATATTTTGTCGGTTTCCCTTTAAAACGTATTTTATAAATCGTTTTAAATTCGTTTTCAAAACAAATTCAACTTCATGTTCAATTTCAAATCAAAATTGAATATTTCATATCATTACTATATAAATGATAATATTTTCAAAACTTTATATTTTGAAATCACTTCCTTTTCTATATTCATTATAAAAACGAATATAATCGATATAAATATCGCTCACATCAAAATGGCGCATCTCTAATCAACACGGCTTTATATATTTCAATAAATTCGTTATTCTATTCAACAAATGAACATTTATTCTATTCAACACATGAATATGTATTTCTTTCAACACATGAATATTCCCACCACATGAGCACTGTCAACACATGACTATTTTTGTTATTTAAAATATTTTATAAAATTATGGTATCTATCGTTTGATTTTTAAATCAGACTCCAACTGTAAAGTAGTTAGAGAATGATTCCCTAAGTATTAACGCCGAAGGCCAAAAC
The DNA here is from genome assembly GCA_030737875.1 of Allium sativum. NCBI lineage: Eukaryota > Viridiplantae > Streptophyta > Magnoliopsida > Asparagales > Amaryllidaceae > Allium > Allium sativum. The sequence goes on from JASFAX010000067.1 coordinate 384,259, forward strand.
CAATATCAGATCAATACCCAGGAAACCACTCATCCTATCTATTTTCTAGTTAGTTTCTAACTTTAAATATGATAAAGATGTAAATTTTATTGTTAAAATATTTCTTTCAACACATGATTATCGTCAACACATGACTATATATTTTATTCTTTATTTTCTCAATTGGAATGAGGCCCAATCAATTACCATATAATGTTAATTATATGGTTCCATACAACACATGTAAATAATAGCACTGACAAATAATCAACTATCATCCAAAATGAACTACACTGTATAAGCATCAAATATAAATAATTAACGCTTACACAGCCTGTCAATCAATCGATCGACATATAACTAATCAATCGGGATGAGTGGACTTCAAATATCATCCCAACACCCGTGTGGGGTTTCAAATCAACAAACACATATTTTTATTCACACACACGTTAAAAATAATATTTTTAACGATAAAATATTTTTAACTATATAAATATTTTATTTCATTTCACATCACACAATCAATTTTCAAAACACATCAAACATACAAGCCATCCATGGTCTGTGGATGACGGGTGTCGGGTGCTACTAAGCACCGTCTGCATCCTAGTATATATTTTAACTAGAAAAACAAGATTCAAAGTGAGAAGTTCTCACCGACTAGCTAAACCAAACACCATGACTCTTCATATGTAGAAATCTTCGCCGTGCTCGCCTTTTGTCAATTTCGCCATCCGTAGCCACTACATATATAAAAATCACATTTTTATATTGTTGCTATATATATAAAAATCATATTTTTATAATCACTCCATTAGGATAAAAATTCTATTTTTACATCGCTACTATATAGATAAAAATTCTATTTTCACATCGCTACTATATAGATAAAAATTCTATTTTTATATCGATGTTCATATAATAAAGATTATATTTTTATCACATTATTCTCTACATAAAGATTTCGCCTTTTCAAATATAAAGATTTCGCTTTTTCATTTCATCACTATAAAAATTACATTTTTATTTCAACGTATATATAATAAAAATCAGATTTTTATTTCGCAACATATATAAAGATGATATTTTTACTATCTATATAATATAAAAATCGTATTTTTACTTCACTAAAAATCGTATTTTTAATACTTCCTATACCATAAAAATCATATCTTTCCTTCGTGAACACACCATAAAGGTCTCATCTTTTATTCTTGTTCATATATAAATAAAAATTCAGGTCTTTTCCGTATCATGCCATAATGTAAAATAAATAAAAAAATAAAATAAAATAAAACTGATTTTTTTTTATCCTTTTTGAAGCTAATTACACTTAATAAACAAATATAAATAAATAAAACCACTCACAGTCGAACGGGAAGAAGGGGATTGCTTCGCCGCGTCGGAGGTGGAGATGGGGCTGAGGGGCGTCGGCCAATCAGAGGTGGTGCTGGAGAGGCTGAGGCCGCGGGGGTAGACCAGGGCGCCAGGGTTCGTGGATTTTGGCACGGGGTTTGGGGTTGGGGAGATCGCGGTTTGGGGCTGGGTGCTCGAACGAGGGAGGAGGAGCTAAGGGGGGGTCGCGGCGGAAGCAGGGGGTGGCGCACGCGATGGGTGGCGACTTCGAGATCCGGCGATTCTCTTTTTTTTTTTTTCTAATTCGGTTTTGAAATGATATGGGGGGCTGAGAGCAGATAAGGGGAGAGAGGGAAGAGAGTTTTATTTTTTGAATTATTTAATTTCAAAAAGTTGATTTTTTTTATTTGACCTCTAAACGCGGCCCACCGCCTGTCGTCCATAGCTAATTACCCCCATTCCGAAATCAATGCGATATATATCGTAAGCTAATTCGACCGTTTCGATCAGTTTTCGTCAAAATCAAAATATAACTCTATATATTGAATTTGAACGCGCATTTCATTTTATCGGGGTCACATACTAACTCTAAAAATTCCAGAAAAATATTTTCTAGCTTCATATTAATGGTACGGTCCTAACAAAACTAATTTCATCGAATTCAGAGACCGTTTGAAAAATGGCCACTTTCCAGTCCATTAAAATCAACTAAAACTGGTCAAATGCGTTTTCCTTTGCCACACTCACATATTGATTCGAAAAATTGTGAAAATTGGAATCTAGCAATAACTTGACATCACGGATCCAACAAAAGTGGTTTCGTCGAAATCCGAGGTCGTTTGCAAAATGACTATTTTTAAGGGCCAGAATTCCATAGCGACTATTCTGAATTTTCATTTGGACATAACTTTTTATCCCCGCTATGAAATTTTGATTTTTTGGATTCGTTGGAAAGATATTTTCAAATAGAATTAATTATTTTTGGTTTCACTAAAATCCGGATTATTTTGCACCCGGTATGTTCAATTGAAGTTTGAAATCGAATTATCGAACTACCGCACCATTTTCAATTCCTTTTATATATATAAATAATTATTTATATTCTAACAACGATTCAAATAAATATATACGTTCAAATTCCATTCAAATAATTTTCTCGTCGATATTATTTAAAATAATCAATTCTAAATAATCAAAATTCATCAAAATTGCCAAAATAAAATTTTTAAACTGCTTAGATTTTCCGGGTTGTTACAATCTCCCGCACTTAAAATTTTTCGTCCCCGAAAAGGAACGAAGCCGAAAGTTGTTCAACTAATCAACTCAACTCCCAGTATTTCCTATACGGCTTAAGTTCTTCAACTTTTCAGTTTCTAAGAACTCTTCAAATTTTACAAAAATTTGGCTAACACCCTAAATTTTCAAAAAATTTCACCATAATCTCCCCTGCACCGGGGACTTCAGGATATTTCATATAGCCTCCCATGGCCTTCTTCAATCAAAAAGAAAAAGCCAATCGGCTCATAAAATCATCATCACCCAAACAAAATAGTAAATTATGGTAAACATGTACCTATTTGTCGGGCAAACAAATTTTATTCTTCTGCTCTAGCCTCCTTGCTATGACCTGTTCAATAGATATACATGTATATGCAAGCAAATGCGACCAATTTTCAATACAATTCACTATTCGGTTCAATTAGGCTAAATGGTTCAAAATTTCAAACAAATAGACAAACAACGCAACCATCAATCATTTAGTGAATTAACGCTTCAAATTCATAATTTGAAATATATATATATATATATATATATATATATATATATATATATATATATATATATATAGAAAATCATGTTTTGATGCCAAATTACAACAATAAATCCTAAGTAAATTTTGGTTCTCACACCAGCCTAATGGAAATAAATAGATATTACACCTTCGAAGCACGAACATAAATATTGATGATGCCATGGTCATTATCAACATCATCTCCGGGCGACTAGAGTGTGATTCTAAATCTATCCAGTATATTAAAACTTCGAATATACGTTCATGACGCGTATATGAAAAACCTTTATATACTAGATTGTCCAAATTTAATATAAATAAATATTCAAATACGTATAAATGATTTAAATTTCAAAACAAAATTTGTTTTCATTTGAAAAATATACTCTTCACACTCGTTCTAGGATACTACTGATCCAATCTCCAATGAGTCATTCTAATTGGATATTACAAATGCAATATCTGATGGATTCTTTCGTATGGTTCTAATGTGTCTTGTTCTCGAGCTCTGTAAACCAAAGTTCTGATACCAAACTGACATGACCCGAACTTCCCCGTGAAGGAAAGCCCGGATGGCGTTGAAAACAAGCCACATCGGAATGCAAACAGAAGAATATTTCATTGCTTATTACAACAATTCCATCAGAATACAAAAATATACAGAGTATGGATAAATATACATTCGACAAGTATCAGAGATTACAATAAATTACAAAGCAGCGGAAAAACAACATAAAACACAACTGAAAGTAATACACAGATACAGAGCTTTCCGAGCATCGTTCCAGCTGTAAATTAAGATCCTGGGAATATAAATCTGCAAAACCAAACTACTAGCTGCCTGTGTGGAAAATAGGGGCACCCAGAGTTTAGGTTAAAACAATAAACTTCAGGTCAGTCATGTGACTGGTGTGAGAACTAAAACAGTTATTAATCTTTATTTTAAAGTTCGGTAAATCAAGGGACCATGCCGTATAACACGGAACGGGTTTCCTCCCAAGAATACCAGTGCATATCAATAAACAACGCAATGCTTTTTAGAAAAATGAAGCTATTATAAGACCCAGGTCCCATCACACAATGCAACGCAAGCCGGAGGATAGGGTTTTCCCTTATAATAACCAAACATGCTTGGTACGTTCAAAACAAATCATTTGATACTATAATAAGTGTATAGTGTCAAAACAATTTCAATCATAAATATCAATCATAGACGGCATGGGTACCATATATCATGTCGCCATACTAGTTCTACAATTAAAACCGCAATATCACGTATTGGAAATTGGATTTCCGTCATGAGCCGAGGCAAGGGGCAATCTCCTCTCCGTTCGAGACACTCTAGCAAATGTCTCAGGACCGCACACAGCAATCCTTGGATCTTCAGGGCCGGTCCTTTCTTACTTTTGAGGATTGGCAATTCCTGAGCATACGTTTCCCAGTCCTAACAGACCTATATCCGAGGCGCCTTGTATCCAACAACCACACAGGTGAAAAGTATATAAATGTCAGCCAGTTTAAGCACTGACACCACCCATAGCTAGAAAGAAACGTCGTGCTCTCCCTGCAGTCACTATCCCGTTTTTGACTCATACCGAGGTGTGAGGCTCGCGAATTCACGTTATACACAAAGCTACGCCACACAGGCCATGCTTTGATCATCAACCACAAGAATCTGCTTTTCAACAAAAGCCTTGATCATTGCATCTCAGCGTGCCACACAGGCAATTCATGCCATGCGATTGATATCTATCAATATATAACCTCTAAGCTCGTACGTCTCAGAGAAGAGCGTTAAGAAAGAGAATAAATTCTCCGGCGCCAAACAGATGTAAATTTAACAGAAATCAATCAACACAGAATAAATTCCAATGTCAAACACACAATCCATTTACATGTCCGTTCCGGGTCTGAACGAAACCGGAGGCACTTTCCTCGCATATCCATCGATCTCCAAGTACGTCTGGACGATCACCAACTGTTCCCTCATCTTGGGTGTACAGCCCAATCAAGATCGTCAGTAATCACCCAAATGATGTGAAGACTTTCGGTCTTCAACCACCGTCTTCATCTTCAACTTATCGCCGAATCGGTTAGTCAGAATGGGTATAAACCCGAACTTTCCGAATAACCCACGTATATAATAAACAAATGTTACACAAACACAACAAACGCCTCATTCCAATTCAGAATATTCTTTTATTCACATTTTCACATCATTAGGGAATAAGTTCCCATTAATTTTATCCAAGATAAATTCTTCTAAATTTATTCTTTAATCTTCCTTTGGATATCATTCCAAACCATATTATGGTTTTCCAAACTAGTCGGGATTAGCGAACCACACCGAAGTAATTATTTATTTATTTTGTTTCCCAATCCCAACCTATTCATCCCATGGAGAAAACAGGTAATACTCCATATCTAACACCACGGTGTTATTGGTAAAATTAATTAAAATTTCACGTTCAAATCTAATTAAAGATTTATCTATCGCTTTGGAGCAAAACTGGTGGTACTCCATTCTCGATCACCTTTCAGATTTGATAATTTAAATTATCAATTCACATTTTAATCTAATTAAAGATTCATTAAAACTCCACTTAGTTTTAATCTTTTCAAAATTCAATATCCTGTCTTTAACTGGGTTAAAGAACCAATGTCATCTAAAACACGGTTCACGATAAACCCAAAATCACATTCAAATTCAATTCCAATTAAACATTATTTAATTGGTACACCTCATTAAATCTAAATAGAAAGATTTAATCTTTTTCTCAACTGGGCTTAAGAATAGTGTTAATGAAGACACCATTCACGACAAACCCAAATCACGTTTGATATTAAATACAAGGCTCTGAATAGAAAATATACTGGCTTATATTCAATATCAAATTCTGAAACCAACAAATATCGTATTGGAAATAACGATATAAAATATATCTTTCAAATTTCCACAACCATATCTGTATAATCACGAAATCCAACATCGAAATATTCCAAAGACAATTTCGATTCAAATCCATTTCAATTCACATATTGGAAATACCTGTTTATTTTTAAAACCTCTTTCAAATTCAATTTATTTATTTCAAAAATAAATTGATTTTAATTCTAGTTCAAAACTAGTTCATTTTGATAAAAAATCTATTTTTATCATTTCAAATATGGAAATTTTCATCCCAATTCTTCACAAATCATTTCTTACGATTTTACACAAATTATTGATATTTTTAATAATTTTATCATGGCCCGTACAGTCGATTTCCATCAACGGCCATCGAACTGCACTTACAGCGACCTTTTCCAAATTTGATTTGGGCATAATTCAAAATCCAACCGTTAGATTTCAAATTTCTAATATTCATTGGAAAGCTCTTTTCGATAAGAACCCAACGGTTCCGGTTTTAGGAGAATCCGACGGTCGGATCTCCCGCAACATCAATTCGAAGTCAATGGTCGAAATTCACGAACTGCCACGACGCGGCGCGTTCTATTCAGGCCATTATATATATAATATATATATATTATATATATTTTGTTGGTTTCCCTTTAAAACGTATTTTATAAATCGTTTTAAATTCGTTTTCAAAACAAATTCAACTTCATCTTCAATTTCAAATCAAAATTAAATATTTCATATCATTACTATATAAATGATAATATTTTCAAAACGTTATATTTTGAAATCACTTCCTTTTCTATATTCATTATAAAAACGAATATAATCGATATAAATATCGCTCACATCAAAATGGCGCATCTCTAATCAACACGGCTTGATATATTTCAATAAATTCGTTATTCTATTGAATAAATGAATATTTATTCTATTCAACACATGAATATATATTTCTTTCAACACATGAATATTCCCACCACATGAGCACTGTCAACACATGACTATTTTTGTTATTTAAAATATTTTATAAAATTATGGTATCTATCGTTTGATTTTTAAATCATACTCCAACTGTGAAGTAGTAAGAGAATGATTCCCTAAGTATTAACGCCGAAGGACGAAACCAATATCAGATCAATACCCAGGAAACCACTCATCTTATCTATTTTCCAGTTAGTTTCGAACTTTAAATATGATAAAGATGTAAATTTTATTGTTAAAATATTTCTTTCAACACATGATTATCGTCAACACATGACTATATATTTTATTCTTTATTTTCTCAATTGGAATGAGGCCCAATCAATTACCATATAATGTTAATTATATGGTTCCATACAACACATGTAAATAATAGCACTGACAAATAATCAACTATCATCCAAAGTGCACTACACTGTATAAGCATCAAATATAAATAATTAACGCTCACACAGCCTGTCAATCAATCGATCAACATACAACTAATCAATCGGGATGAGTGGACTTCAAATATCATCCCAACACCCGTATGGGGTTTCAAATCAACAAACACATATTTTTATTCACACACACACATTAAAAATAATATTTTTAACGATAAAATATTTTTAACTATATAAATATTTTATTTCATTTCACATCACACAATCAATTTTCAAAACACATCAAACAATCAAACATACAAGCCGTCCATGGTCTGTGGATGACGGGGGTCGGGTGCTACTAAGCACCGTCTGCATCCTAGTATATATTTTAACTAGAAAAACAAGATTTAAAGTGAGAAGTTCTCACCGACTAGCTAAACAAAACACCATGACTCTTCATATGTAGAAATCTTCGTCGTGCTCGCCTTTTTTCAATTTCGCCGTCCGTAGCCACTACATATATAAAAATCACATTTTTATATTGTTGCTATATATATAAAAATCATATTTTTATAATCACTCCATATGGATAAAAGTTCTATTTTTACATCGCTACTATATAGATAAAAATTCTATTTTCACATCGCTACTATATAGAGAAAAATTCTATTTTTATATCGATGTTCATATAATAAAGATTATATTTTTATCACGTTATTCTCTACATAAAGATTTCGCCTTTTCAAATATAAAGATTTCGCCTTTTCATTTCATCACTATAAAAATTACATTTTTATTTCAATGTATATATAATAAAAATCAGATTTTTATTTCGCTACATATATAAAGATGATATTTTTACTATCTATATAATATAAAAAGCGTATTTTTACTTCACTAAAAATCATATTTTTAATACTTCCTATACTATAAAAATCATATCTTTCCTTCATGAACACACCATAAAGGTCTCATCTTTTATTCTTGTTCATATATAAATAAAAATTCACGTCTTTTCCTTATCATGCCATAATGTAAAATAAATAAACAAATAAAATAAAATAAAACTGATTTTTTTCTATCCTTTTTGAAGCTAATTACACTTAGTAAACAAATATAAATAAATAAAACCACTCACAGTCGAACGGGAAGAGGGGGATTGCTTCGCTGCGTCGGAGGTGGAGATGGGGTTGAGGGGCATCGGCCAATCGGAGGTGGTGCTGGAGAGGCTGAGGCCACGGGGGTGGACCAGGGCACCAGGGTTCGTGGATTTTGGCATGGGGTTTGGGGTTGGGGAGATCGCAGTTTGGGTCTGGGTGCTCGAACGAGGGAGGAGGAGCTAAGGGAGGGTCGCGGCGGAAGCAGGGGTGGCGCACGCGATAGGTGGCGAATTCGAGATCCGGCGGTTCTCTTTTTTTTCTTTCTAATTCGGTTTTGAAATGATATGGGGGGTGGGCTGAGAGGAGATAAGGGGAGAGAGGGAAGAGAGTTTTATTTTTTTTAATTTATTTAATTATTTAATTTCAAAAAGTTGATTTTTTCTATTTGACCTCTAAACGAGGCCCACCGCCTATCATCCATAGCTAATTACCCCCATTCCGAACACAATGGGATATATATTATAAGCTGATTTGACCGTTTCGATCAGTTTTCGTCAAAATCAAAATATAACTCTATATATTGAATTTGAAAGCGCATTTCATTTTACCGGGGTCACATAATAACTCTAAAAATTCCAAAAAAATATTTTCTAGCTTCGTATTGACGGCACGGTCCTAACAAAACTAATTTCATCGAATTCTGAGACCGTTTGAAAAATGGTCATTTTCCAGTCGATTAAAATCAACTTAAACTGATCAAACGCGTTTTCCTTTGCCACGCTCACATATTGATTCGAAAAATTATGAAAATTGGAATCTAGCAATAACTTGACATCACGGATCCAACAAAAGTGGTTTCGTCGAAATCCGAGGTTGTTTGCAAAATGGCTATTTTTAAGGGCCAGAATTCCATAGCGACTATTCTGAATTTTCATTTGGACATAACTTTTTATCCCCGCTATGAAATTTTGATTTTTCGGATTCGTTGGAAAGATATTTTCAAATAGATTCAATTATTTTGGTTCCACTAAAATCCGGATTATTTTGCACCCGGTATGTTCAATTGAAGTTTGAAATCGAATTATCGAATTACCGCGCCATTTTCAATTCCTTTTATATATATAAATAATTATTTATATTCTAACGACGATTCAAATAAATATATACGTTCAAATTCCATTCAAATAATTTTCTCGTCGATATTATTTAAAATAATCCATTCTAAATATTCAAAATTCATCAAAATTGCCAAAATAAAAATTTTAAACTGGCTCAAATTTTTCGGGTTGTTACAATTTGTTATAGAAATTGGACTATGTTATTATTCAGAATTAGTGATAATCAAAAAATTTCAATGTTCTCGGTACAGTTGATCATATTTCATAATATAATTAATTTAGAAATTTATTTCACAGTCTGTTTCTGTACCTACCACTGTTTCTATCATTCATATATTGGTTTTATATACTGAATTTTTTTCCTTAAATGCTGAAAACAATAATAATATGATATTCATAAGTATTTCTCTAACCTCATTTAAAATTCCAAGCTCTGGTTATGCATGGTTATGAGGTTACTTATATTTAAGCTGCAACTGATCTCATTTAAAAATCCAAGATCTGGTTATGCGTGGTCAATGTGCTCTTAAATAAAATAAAAAGAAAAAGGAAATATTGTGCTATAATTTGAAATTAATCTGAAATTCTCATTGGGCTATAAAAACAGCCTATCAATCCATCTTTCTAATCTGTGAAATGTGTTGAAATCTTATGAAGTATTATGATTTGTTGGTTGATAGCTATTGGGATTTGAGATTATACGAAGTTTTCACTTAAATTGAATTTAATAATTATAGTCCAAATCCATCACTGTTTTTGTGTTCATTTTTATAAAATTCTTTTGAAAATAATTGGAAAATGTTTATATTTTTAAACTCTCTCCATTATTATAAATTCGTCGCAAATCCGTCATTCTATAAAATATGAAATATGCCACCTATTCTTAGAATATTATTATTTTTGTTTGATGGATTGAGATCTATGATGACCGTTCTTCCTCTTAAACTGAAATTATATTTTCTAGTCTTTTTTATCTATATTTTAAATTCTGAATCCTTTTGATGATAACAAAAAGGGGAGAATGGGTTGAGATTTTGATTTATGAGTGAATATTTTATAAATATTTTTAGTTTTGGAAATGAATTCAATTTTCATTCTTTTCACTCATGCACATTTATAGGGGGAGTTTCTGTTGTAGAGGAGCATTCAAATAAGGGGAGTTCTGTTCTTCACTGTCAAACACATTTATTTGATTCAAAATATTAATATTTGTTTGTCATCATCAAAAGGGGGAGATTGTTGTATATAACGTTGTTATATACACAATTATATGATTTTTGTTTGATGATAACAACCAAATACATTTTATTATAAATGTGTTTGTTACTGTACTGTTTTATACATACAAGAACATAATATCTAAGTTTAAATAGAATACGACTACACATGAATTCAAATATTCAACAATATTTTGTTTAAATATAAATATTTTATTTCATACATTCAAATAGTACAACTCTTGTAACTCCACTATTTGTACATCTCACATTTCAATTTCATTTCTACACATATACAGTTTCATATACAGTACTCCTCACTACAGTTCTCATCTCACTCATATACAATTTATATATACATTCACTTTTCACATATACAGACACTCTCATCAAATCATACATTGTTATTTTTCATTGTTCTGTCTTCGATTTTCTATCTTTACACTTCACGGTCAGTCCAGTCAGTGTCAGTCCAGTCATCATCTTCATATCTGTCATATACAGAAACACACACACAGTATATGAAACAAAAATAATTTTTCTATTACATGCAAATATTATTTTATTTTTAAAAATTTTATTTGCCTCAGTTTTCTGGTGTGTTTCTCATCATTTTTCATGACTTAATCTGATTCATCTGTGTCTAAGCAGACAGTTTGTATATGTACAGGGACAGGAAATTTTCTGATTGGCTGCATATACACATGTGTATATGTATATATATACAAGTGTGCACTGCCTCGGCAATCAGCGATCAACTGAGGAGTAGCCACGTGGACCATCTCGACACAGTGCACACATGAAAACAACTCAATGTAAAGTCAAGCAAATGGTCAAGAATAAACAAAGTAGCATAATCATGGTCAAAGCAGCATGAACAATGTGCAAGGTCAAATCATACATGGTAATTCAGACCAAATGGTGGGGCACAAGTCAATATGGTGTAATGGATGGAGATAGCAAAGTTGTTTACAAGTTCAGGCAGTTCAAGTGCAAAATGGCCAAAGAAAGGATGATGCAATTAGCAGGAAATCAGCAAATGGTCACACAAGCATGAAAGTGTACAAGATTAGCAGCTGTGCAATATACATGTGGCACACTAATATGGTCTGATCAATTTGCTGATGAAAATGGTGCAACTAGAGCATGCACAGTAAGCAAGAGATACAAGCAATAGTAAATGGTTTCAAAATAGTCAAGCAAAACACAACAGCAAGCAGACTCATGCACGCTTGAATGTACACAGCAATAGTACAGCCGAGCCAAATTCAAATTCTAGTTTACATGGAACAGCACAAAAGTGTAGTGCAACTGTAAGTGTACATAATCAGTTTTAAAATTGGTCAAGTATTCCAGCTTCCAAATTCAGGTCAGGTGACACCGAGTGCTCAACAAAGTAATACAAAGCCATAGCAAGAAAGTGCAAACATTGAGTGCTTCAGTTCAAGTTAAAACAAGGAGTTGCAGATCACATTGGACAATGCATGGATACTCTATACATAATGGGTGTGGCATTATACATAATGGGTGTGCATGTGTAAACATATGAGTTCAGTTTTTAATGAACAAGGTCAAACAGATCAAGGGGTCTTTCAATGCCACAATATCACAATTTCATTTCTAGAAAGTTTGGGAAGGAACAAAATCGAAATGGTGCATTTAAATATCTTGAGAAGGTTTCAATGCCTCTCCAGAATTTTAGTATACAGATGAAAGTAATTTTCGAAGTAAATTTATTATGTGCATATTTGGCATTCAAGGAGCAAATTAAAGTTGCCAAGAATTTACAAGATTTCTTTTCTGAAAAATCATTCAGCATTTTAAGGCAACATTACAATATGCATGAAATTATAGAAATATAATCAACCAATCTCGAGGACATATTTGGCAAGGATATTAAAGAGCGACAGAAATCAACAGAATTCTTGGCAATTTTGTTTGGATATTACAATATAATAAATCAGGGAAAGTGTTCAATAAGTGAAATCAACCAGATTAAATCAAGCACAAGCCATCAGTGAAGGCAATCACATTTTGAGCATGAAATTTTTGGCAGGAAATTAATTAATCAAAGAAATGAGTCATGGCATAATTTCAGAAGGGACAACAAATAATATATCTCCAGTATGACTCAATTTTATTCAAAGTTAAAGGGGCAAATTAATGATTCATCGAATATCCAGAAGTTCATCAAAATCCATCAACAAATTCAAATTCAATCGAGGTATCAAAAGGGAGAATCAACGCAAATCAGGGACAAATCAAACCAAGTCATATTGCGAAATTATAAGTGTTCCAGAGTTAGTAATCCCTATAAATTCACACCACCTTCAACATTGACAAAAATTGAATCGAAACCACAAACAACTCGTAAGAAAATTCAAAGCAAGAAAATTCAGAAAACTCACGGTTTTCGATTGCCGAAGCAAAACCCCAAATCGGTGAAGAAAGGAGCACCAGTAATCGATTTAGAACATCAACGAGAATTCGAGGATCAGATAACTAATTTAAATCATCTGTGAAGATCGAGATTTGGGATCCAGAAAAACCCTAGCTGCTGCCATTCTTTTTCCAAAGAGATCGGGACAATAAAAATAACGGTGCAACACAAATGAAAGAGGCCAGCCAAGTTTGCTAATGAAAAGGAGATGACCTCTTATTTTATTTCCTAAATGGTTTTTTTATTGTTTTTTTTTGTAATCCATCAAACAGTTCTAGAGTCTGTAAAATCTAGGAATCAGTCAGGGTGTTGACTGACTGTTGACAGAGTCTGTAAAATCTAGGTTACTGGTTACGGGGTCGTAATCAGGGGAAATCTGATCGAGGGGATATCGGTCAGTCTAGGGTTTTGAGCGTAGGGTTAGAATAGGAGCGAGACTAGTGAGTGTACAAGGTCTTGTATGCAAGATCTATTCTATCACCTAGTAGAAACCTTAAGAATGCAGCAGTAGGCAGGATTTTGCTGAAGCTGGGTATCTCTGTGTGTTATTTTCTTTCTGCTTTTTATTTCTGTTGCATTATGTGATCAGTTTATTATTTAATATCCCGTTAGATTTTTAACTCAGCGAAAAACTGTGATAAACCCTCTTCACCCCCCCTATGGTTAATCTAGATCTAACAGTTGTTAGTGCGAAGGCACGAGTAACTTATTTTCATGTAAAATTAAAGTATATAAAATATAAAAGAATTACGGAAATGCCTTGGGAAACATAAAAATGTTACATGATCGTTTCTATGCTTGAAACTGAAAAAAATGGTTTCAAATAAAAAATACCATGGGTTTCTTATTTGCTTACTTGGTGTAGTGTACTTAATATTAAATTAAATTTAACCTGTTCAGATTAACATGTTTTACATTTTATCCCAACTATATAGTCAATTGTTCTCATATTCCAATATGCCTAATTCTCCTTTTTACTATTATTAAAAGTTATTCTAATTTAACCCAATTTTACGCAATTCTAACGGAAATAGCCTAGGCATTCAATGGCCTAGGCTTAGCGCAAAATAAAAAGGATCAGTAGAAAATATAGATCCAACTCAGAAATACATAAACTGAATAAATAGGCATAAGACAATAAATAAAACTAAGACACAAAAGGGGATAATAAGGATGTACATGTAAATGGGTAATAACTAAAAACTGAATAGATAATTGACAGTAATGCAATAACATATAAACACTATTACTTTTCAGATCCAAATTATTTACTATCAAAATACTGTTTAAATAGAAGATCTAAAAATAACTAGAACTCACAGTGATTTGATTAAGATCCAGGAAGGGTCTCTTTAAAATTATTACTATAGAAAAACTAGAATTATCCCTTTAATCTACGTTTTGGCAGCACCTCGGCATCTTCTTAATTTTATTTAGAAATAGCTTAGAGGAGGAAGAAGATAAAGATATGTTTGTGTGTAAGAAAATGGTGATGTTGCTCGTCTATTTATATATTGGTTAGGCTAAATCTAAACTATAGGATATTAGGTTATTAAATCAAACCATACACCTCAAGCTGAGTTAGCATATGTATGTAGTGTATAAAACAGTTCAGGTTCAGGCGTAGGAATCTTCCCTACATGCAGGTGGGTCAACCCACCTACTACCTGGGTCGACACTAGGGTCGACCCACCTTCGACCTAGATCGACCCCTGTATCGACAGAGTTAGGGGCTGACTCGCCCACTTACCATTTCTTTTTGAGTTGATTTATTTAATTTTAAATATAGTTTAAACTTCTCAAGCTCATAACTTCTTCATACTTAGCCCGATTTATGGAAACCAAAAGTCTATCTGAACCTGAATTTCATAACGAAGGCAACGATAGAGTCTGTTTTACTCGGTTCTGAATATGTTATTTATTAATATTCATTTTATTACCCTCTTTACATATATGTGGTGTATTAAATTATGGAGTGTTACATTCTCCCTTCCTTACAGGATTTCATCCCCGAAATCTCCAAGTTAAGAGGAATGTTATTAGTTAACAACTACCTACGCCCATCTACTCATCCATCAACAACTAGCACCCATTGTCATTAAAATTTGTAATGCTTGTGTGGACATATGCAAAGGTGTTGTGTGTATATGTCTCTACACTATTGTGAAAATAAGGCGGTTGACTGATTCAGTTGACCTCCTTAATGCAACATATGTCTATGCCATGTATCCAATATGTATGCAAAGGAGCCCTAAGAGTATATATAAATTCTATATGTGTGCACAATCATTCACCAAAATGCAACATCCGTGTTATGATTCAACCATTTTCGCCCATTGAAAATTAAAATGCGTACACATCCATATGCAATATGTAAGTGTTTGAGCCGGTCTAGTGCCTAATGTGTGTGTGTATGCGTCCACTGGCAACCGCTAGCAAACACTTGCATCATTTGCAACCATCATCATAACATGTCTCAAACACATGTTTCCAACCATAGGCTTCTACCTAAGGACCGAGATCGGAATGATAGGATAAACAAAATCGAATTCAAAAGCTTAGAATGAAATTAAGAATGTACTCTCAAGGAGAAAAGGGTAAGAAGCGTGAATCTTGTCTTCAGTTTCCCATGTCGCATCGTCACGATCTTCTCTTCATTGCACCTTCACTAACTTGATCTTCTTGTTGCATAGTCTCTTAACTTCCGATCCAAGAATATGGGTAGGAACTTTTCTAAGTGATGCCTCTTTTTCAACTTTCCCATCCTCAAGCATACTTGGCACAACTACCTCTACTGAATCATGTAGAAATTTCCTCAAACAGGAAACATGGAACACGTCGTGAACACCCGTCAGCCGCTCTGGTAGTCTAACTCAGTAGGACATCTGGCCCTATAAACCTTTGCGCCAACTTCCCTACCGAGCCAAAGCGAACAACGTGTCTTAGAGGCGATACTTTGATAAAGTCCATATCTCCTAACTCAAACTACAAGTCAGTCCTCCTCCTATCGACATATGAATTATGCCTATCCTGAGTTGCTTTCATTTGTCTACGAATAAGGTCTATCTTCTCCGAAGTCTCTCTCACCATCTCAAGCTTGAGTAGAAGTCTGTCCGTAAACTCCCATCAACATGTCGGCGATCTACAAGGTCGTCCATAAAGAGCCTCGAAGGGCTCCATCCCAATACTTGACTGATAACTATTATTGTAGGAAAATTCAATCAATGGGAGATGCTCCTCCCAAGTCCCTCTGAAGTCTAGGATACATATTCCTAGTAAATCCTCAAGAACTCTATTAGCCCTATCAGATTATCCATCGGTCTGAGGGTGGTAAGCTATGCTCAGTCGTAACCGCGTACCTAGTGCTTTTGCAAGCTCTTCCAAAACTCACATGTGAAGATAGGGTCATGGTCACTAACTATACTGGAAGCTACCCCCATGAAGTTGGACGATCTCTCTAAGGTATACCGATGCTAGCCAAGCTGCTGTCCTCTTGCTCTTAATAGGGATAAAATGAGCGCTCTCAATTAATCTGTCTACTATTACCCATATACTCATGTTTCCCTTCCTCGATCTGGGCAGTCCATCAATAAAGTCCATAGAGATGCTCTACCACTTCCATTGTGGGATTTCTAAGGGATGACGCAATCTAACAGGTCTCCTTTGTTTAGCTTTAACTTGCTGGGAAGTCAAACATCGGGCCACAAACTCCACAACATCCTTCTACGAAAACAGATATTTAAGCGACTTATGATCCGTTTATAGCTCAAATCTCTCTATAAGTAGATAATGTCACCATGACTTAAGTGCGAACACTATTGCGGCCAACTCCAAGTCGTGGGTAAGGTAGTTCTTCTCATGAATTCTCAATTGCCTACTACCATAGCAGATTACCCTTCCTTCTTACATCAACACGACACCTAATCCCGTGCCATAAGCATCCGTGTAGACCGTAAACACCTTGCTACCACCGGGAAGAGCCAGGACATGGGCTGATTTCAAAGCGCTCTTTAACCTATGGAAAGTATCCTCGCAATCTATGCTCCAAGAAAAAGTCAAGTTCTTCTTTGTCAGATTGGTGAGAGGAGCTAATATCCTTGCAAAGTCCTTAATGAACTTTCTGTAATAACCAGCCAATCCGAAGAAATTCCTTATCTCTATCTCAATCTTAGGGGCTTTCCAATCTTACACTGCGACAACTTTAGCGGGATTCACCGCTATTCCATCCTTGGAGACAATGTGCCCTAGGAACCTTACTTCCTTTCTCCAGAAATGAAACTTAGAAAATTTAGCCTTAAGTTGATATGATCTGAGAGTACGTAGAACGTCCCCCAAGTGTATGGCATGTTCTTCCTCACTTCTTGAGAAAACAGAATGTCATCCATAAATACTGCTATAAGATTATTCAGATACTCCCTAAACACATGACTCATCAAGTCCATAAAGTACACGAGTGCGTTGGTCAGCCCAAAAGGTATGACTAGCCACTCAAAGAAATCGTTTAGAGTCCTGAAAGCAGTCTTGTTGATACTATCATCTGCTACCCTCAGCTGATGAAATCCCGTGGCTAGATCTAACTGTGAGAAAACCGAGGTGCCTACTAGCTGGTCAGGCAAGCCATCAATTCTCGGAAGTGGGTGCATATTCTTCTTGGTGAGCTTATTCAACTCCATAGTCCATGCATAGGCGGAGAGAGCCGTCTGCGTTGGTAGCAAATACGACCGGAGCTCGCTACTCAAATATTCTCCTTCTAATGAATCCCTTCTCGAATAGCTCACCTACTTGTTTGCTAACCTCTCTCCTCTCTCTAGGAGCAATGTGGAGCACCGGTAATGCGACTGGCTTCACATTCTCCACCAAGTAAATCCGGAAGTCTATCTTTGGTCAGTGAGGTAATCCTCTAACCTCATCGAACACTTCCGTATAATCTCTGACTATGGGCACTAGTCGAAGATCATCTACAGAAGCATTAAGAGAATCTAGGAAACTGAGCTTAACTGACCCCCATAGGTCATAAGAAATCTCGAGAGTTCTCCCATGACATGGCAGAAGCCTAACAATTCTCTTCTCATAATCAAGAATGGCACCATGCATGGCTAGCCAATCCATTCATAGAAATAACCCATAACCCATAAAGCCAAGAACATATGCGTCACAATCAAACTCGACACCCATAACAGAAATTCTCAAACCCCTACATACCATCATTAAATGAGTCGTACCTCATATGGGGTTTGAGACTACAACAGGATCAGAAACAATACTAGTGTCTAGGTGCAGATTATCTACCACCGAATTGGATATGAATGAATAAGAAGCACCAGAATCAATGAGAGTCCTAATAGGAGAGTCAAAAAGAGAAATCAAACCTTCAACGGTGACTTTCCTATATCGATCCGGCCCACCAGCCTGAGCTTCCTCTAGATCATGAAGTTGTCCTCCATTGCCTGTTGAAATGTCCAACTTGACCACAACTGAAACAAGCATTCTTCGTTTTTTTGCAGTCTCTCACAAAGTGTCCCAAATTTCCACAGCCGTGGAACTTAACCTCCGTTTTGATCTGGGCCTTATCAGGTTTTCCTCCCTTCTTTGGTGCCCCCTTCTTGGTCCACCATTTCTTTTTCTCATCCTTAGGTTTTTCCTCCTCGGTCTTAACTTCTTTCTTCTCCTGTTTACCGTCCTCATGCATCAAACCCATGTCAACTAGTCTCTCGAAAGTCACTCCTATAAGGATGTATGTCAATGTTAGTCCTTGTAGAGGGTGATTTAACCCTTTCGCGAATCTTGGAGCCTTCGTATGAGGAGTGTTTACCAAATCAGAGCCGAATCTTGCTAGATGGTTGAAACTATTGACATATTCCTTTACTGACATACTTCCCTGTTTTAAACTCAAAAACTTCACCATCTGCATTCCTTCCTCTACCTATTACAAGAACTTCATTTCAAATTTTTGTCTAAACTCATTCCAAGTGGCTACCGCCTGCCCCGGCTGACTCACCTCCCACCAGCATGAAGTTTTTCTTTCAGTTGCCTTGCGACCAACTGAATCTTTCTCTCATCCTCGAGCTCCAGCAAGTTAAACACATTCTCCGTTTCCTTAAGCTAATTGCACGCCTCCATGAAAATTTCAGTTGCACGAACGACTTGCCTCCCATCACGTAAAATTCCTTACAAGTCTTACATAAGTTGACTACAGGACGAAGTGGAGCTATTGCTGCAGCAACTGGGGTAGGGCCATTGCCTTACACTTTGATAGATGCCATAGCCTCTACATATCTACAGAAGCAAGTCGGAATGGGAATGCCCTCAAGGAAGTTTTTCCCTCAAAAAGAGAAGAAACATGGATTCAAAAAGAGATCAAAGGATTATTGTAAATGACTTAAGGGGGTGTATTTTTCAAAATAGGTTTTACTTGAAAATGTTTTGCTTTGAATATACTTTTTCAAAAACTTTTTCTCTAATCTTGAAACCTTAGGCTCTGATACCAAATATGATACCCCACGTCCCTTAATGTCACCTATATGAGGATGCATTAAGTTTTGTGAAGCATAATAATAAGACAGAGACTAATTTCACAAGATAGAATATAAAATGCAGCGGAAAAACTTTTATTATTATTATTAACAGCAACATAACATCATTACATTTTCAAATACCAAAAACCATAGTCCTAACCATCTGTTTCATGAAAATATAAATCATCAGAGTACAAAACCATAAAATCATATCCCTCCTCATAAGACATAACAATGATAGAGCAGAAATCAAAACAATACATCGAGTCAAAAGAAATATAGTTCATGCTAAAAGAAAGAATCATGGTCACTACTGCAATCCACCACCCTGAGAACCTGAGGTGGAGAAAGGAAGAGGGAGGAGGGGAAAAAAAGGTCAAACATAAAGTCTGGCGAGTTCCAAAGATTTTCAGCATAAGCATACGATAAGAAGTATTAAGACAGATAAATGATACAGGATAAAAAATTACAGTAAAATATACAGGTACGAAGTAAACAAGATAACAAGGCAAGATAAAGATCAAGTAAGCTTCTCGTTCATATCCCAAGAATAAGTTTCTGCACCAACTATCAGAATAACAAGATTAGGTTTTACCCTAATTACTACCCATGCGATCGGCTCCCTACAAACACAAATAACCTGTGCCAGCCACAACAGTAGGGGATATCAGTCACTAACCCGTTAGCTTTTAAGACACAGTCCTATTCGCCAGTGTTACAACATCTCAGTTTCCCCCATCAGATCCATGCACGCTCATGACTACGCCGTAACGCGCCCGTACCAGCCTCCATGACTTTGAACCTCATACAATCCATATCAGTAAAGCGTGCCCTAGCCCCTACTTAGTGCGAGGCCCCTCTATGATAACAACAGGGATACTGACTGATACAGGTTCCAAACAACAACAAGATTGACACAAGCTACCTCGTAGGCTTGGTCCCCCAAATAACTAGGATTTTAAGAGTTCCAAATTGGATATAATCATTAAGACGTCAAACCTCTTAGCTTGATAATTAGCAGGTTTAACTTGGCTGGTTTAAGTTCATTAATAAGCATGGTTGAAAATGACAATTCCTATAAATGTTATTCTGTGTACAATACTTCCCCCAAAGCAGACAAGCAACTGCTCAGATGTATATAGATTAAGTAGCGTGCTTTACTTAATTACATTTGATCCTCATAACATGTTCTATTTAATATTAAATTAAGTTTAACCTATTCATATTAACATGTTTTGCATATTATCCCAATTATACAGTTGTTCTCATATTCCAGTATGCTTAATTCTCCTTTTTACAGCTATTACAAGTTATTCCAGTTTAACCAAATTTTACGCAATCCTAATGGAAATCGCCTAGGCACTCGATGGCCTAGGCTTAGCGCAAAATAAAAAGTAAAAAGAGAAAATATAGATCCAACTCAGAAATACATAAACTAAATAAATAGGCATAAGACTGTAAATAAAATTAAGACAGAAATGGGAATAATAAGGATGTACATATAAACATGTAATAATTAAAAAATGAATAGATAATTGACAGTAAAACAATAACATATAAACACTGTTAGTTTTCAAATCCGAATTATTTATTGTTAAAATACTGTTTAAATAGCAAATCTAAAAATATAGAACTCACAATGATTTTATTTAGATCCAGAAAAGATCTCGTTAAAATTGTTGTAGAAAAACTAGAATTATCCCTATAATCTACGTTTTGGCAACACCTCGGCATCTTCTTAATTATATTTAGAAATATCTTGGAGGAGGAAGAAGATGAAGATATGTTGGTGTGTAAGAAAACGGTGAGGCTGCTAGCCTGTTTATAGATTAGTTGGGATAAACCTAAACCATAGGATATTAGGTTAGTAAATCAAATAGTACACCTCAAGCTGAGTCAACATATGTATGCAGTGTATAAAACAGTCCAGGTTCAAGCATAGGAATCTGCCCTATATGCAGGTGGGTCGACCCACCTACTACATGGATCGACATTAGGGTCCACCCATCTTAGATCTGGGTCGATCCAATTAGGGGCTAGGTCGTCCACTTACCATCTCTTTTCTGAGTTGATTTATTTATTTAATTTTAAATATAGTTTAAACTTCTCAAGCTCACAACATCTTCATACCTAGTCTGATTTACAAAAACCAAAAGTCTATATGAACCAGAATTTCATAACGAACGCAACGGTAAAGTCTGTTTTACCCAGTTTTGAATATTTTATTTACTAATATTCATTTTATTATATTCTGTACATGTTTATGGGGCATTAAAATATGGGGTGTTACAGTATTTTTAAAAACTACACTAAAATTATCATTTTCCATTTCAAAAGTTGTTACTTATAAATCATCGATTGTGGTAAAAGAAGGATTAATATTTGGATCGTCACTTGTTAGGATTTGATTATTTTGTTCACGTTGTTTCATGTAGGTTTCAAACAACAAATTCATGTGATTATTGTAAATTTCGTCCATTTACTTAACAAAATCAAATTTATAATTATTTATTTGAGAATTATCAATTTGAAATTGTTGAGAACAAAAAATTCAGTTGCACCCTAATTAAAATTATTCTCATTGCCAAAATCATTCGAAAAGCGAGTCACATTTTCATTTTGAATTTGAAATTCATTTTTGAGCTTGAAATTGAATTAGCAAGGGTTTTAACAAAAATCATTTGAATTTGGAAGTGAATTCAAATTTTGATTAATTTGAAAACTTTGACTAGAATTGCTGTGCAGGTATGAATTACTGTAACAACCCGTAAAATGCGAGCCAGTTTGAAATTTTTGTTTTGGCAATTATAGCGAGTTTTGTTTATTTAAAATGATTTATTTTAAATAATATCGACAATAAATTTATTTTGAATATAATTCGAACGTATATATTATACGCGTCGTCGTTAGAATAAAAATAATTATATATAATTATAAAAGGAATTGAAAATAGCGCGGTAGTTCGAAAATTCGATTTCTAATTTCAAATGAATATACAGAATTCAATATAAGTCAGAATTGAACGAAACAAGAAATATTTGAATCTGTATAACTATATCTTTGTAACGAAGTTAACAAACTGAGATTTCATCTTAGCAATGATAAGATATGTCCAGTTTAAAATTAGAAATAGTCGCTGTGAAATTTATATATATTTTTATATATATAAGGCCCTTAAAAATAGCAATTTTGCAGATGACCTCGGATTTCGACGAAACCACTTTTGTTGGGTCCGCAGTGTCAAGTTATTGCTAGGTTTCAAATTTCATAATTTTTCGAATCAATATGTGAGCGTGGCAAAAGAAAACGCGTTTGACCAGTTTTTGTCGATTTTAATCGAATGGAAATTGGCCATTTTTCAAACGGCCTCAGAATTAGACGAAACTAGTTTTGTTAGGACCGTATCGTCAATACGAAGCTAGAAAATATTTTTCTGGAATTTTTCTAGTTAGTATGTGACCCCGGTAATTTGAAATGTGCGTTTAAAATTCAATATAGTGATTTAAATGTAAATTTAACGAAAACTGATTGTAACAGCCGAATCAACTTACGATACATATCCCATTGTGTTCGGAATGGGGGTGAAACGCTATGGACGACAGGCGGTGGACCTCGTTTAGAGGTCGTTTGAAAAAGTTGACTTTTTGAATTAAAATAAAATAATTAAATTAATAAAAAAAAATATATAATCCCTCTTCCCTCCCTATACCTCCAGGCCCCCCCCCCCCGATAATTCAGAATCGAAAAAGAAAAAAAAAAAGAAAAAAAAAGGGAGATCGAAATCGCGTCGAAGCCCCCCCCCCCCCCACGCCGCCGCCGGTGGCAGAGCCACCACCACCTCGCGCGCCCCCCCCCCAGAGCCGTCGCGCAGCGCCCCTCCTCTTCCCTCTCCACTCTCCTCCTCCAACGTGAAGAACCCTAATTCCGCACCCCCTTGCTCACCTGAACCCTAGCCGCCGCAACCAGACCCCCTCCACCTCGCCTCGCAGCTCCGCTGCTCCCTCCTACTCGCGAACCCCCAAAGCGACGGAAGCCACAGCCCCCCCTGGACCCAAAACCGATGATGAACCCCCCCCCTGTAAGTATTTTCTGATTTTATTTTATTTACTGATTTTATTTGTTTTATTAACTGAATTTTATTTGCTTATTAATCTGAATTTTTAAATTTTAAAAACTGATTTTATTTATTTTAAAACTGATTTTATTTATTTTAAAACAGATTTTATTTATTTATTTTAAGACGTGGCTTTTAAAACAGAAAAGATTTGATTTTTAAAAAGTAATATAATACGATCTTTATATTTTTAAAGTGATAAAAATATAGTTTTTATATTTTTAAAGAATTAAAAATATAATCTTTATAGGATAGAGAATATAAAAATATCATCTTTGTATATGTAGCAAAATAAAAATCTGATTTTTATTTTATATACGTTGAAATCAAGTGATGTCTTTAAATTTAAAAAGGTGAAATCTTTAAATTTAAAAAGGTGAAATCTTTAAATTTAAAAAGGTGAAATCTTTAAATTTAAAAAGGTGAGATCTTTAAATTTAAAAAGGTGAAATCTTTAAATTCAAAAAGGCGAAATCTTTATATGGAAAATAGCGGGATAAAAATATAATTTTTATCTATATAACATAGAAGTAAAAATTCGATTTTTATATTGAATAGCAAAGTAAAAATTCGATTTTTATATTGAATAGCAAAGTAAAAATTCGATTTTTATATTGAATAGCAAAGTAAAAACTCGATTTTTATATTGAATAGCAAAGTAAAAATTCGATTTTTATAATGAATAGCAAAGTAAAATTTCGATTTTTATATATTGAATAGCATAGTAAAAATTCGATTTTTAAATATATGAAGTGATTATAAAAGTATGATTTTTAAATTGAAAGTGAATAAATAAAAATGTGATTTTTATTTTAAAGACATCGAAATATAAAAATGTGATTTTTATATATATAGTGACTACGGGCAACGAAGACGATGAAGATGAAGATTTCTATCAAATGAAGTGCCGTGGAGCTTGGATAGCTTTCTGTGAGAACTTCTCACTCTTAATTCTCTTTTTCTAGATATATATATATATACTAGGATGCAGACGGTGCTTATTAGGAGCACCCGACACCCGTCCACATACCATGGACTTGTTTGATTGGATGTTTGGTGATTGATTGAGATATTGGTTTGAATGTGGTTTGTGGTGTGAAAAATCAAATCGATAAATTGGTTAGGATTAGACGTGCGCCGTTATAAGGCGAAGGAGTAAGGCTAGGTTAGACCCTTACTCCAAATTTTGTGGTTTGCATAACGAAAGTGAATTTGATTGATGTGTGAATGGCGTGGGCCTTCACTAGACCGGGGATAAGGCTAGGCCTTGTCCCGTTTCTAGTATCGTGCCGTTATGCCGCCGAAATTTTCTAAAATAAGTTAGAAAAATAAAAATAGCATTTTATTTAACGAATGAACTGAATAGAAATTGATATGTTAAAAATAAAATGTGTTATCGTTAAAAATATAATTTTTAACGTGAATGTGAATAAATAAATATTCATTTACAAACCAGACGGTTTGTTTATGTACACCTATTTGAATGACGTTGATTGGGTCGATAAATTTTACACATCGCCTAACTGCACAAATAAAATATGTGTTTGATTGTTTGAAACCCCACACGGGTGTTAGGATGAAATTTGAAGTTCACTCATCCTGATTGATTAAATATGTCGATCGATTGATTGACAAGCTGCTATAAGCGTTAAATGTCTATATTTGATGCTTATACAGTGTAGTGCACTTTGGTTGATGGTTGATTATTCATCGTTGTTGATATATACATGTGTTGTAGAAAATCCATATAATTAACATTATATGGTAATTGATTGGGCCTCATTCCAGTTTCGAAAAAAAAAAAATATTTGAAATAGAAATATTTGAAAAAGAAATATTTGAAATAGAAATATTTGAAATAGAATATTTGAAAATAGAAATATGTGAAGCCGTGAGGATTAGATTGACGCCATTTTGACGTGAACGATATTTATATCGATTTTATTCATTTTAAAATGAATATTGAAAAGTGATTTCGAAATCGAATATTTTGAAATGAATTGAATTGAAAACGATTTCGAAATGAATGGAATTGAAAACGATTTCGAAAT
The DNA here is from genome assembly GCA_030737875.1 of Allium sativum. Classification (NCBI taxonomy): domain Eukaryota; kingdom Viridiplantae; phylum Streptophyta; class Magnoliopsida; order Asparagales; family Amaryllidaceae; genus Allium; species Allium sativum. The sequence goes on from JASFAX010000067.1 coordinate 410,192, forward strand.
GAATTGAATTGAAAACGATTTCGAAATGAATTGAATTGAAAACGAATTCAAAATGAATTGAATTGAAAACGAATTCAAAATGAATTGAAAACGATTTCGAAATGAATTGAATTGAAAACGAATTCAAAATGAATTGAAAACGATTTCGAAATGAATTGAATTGAAAACGAATTCAAATGGAATTGAAAGCGAATTGAAATGAATTCAAATTGAATTGAAATTTGAATTGAATAGAAATGAATTTTGAAACGAATTTATAAAGAAGAATTCAATTTTGCTTTGAATTGAAATGGAATTTGAAATAGGTTTTGAAACGATTTTAAAACTATTTATGTAATTCGTTTTAAATAGAAATCGACGAAATATATATATTATATATATTATATATATAATATAACGGCCTGAATAGAACGCGCCGCGCCGCGGCAGTTCGTGAATTTCGACCATTTATTTCAAACGGACATTACGGGAGATCCGACCGTCGGATTCTCCTAAAACCGGAACCGTTGGGTTCGTATCGAAAAGAGCTTTCTAATGAATGTTAGAAATTTGAAATCTAACGGTTGGATTTGGAGATACGTCCAAATCAAATTCGAAAAAGGTCGCTGTAAGTGCAGTTCGATGGCCGTTGATGGAAATCGACTGTACGGGCCTTGATAAAATTATTAAAAATAGTAATAATTTGTGTAAAATCAAAAAAAAATGATTTAGAAAGAATTGGGATGAAAAACTCCATATTTGAAAAGATAAAAATAGATTTTTATCGAAATGAACTAGTTTTGAACTAGAATTATAATTCTATTTATTTTTAAATAAATAAATTGAATTTGAAATGGTTTTAAAAATAACCAGAATATCCAATGATTGCATTGGAGTGGAATTGAATCGAAATTGTCTTCGGAATATTTCGATGTTGGAATTCGTGATTATACGGATGTTGATATGGAAATTTGAAAGATATATACATATATCGCTATTTCCAATACGACATTTGTTAGTCGTAGAATTCGATATTGAATATAAGCCGATATATTTCCTATTCAGAGCCTTGTATTGAATATCGAATGTGATTTGGGTTTGTCGTGAATGGTGTCTTCACTAACACTGTTCTTGAACCCAGTTGAGAAAAGATTAAATCTTTTTATTTAGATTTAATGAAGTGTACCAATTAAATAATATTTAATTGGAATTGAATTGATATTGATTTTTGGGTTTATCGTGAACAGTGTTTTAAATAACACTTGTTCTTTAACCCGATAATTAATGAATGTGATTTGGGTTTGTCGTGAATGGTGTCTTCACTAACACTGTTCTTGAACCCAGTTGAGAAAAGATTAAATCTTTTTATTTAGATTTAATGAAGTGTACCAATTAAATAATATTTAATTGGAATTGAATTGATATTGATTTTTGGGTTTATCGTGAACAGTGTTTTAAATAACACTTGTTCTTTAACCCGATAATTAATGAATGTGATTTGGGTTTGTCGTGAATGGTGTCTTCACTAACACTGTTCTTGAACCCAGTTGAGAAAAGATTAAATCTTTTTATTTAGATTTAATGAAGTGTACCAATTAAATAATATTTAATTGGAATTGAATTGATATTGATTTTTGGGGTTTATCGTGAGCAGTGTTTTAAATAACACTTGTTCTTTAACCCGATAATTAATGGAATGTGATTTTGGGTTTATCGTGAATCGTGTTTTTAAATGACACTGATTCTTTAACCCAGATAATGATTAAAACTAAGTGGAGTTTTAATGAATCTTTAATTAGATTGAAAAGATCGAGAATGGAGTATCACCAGTTTTGCTCCAGGCGATAGTTAAATCTTTAATTAGATTTGAACGTGAAATTTAGAAACTAACTGTCGGTTAGCCAAGCAGAATGGTTTTCTGGATATTGATCTGATGTTGGTTTCGGCCTTCGGGGTTAATATTTGGGGAATTATTCTCTTGATTAATTTACGGTTAGTGACTAATGAGTTGGAATGAGGCGTATGTTGTGTTTGTGTAACACTTTTATAATATATACGCGAGTTATTCGGAAAGACCGGGTTTATCCCATTCTGAATAACTGATACGACGATAAGTCGAAGATGAAGACGATGGTCGAAGACCGGAGGTCTTCACGTCGTTTGGGTGATAACTGATGATCTTGATTGGGCTGTACACCCAAGAAGATGGAAACAGTTAGTGATCGTCCAGACGTACTTGGAGATCGATGGATATGCGGGGTACTAGGTGCCTCCGGTTTCGTTCAGACCTAGGACGGACTTGTAAATGGACTGTGTGTCTGACATCGGATTTCATTCTATGTGACTGATATCGGTTGCATAGGATGGTTTGCCTGTGTGGCATGCTAAGATGCAAATGATCAAGGCTTCTGTTGAAAAGCAAAGTCTTGTGGTGATGATCAAAGCACGGCCTTTGTGGCGTAGCTTTGTGTAACGTTTACCTCGCGTGTTTCGCACCAGGTATGAACCAAAAACGGGAGACGGACCTCAGGGAGGACTTGCGTTTCTTTCTAGCTAGAAGTGGCGTCAGTGGTTTTACACGCCCTGACGAGTTTGACTTATGTGGTTGTTGCTGTTGCGAGGCGCCTCGGTTATATCGGTTTCGGCCGAATGCATTCTGGTCGGCTGACGGACCAGACTTACACCCCATAGGGTGGGGAGACGTATTGTTCAGGCATAATAATCCACTCCGTGTGGACCGGCCCTGACGATCCAAGGCTTGCCTGCGCGCTTGCCTGAGACATGGGCTAGATTGTCTCGAATCGGTTGAGGACTATCTTTTGCCTCGGTTCATAGATGGAAACCCAATTTCCAAATACGAGACTTTGCGGTTTTGATTGTATATCCTATATATGGCGACATAGTGGGATGGGGCGCTCATGCCGCCTATGATTGATACTTATGATTTGAAGTGTTTTATATACTATGCACTTATAATAGTATCAAATGATTTGTTTTAAACGTATCAAGCATTCTTTGGCTGTTATAAGGGAAAACCCTATCCTCGACTGCGTTGCATTGTGTGATGGGACCTGGGTCTTATAACAGCTTCATTTTTCTTTATTTAGCATTGCGCTGTTGGTTTTATGCACTGGTATTCTTGGGAGGAAACCCGTTCCGTGTTATACGGCGTGGTCCCTTGATTTACCTAATGATTTGAAATAAAGATTAATAACTGTTTTAGTTCTCACACCAGTCACATGACTGACCTGGAGTTTATTGTTTTAACCTAAACTCTGGGTGCCCCTATTTTCGACACGGGCAGCTAGTAGTTTTGGTTTTGCAGATTTATATTCACAGGATCCTGGTTTACAGCTGGAACGATATCCGGAAAGCTTTGTATCCGTATATCTCATTCTAGTTGTGTATTGTATTATTTTCCGCTGCTATGTATTTAAATGTAATTTAAATCTCTGATATTTCTGTGTAATATTTATTCGTTTATACTCTGTATATTCTTGTAATCTGATGCATTGTTGTAATAACAATGAAATGTTCTTCTGTATGCGTTCTGTTGTGTCGTGTTCTCAAACGATAGGGCGTTTCGAACGGTCTGGGTCGGTTTAGCGACTGGTTCGGACCGAGCGAAGTTCCTTGCCGTTACACGTGGTATCAGAGCTTTGGTTTACAAAGCTCAGAGAACAAGACACATTAGAACCATACGAAAGAATTCATCAGATATTGGATTAGCAATATCCAATTAGAATGACTCGTTAGAGATAGGATCAGTAGTATCCTAGAACGAGTGTGAAGAGTATATTTTTCAAATGAAAACAAATTTCGTTTTGAAAATTTAAATCAATTATTCGTATTTGATTAGTTTTTATATTGATTTGGACAGTCCAGTATATAAAGATTTTGCATATACGCCTTGCAAACGTGTATTTGAAATTTTAATATATTGGATAGATATAGCATCACACTCTAATCGCCCGGAGATGATTTTGATGATGGAGCTCCATCATTAGAATTTATGTTCGAGTGACGAAAGTGGGTTTTCTATATATTTCCTATTGACTGGTGTGAGAACCAAAACTAGATAGGGCTTATTGTTGTGATTTGACATCAAAAATCTGATTTTTGTATATGTATCAAAATTATGAATTTGAAACTCTAAATCAACTAATTGATTGATGTTTGTGTTGTTGATTTATTTGTTTGCTAATTTTGAACCATTATGCCTAACTGAATCAAATATTGGATTATATTGAAAATTGGTCGCATTTGTTTGCATATACATATATATCATTGAACAGGTCATAGCAAGGAGGCTAGAGCCAGAGAATAAAATTTGTTTGCCCGACAAATAGGTACATGTTTACTACATAATTTACTGTTTTGTTTGGGTGATGATGATTTTGTGAGCCTATTGGCTAGCCGCTTGGCTTTTTCTTTTTCTTTTTGAGATCTGAAGGACCGGGGAAGCTATTTGAAATTCCCCGATGCTCCCGGTGCAGGGGAGGTTATGGCGAAATTTTTCGAAAATTTAGGGTGTTAGCCAAATTTTTGAAATTTTAAAAATTCTCAGAAACTAAAGAATTGGAGAATGAAAGCCTGATCGAACATAGAGTTGATTAATCAAACCATTTTCGACTTTGTTCCTTTTCGGGGACGAAAAGTTTTAAGTGGGGGAGATTGTAACAACCCGTAAAATGCGAGCCAGTTTGAAATTTTTGTTTTGGCAATTATAGCGAGTTTTGTTTATTTAAAATGATTTATTTTAAATAATATCGACAATAAATTTATTTTGAATATAATTCGAACGTATATATTATACGCGTCGTCGTTAGAATAAAAATAATTATATATAATTATAAAAGGAATTGAAAATAGCGCGGTAGTTCGAAAATTCGATTTCTAATTTCAAATGAATATACAGAATTCAATATAAGTCAGAATTGAACGAAACAAGAAATATTTGAATCTGTATAACTATATCTTTGTAACGAAGTTAACAAACTGAGATTTCATCTTAGCAATGATAAGATATGTCCAGTTTAAAATTAGAAATAGTCGCTGTGAAATTTATATATATTTTTATATATATAAGGCCCTTAAAAATAGCAATTTTGCAGATGACCTCGGATTTCGACGAAACCACTTTTGTTGGGTCCGCAGTGTCAAGTTATTGCTAGGTTTCAAATTTCATAATTTTTCGAATCAATATGTGAGCGTGGCAAAAGAAAACGCGTTTGACCAGTTTTTGTCGATTTTAATCGAATGGAAATTGGCCATTTTTCAAACGGCCTCAGAATTAGACGAAACTAGTTTTGTTAGGACCGTATCGTCAATACGAAGCTAGAAAATATTTTTCTGGAATTTTTCTAGTTAGTATGTGACCCCGGTAATTTGAAATGTGCGTTTAAAATTCAATATAGTGATTTAAATGTAAATTTAACGAAAACTGATTGTAACAGCCGAATCAACTTACGATACATATCCCATTGTGTTCGGAATGGGGGTGAAACGCTATGGACGACAGGCGGTGGACCTCGTTTAGAGGTCGTTTGAAAAAGTTGACTTTTTGAATTAAAATAAAATAATTAAATTAATAAAAAAAAATATATAATCCCTCTTCCCTCCCTATACCTCCAGGCCCCCCCCCCGATAATTCAGAATCGAAAAAGAAAAAAAAAAAGAAAAAAAAAGGGAGATCGAAATCGCGTCGAAGCCCCCCCCCCCACGCCGCCGCCGGTGGCAGAGCCACCACCACCTCGCGCGCCCCCCCCCCCCAGAGCCGTCGCGCAGCGCCCCTCCTCTTCCCTCTCCACTCTCCTCCTCCAACGTGAAGAACCCTAATTCCGCACCCCCTTGCTCACCTGAACCCTAGCCGCCGCAACCAGACCCCCTCCACCTCGCCTCGCAGCTCCGCTGCTCCCTCCTACTCGCGAACCCCCAAAGCGACGGAAGCCACAGCCCCCCCTGGACCCAAAACCGATGATGAACCCCCCCCCCCTGTAAGTATTTTCTGATTTTATTTTATTTACTGATTTTATTTGTTTTATTAACTGAATTTTATTTGCTTATTAATCTGAATTTTTAAATTTTAAAAACTGATTTTATTTATTTTAAAACTGATTTTATTTATTTTAAAACAGATTTTATTTATTTATTTTAAGACGTGGCTTTTAAAACAGAAAAGATTTGATTTTTAAAAAGTAATATAATACGATCTTTATATTTTTAAAGTGATAAAAATATAGTTTTTATATTTTTAAAGAATTAAAAATATAATCTTTATAGGATAGAGAATATAAAAATATCATCTTTGTATATGTAGCAAAATAAAAATCTGATTTTTATTTTATATACGTTGAAATCAAGTGATGTCTTTAAATTTAAAAAGGTGAAATCTTTAAATTTAAAAAGGTGAAATCTTTAAATTTAAAAAGGTGAAATCTTTAAATTTAAAAAGGTGAGATCTTTAAATTTAAAAAGGTGAAATCTTTAAATTCAAAAAGGCGAAATCTTTATATGGAAAATAGCGGGATAAAAATATAATTTTTATCTATATAACATAGAAGTAAAAATTCGATTTTTATATTGAATAGCAAAGTAAAAATTCGATTTTTATATTGAATAGCAAAGTAAAAATTCGATTTTTATATTGAATAGCAAAGTAAAAACTCGATTTTTATATTGAATAGCAAAGTAAAAATTCGATTTTTATAATGAATAGCAAAGTAAAATTTCGATTTTTATATATTGAATAGCATAGTAAAAATTCGATTTTTAAATATATGAAGTGATTATAAAAGTATGATTTTTAAATTGAAAGTGAATAAATAAAAATGTGATTTTTATTTTAAAGACATCGAAATATAAAAATGTGATTTTTATATATATAGTGACTACGGGCAACGAAGACGATGAAGATGAAGATTTCTATCAAATGAAGTGCCGTGGAGCTTGGATAGCTTTCTGTGAGAACTTCTCACTCTTAATTCTCTTTTTCTAGATATATATATATATACTAGGATGCAGACGGTGCTTATTAGGAGCACCCGACACCCGTCCACATACCATGGACTTGTTTGATTGGATGTTTGGTGATTGATTGAGATATTGGTTTGAATGTGGTTTGTGGTGTGAAAAATCAAATCGATAAATTGGTTAGGATTAGACGTGCGCCGTTATAAGGCGAAGGAGTAAGGCTAGGTTAGACCCTTACTCCAAATTTTGTGGTTTGCATAACGAAAGTGAATTTGATTGATGTGTGAATGGCGTGGGCCTTCACTAGACCGGGGATAAGGCTAGGCCTTGTCCCGTTTCTAGTATCGTGCCGTTATGCCGCCGAAATTTTCTAAAATAAGTTAGAAAAATAAAAATAGCATTTTATTTAACGAATGAACTGAATAGAAATTGATATGTTAAAAATAAAATGTGTTATCGTTAAAAATATAATTTTTAACGTGAATGTGAATAAATAAATATTCATTTACAAACCAGACGGTTTGTTTATGTACACCTATTTGAATGACGTTGATTGGGTCGATAAATTTTACACATCGCCTAACTGCACAAATAAAATATGTGTTTGATTGTTTGAAACCCCACACGGGTGTTAGGATGAAATTTGAAGTTCACTCATCCTGATTGATTAAATATGTCGATCGATTGATTGACAAGCTGCTATAAGCGTTAAATGTCTATATTTGATGCTTATACAGTGTAGTGCACTTTGGTTGATGGTTGATTATTCATCGTTGTTGATATATACATGTGTTGTAGAAAATCCATATAATTAACATTATATGGTAATTGATTGGGCCTCATTCCAGTTTCGAAAAAAAAAAAATATTTGAAATAGAAATATTTGAAAAAGAAATATTTGAAATAGAAATATTTGAAATAGAATATTTGAAAATAGAAATATGTGAAGCCGTGAGGATTAGATTGACGCCATTTTGACGTGAACGATATTTATATCGATTTTATTCATTTTAAAATGAATATTGAAAAGTGATTTCGAAATCGAATATTTTGAAATGAATTGAATTGAAAACGATTTCGAAATGAATGGAATTGAAAACGATTTCGAAATGAATTGAATTGAAAACGATTTCGAAATGAATTGAATTGAAAACGAATTCAAAATGAATTGAATTGAAAACGAATTCAAAATGAATTGAAAACGATTTCGAAATGAATTGAATTGAAAACGAATTCAAAATGAATTGAAAACGATTTCGAAATGAATTGAATTGAAAACGAATTCAAATGGAATTGAAAGCGAATTGAAATGAATTCAAATTGAATTGAAATTTGAATTGAATAGAAATGAATTTTGAAACGAATTTATAAAGAAGAATTCAATTTTGCTTTGAATTGAAATGGAATTTGAAATAGGTTTTGAAACGATTTTAAAACTATTTATGTAATTCGTTTTAAATAGAAATCGACGAAATATATATATTATATATATTATATATATAATATAACGGCCTGAATAGAACGCGCCGCGCCGCGGCAGTTCGTGAATTTCGACCATTTATTTCAAACGGACATTACGGGAGATCCGACCGTCGGATTCTCCTAAAACCGGAACCGTTGGGTTCGTATCGAAAAGAGCTTTCTAATGAATGTTAGAAATTTGAAATCTAACGGTTGGATTTGGAGATACGTCCAAATCAAATTCGAAAAAGGTCGCTGTAAGTGCAGTTCGATGGCCGTTGATGGAAATCGACTGTACGGGCCTTGATAAAATTATTAAAAATAGTAATAATTTGTGTAAAATCAAAAAAAAATGATTTAGAAAGAATTGGGATGAAAAACTCCATATTTGAAAAGATAAAAATAGATTTTTATCGAAATGAACTAGTTTTGAACTAGAATTATAATTCTATTTATTTTTAAATAAATAAATTGAATTTGAAATGGTTTTAAAAATAACCAGAATATCCAATGATTGCATTGGAGTGGAATTGAATCGAAATTGTCTTCGGAATATTTCGATGTTGGAATTCGTGATTATACGGATGTTGATATGGAAATTTGAAAGATATATACATATATCGCTATTTCCAATACGACATTTGTTAGTCGTAGAATTCGATATTGAATATAAGCCGATATATTTCCTATTCAGAGCCTTGTATTGAATATCGAATGTGATTTGGGTTTGTCGTGAATGGTGTCTTCACTAACACTGTTCTTGAACCCAGTTGAGAAAAGATTAAATCTTTTTATTTAGATTTAATGAAGTGTACCAATTAAATAATATTTAATTGGAATTGAATTGATATTGATTTTTGGGTTTATCGTGAACAGTGTTTTAAATAACACTTGTTCTTTAACCCGATAATTAATGAATGTGATTTGGGTTTGTCGTGAATGGTGTCTTCACTAACACTGTTCTTGAACCCAGTTGAGAAAAGATTAAATCTTTTTATTTAGATTTAATGAAGTGTACCAATTAAATAATATTTAATTGGAATTGAATTGATATTGATTTTTGGGTTTATCGTGAACAGTGTTTTAAATAACACTTGTTCTTTAACCCGATAATTAATGAATGTGATTTGGGTTTGTCGTGAATGGTGTCTTCACTAACACTGTTCTTGAACCCAGTTGAGAAAAGATTAAATCTTTTTATTTAGATTTAATGAAGTGTACCAATTAAATAATATTTAATTGGAATTGAATTGATATTGATTTTTGGGGTTTATCGTGAGCAGTGTTTTAAATAACACTTGTTCTTTAACCCGATAATTAATGGAATGTGATTTTGGGTTTATCGTGAATCGTGTTTTTAAATGACACTGATTCTTTAACCCAGATAATGATTAAAACTAAGTGGAGTTTTAATGAATCTTTAATTAGATTGAAAAGATCGAGAATGGAGTATCACCAGTTTTGCTCCAGGCGATAGTTAAATCTTTAATTAGATTTGAACGTGAAATTTAGAAACTAACTGTCGGTTAGCCAAGCAGAATGGTTTTCTGGATATTGATCTGATGTTGGTTTCGGCCTTCGGGGTTAATATTTGGGGAATTATTCTCTTGATTAATTTACGGTTAGTGACTAATGAGTTGGAATGAGGCGTATGTTGTGTTTGTGTAACACTTTTATAATATATACGCGAGTTATTCGGAAAGACCGGGTTTATCCCATTCTGAATAACTGATACGACGATAAGTCGAAGATGAAGACGATGGTCGAAGACCGGAGGTCTTCACGTCGTTTGGGTGATAACTGATGATCTTGATTGGGCTGTACACCCAAGAAGATGGAAACAGTTAGTGATCGTCCAGACGTACTTGGAGATCGATGGATATGCGGGGTACTAGGTGCCTCCGGTTTCGTTCAGACCTAGGACGGACTTGTAAATGGACTGTGTGTCTGACATCGGATTTCATTCTGTGTGACTGATATCGGTTGCATAGGATGGTTTGCCTGTGTGGCATGCTAAGATGCAAATGATCAAGGCTTCTGTTGAAAAGCAAAGTCTTGTGGTGATGATCAAAGCACGGCCTTTGTGGCGTAGCTTTGTGTAACGTTTACCTCGCGTGTTTCGCACCAGGTATGAACCAAAAACGGGAGACGGACCTCAGGGAGGACTTGCGTTTCTTTCTAGCTAGAAGTGGCGTCAGTGGTTTTACACGCCCTGACGAGTTTGACTTATGTGGTTGTTGCTGTTGCGAGGCGCCTCGGTTATATCGGTTTCGGCCGAATGCATTCTGGTCGGCTGACGGACCAGACTTACACCCCATAGGGTGGGGAGACGTATTGTTCAGGCATAATAATCCACTCCGTGTGGACCGGCCCTGACGATCCAAGGCTTGCCTGCGCGCTTGCCTGAGACATGGGCTAGATTGTCTCGAATCGGTTGAGGACTATCTTTTGCCTCGGTTCATAGATGGAAACCCAATTTCCAAATACGAGACTTTGCGGTTTTGATTGTATATCCTATATATGGCGACATAGTGGGATGGGGCGCTCATGCCGCCTATGATTGATACTTATGATTTGAAGTGTTTTATATACTATGCACTTATAATAGTATCAAATGATTTGTTTTAAACGTATCAAGCATTCTTTGGCTGTTATAAGGGAAAACCCTATCCTCGACTGCGTTGCATTGTGTGATGGGACCTGGGTCTTATAACAGCTTCATTTTTCTTTATTTAGCATTGCGCTGTTGGTTTTATGCACTGGTATTCTTGGGAGGAAACCCGTTCCGTGTTATACGGCGTGGTCCCTTGATTTACCTAATGATTTGAAATAAAGATTAATAACTGTTTTAGTTCTCACACCAGTCACATGACTGACCTGGAGTTTATTGTTTTAACCTAAACTCTGGGTGCCCCTATTTTCGACACGGGCAGCTAGTAGTTTTGGTTTTGCAGATTTATATTCACAGGATCCTGGTTTACAGCTGGAACGATATCCGGAAAGCTTTGTATCCGTATATCTCATTCTAGTTGTGTATTGTATTATTTTCCGCTGCTATGTATTTAAATGTAATTTAAATCTCTGATATTTCTGTGTAATATTTATTCGTTTATACTCTGTATATTCTTGTAATCTGATGCATTGTTGTAATAACAATGAAATGTTCTTCTGTATGCGTTCTGTTGTGTCGTGTTCTCAAACGATAGGGCGTTTCGAACGGTCTGGGTCGGTTTAGCGACTGGTTCGGACCGAGCGAAGTTCCTTGCCGTTACAATTACACCATTCATTTATTCTTTGATTTTGTTGTTTGCTCATTTCAAGTAAAGATTCAATACGTTCCGAGATTTGAAGGTTGGTTGTCATTTTGAAAATTTTGTGGTGCAAAATCCATATTAGTTATGCGATAGTTTTTATTATAATATCCATATGAATTCGGTGTAAAATTAAATGGATTATATTGATTTTCACAACAATTGTAAATATCCATAAGAATAAGGAAATTTAGATATTTTAATATTTTTTTTGTATATCTGATTTTTTTTTTAAATAAAGAAAGGAAATAAATATTCATAAAAGAGAAACTTTTTATTTGGATTTTTTTTTTTTTTGAAACAAAATGATTCAAAAAAGGGAAAGAGATTTTTTTTCTTTTTTTCGAAGAGAAAAGGATAAAAGAAAATTTACAAAAGGGAAATGTGTTTCTTTTTCTTTTTTTTAAATTTTTTTGTTTTTTTATGTATGCATGAACCTAATGCAAATATATGAATGCAAATGACTTATTTGCAGATTTTCTAAAATTATACAGTGACATTTTGATTAATTTCAACAAAATATTTCTCAACTAGTTAACGGATAGGAGTTATGGGTGCACCAGTAATCACCCTAGCAATATAGTCAATGATTTTAGTAACTTCAGAGAAACAATCAAACAATTACCTAAAGAAAACCTTACCCAACAAAACATACAAACAACTGTACAAAAAATAATAATAAAAGAGGAATGAAAGTTAACTTGAAGAAATCCTTAAAACAAATAAACTCAATTCAAGACACAATCAAAAGAAAATAGAGAGTCAAACTCACCCAACACAGCTCACATGACCCATTATTAACCAAGACTATACCTAAACCAATAATCACTTTCAATTCCCGTCTTCACTAAACGCAACAAAATATCGAAAACCAAATTGAAGTTCAAAATTTTCGGAAAAGTAATCGAATTTAAAAAATGCAAAAGAAATCATATTGCTTGGCTAAGAGGTTAGGCGATTTGCCGGTTTCAGATGCTGATTCATGATAATGGAAAGTTATTGGTGATTTTGACTTCGATTTGCTTTGCGTTTGGGTTTTTGAGGTTTGAGTTTTTAAGCGTTCGACGCTGCATATTTTGATTGGTGATTTGGTGGTTCCTGGAATGAGAAGTTGCGGATTGGATGAAATGAGGGAGTTGCGATTTCAATCAAAGGAGTGGTTGGTGAATTTATTGTAGGATTTTGTAATGGAGGTTTGGATGGTGGAACTGTTTCTGTACACTAATGATGAATGGTAGATTTCGGTTGGGTGTGGCGGGAGGGGTGGGGGATGGGGTGAGGGAGGAGTTGTGAACAATTTAAGTTTTGATGAGTGTAGTATGGGAAGATGAGGCTATGAGAAGAAACTGCAAGTTGTTCGGTAATGCAGTGATGGTTGCTGAGTAGTAAGTGTGTACTGCAGGTAGTTCTGTTTTGATGTAGTTTTTGTGGAAGCTGCAATGTATAAGGCAATAAAGGCAGAAGATGGAAGAGAAGAAGGGTCGGCTATTGGTGGAGTGAGCGTTGCTGTTGTGGTTTGAGTTTATGGTTGATATTGTGTTTGTGGTGATTGAGTTATGAAGAGGAGTGAACTATTAGTATAATCGATTTGATGTTCGGCCGGAGTATGCTGAAACTAGTAAGGGAATTATGTTATGGGATGAAGGAGGATAGGGTTGTTTTTGAAGGTCGGGTATGGTGATTAGCGTGGAGGTAAAATGGTGATGGACTACGGGTTGTACTTGGGTTTTAGTAGTTGGTTGTATGGATTTTGTTCGAGGAAGTGGCAGGTAGGAGTTGTAGGGGCAGTTTTTTTTTTGTGAATGACGATGGTTGATTGTGTGGCTTGTGATGATGGACCTTATGGTTGTTTGGTGAAAAAATGTTGTGTGTAGGAGGCTGTTCGAATGGAAGGAGGTGACAGCAGTTTGATGTTTTAAAGTGGATGGGATGAATATTAGGGATACTGATCTAGAGGTGGTTCGGTTTCAGGTAGCAAGTAGTGCCAGTTTGAAGAGATGTTGAAGGGAATTGTTAAGTAGGAAATGTATGAAGGCAGTGTGAAGTGATATGGATGCACAAAGCAGAAGTATGGGATGAGGGGTGGTCATTGAACAGTTTGGTTGTTTTGAAACCATGAACAAAAGTGTGTGTAGTCGAATAAGTTTTGGGTTTGATGTGCAGTTTTGAATGTGCTGAAATGTGAATTGAAAATAGAAATTTTTTGTATAAAAAAGCAATCTGAAATTGTTTGAAATGCACAATCTCCTTTTTTTGTTATTATGCAAAGAACACAAAGTTTTGCATTGTAAAAGAAACAAAAGCAATGAGATTCAAAAGATCAAAACACTAAGTAAAACTAGTATCAAATAAAAAAAACTGAAACAAACAGTGAAGCAGAGAACAGTATTGACAGTAACTCCGACAGGCAATTTTTTATAAATAGTTGACACAAAAAAAAAAAAAATACAACCAGACCAAACACAATCAAATGAAAACAAATGCTAGATGAAACAAACATACACACAAAAACAATACAAAATCAAATCAAAATAAAGCAAACACAAGCTAACAAACAACAATTTTTTTAAAAGAAAAGAAAAGTAAATAAACAAATAACAAAAAATAAATGCGCACACAAACAAACACAATCGAAAATCAAATGCAACAATTTTTTTTTCAAAGATGGACACAAAAACAAGAAACAAAAAACAAAAAACACAAAAGCAAAAGTGAAACAAAACACAAAAACAAGTGAACAAATACAAAATCTATGAATAAGATCACTTTTTTAAAAGAAGAACAACAAGTAAGACAATTAATTCGAAGAATAAAATCAAAATTAAATTTCTTCCCTTGGCAACAACACCAAAAACTTGTTCGTTGCTCCAGATTTTCTATTAATTAGAAATCTGTCACGCAAAGTGTAATAAACCGCAAGCGCACGACGTACACTTATAGTATGTGGCGAATATGGGTCGATCCATGGAGAAAGATATAATTTTAATTCTATTCAATCAAATTAAACCAAAGTCAAGTGAGAGTTTTAACTACCTTAAAATTTTAAAATCTGACAAACTAATAACTACAAAAGTTGAATGAAAATATGAGATTAAATGACAACTTATGAATAAATCAACTCTCTAAATCACCTGAATCAACATAAAATGAAACCATAGGCTCTCTTTTGGTCATTTGTGAATTTAGCTGATATGACTGTCATAAGCATGATTTATTTGTGATATTAATTAGCACAAAATAAACCATTGAACTATAACATACCCACTAAATCACATTACTAATTCTCATGAAAAATGACAACAAGTTGAAAGCGAAATGTACTTTAAGCATGGCCTATTAACTATTAATCAGAAATATAGATCATCAAATTTTTATTTTAACCCTCACTTAATCACGATCACCATATGTAGATGAAAAAGTCATCAGTGAGCATATGACTAAACATAGCCTATTTGGTGTAACCAACATAGGCTATCAAACTCAATAATGAACACATAAAAACCATAAACATCAACTTGACACGAAGCACAAAAAGAGAGTATGATAAGCAAATTATGTTAAAGATACATGATTAAAGAGAGCATCATTACCCCTAAATTGAAAGAGATTTAGCTACTCATATTTGTTATCAAATTTTGTATTTTAAGCCAAATTCCTATAAAACAATATAAAAATTTCCAATTGAAATTTATCAATTTAATACATGCATAAAGATGATCATTTTTGGATGAAGATGAATATGTGAAGATTTGAAAATAATTTGAATTTTGCTTTAATTAAAGTACCCTATATGATCATTTATATAACTAAAACAAGATTAAATATGTGAGTAATATTGTGCACATTTACATGCACATCAATTCCTAAAGCCCTTCTCAATTGATCTTCATGCTCCTTATGGTCCTTGGAAAAGATAAGGATGTCTTCTACAAACATTAACATAATCTTATTGAGTACGCCCCGAAATACCCTATTCTTTGGGTCTACAAAGAAAAAGGTGACATTCATCAATCCAAAAGGCTTAACCTCCCACTCGAATAGTCCATATGGCGTTCAAAACGTTGTCTTAGGCTTACTCTCTTCCGAAATCCTTAATTGGTGAAATCCAGTAGCCAAGACTAACTGGAAAAATATTTGGGCTCCTCTCAAATGATCAAACAGGTCATCAATTTTGGGTAAGTGATACCTATTATTTTTGGTGAGCTTATTAAGTTCCCTATGGTCAACGTACAACCTTAAAGATCCATCTGACTTCGTGGCAAACAATACTGGGGCTCCCCACTTTAACGTACTCCTACGAATGAATCCCTTCTGCAACAATTCCGAGATTTGCTTGTCTAGCTCTCTCCTATCCTTAGGAGCCATGTTACTTTAAGGCAATGCTGCAGGCCTCACATCCTTTTCAAGTTTTATCTTAAAAGATGTCTCTCGGTGGGGTGGGAGTCCTACGACTTCCTCAAAAACGTCAGGAAGACTCACATACGGCTGCTACTGAGGAAGGTCCTTCAGAATCAGAAGATAGAGAAAATAAGGTTGAACTCCTATCCCTTGTCCTACAAGGAATCTCTATGTTGCGACCTCCGCGACTTCTCAAACCAACCACTCTCTTCTATCGCAGTCGAGGACGGCCCTATAAAATGATAGCCAGTCCATACCCAAAATAAAGCCATACCCCACAACATCAAGCACATATGCATCACAAAAGAAATTTACATCACCGATGTCCAGTACAAGATCTTTACAAACAACAAAAAGATGCATACCCCCTCCGATAGGGTTAGACACCTCTATTAGATTGCTAGAAAAGGATAAGAGAAGTTTCAAGGAGTCTACAATCTTCCTAGAAATAAATGAATGAGTGACTCTAGAATCAAATAGGGTACACAAAGAATTCCCTAGAATAGAAAATTATACCTTCCAGCGTGGAATGTCCCTGATACCTAGGGGGGCTGACTACGAATTGGCGCAACTTCTAGTGCATAGTCATGGCCTCCTTGTACCATCCTTGGCTCTGGGCAGTTCTTTGCTAAGTGTCCATCTTCGTGGAAATTAAAGCATTTCCCTTTAAACTCTATCTTTTTCAATTTTACTCTACATCCTTCGCTTCTTGCCCTATCTTGTGGCACCTAGAAGAAGTTTTAGCTTCTTTCTCGAATTTACCTGTAACGACCCAGAAAATCTGAACTAATTTAAAAATTTTAAATTGGCTAAAATAATGGATTTTAAATATTTAAAATAAATATTTTAAGTAATGGAGATGAAAACTAAGTTTGAATCGACATTTGAAAACGAATATAATTAATTATAATTATATATAGAATTGAAAATGGCGCGGTAGTTCGATAATTCGATTTCAAACTTCGATTGAATATACCGGGTGCAAAACAATCCAGATTTTGGTGAAACCAAAAACATTAGGATCTTATTGGTAATATCTTTCTAACGAATCTAACCAATCGAAATTTGATAGCGGGAATCAAAAGATATGTCCAGTTGAAAATTCTGAATAGTCGCTATGGAATTCAGGCCCTTAAAAATGGACATTTTGCAGATGACCTCGGATTTCAACGAAACCACTTTTGTTGGGTCCGCAGTGTCAAGTTATTGCTAGATTTCAAATTTCATAATTTTTCGAATCAATATGTGAGCGTGGCAAAGGAAAACGCGTTTGACCAGTTTCAGTTGATTTTAATCGAATGGAAATTGGCCATTTTTCAAACGGTCTCAGAATTCGACGAAACTAGTTTTGTTAGGACCGTATCGTCAATACGAAGCTAGAAAATATTTTTCTGGAATTTTTCTAGTTAGTATGTGACCCCGGTAATTTGAAATGTGCGTTTAAAATTCAATATAGTGATTTAAATGTAAATTCAAAAGGAAACTGATTGTAACGATCAAATCAGCTTGCGATACATATCCCATTGTGTTCGGAATGGGGGTATAACGCTATGGACGACAGGCGGTGGACCTCGTTTCGAGGTCGTATGTAAAAGTCAACCTTTTTACAAATTAAATAAAAAAAAATATATATATTATTTTAATTTCCCTCCCTCCCTCTTATCTCCCGCTTGCCCCCCCCCCCCCTCATTCGATTAAAACCAGAAAAAAAAAAAAAAAAAAAAAACCCTAAATCGAATCATCACCGCCTCCATCGATCGCACCCACGAAGCCGCCCTCCTCCTCCTTCAATCAGAGCTGTCGCCCCCCTCGAGATCGCATCGACGAAGAAGCCGCGCCCCCCCTTGAAGCCCTCGACGCCGACGAGGAAGCCAGCGCCTCCTGCCACGACCGTTCGAACGCCACCGCGAGCCCCTGGAAGCCGCCGACGACCTCTTCTTTCCCCTCCCCTTCTTCGCAGATCGGTGAGCATTTCTTTTTTTTATTTTCTTTTTTATTTTATTTTATTTTATTTATTCAGTAAAAACTGTTTTGATTTTATATTTAAAACTGTTTTGATTTTATATTTAAAACTGTTTTGATTTTATATTTAAAACTGTTTTGATTTTATATTTAAAACTGTTTTGATTTTATATTTAAACTGTTTTGATTTTATATTTAAAACTGATTTGATTTTATAAAATAAGTATTAAAAACTGTTTTGTTTTAAAAGATAAAAACTGAAATTTTAAAAAAAAGCATAAAACTGTTTTTTTTTAAGAAAGAAAAAAAAACAGATTTTATAAAAGAAAAAAAACTGATTTGTTAAAACCTTTAAAGCTGAATTTTTAAAAGATTTTAAAAACAGATTTTTTTTTAGAAAAAGAAACTAAAAACTGCATTTTTATGAAAGAATAAAACTGATTTATAAAAAGTATAAAAACTGTGATTTATAAAAATATAAAAACTGGTTTTCTTGAAAGGTTGAAAACTGATTTCTTTCAAAAGTAAAAAAGTAAAAAACATATTTTTATATGTTGAAAGCAAAAGTAAAAAAACATATTTTCATATGTTGAAGGCAAAAGTAAAAATCATATTTTTTATATGTTGAAAGCAAAAGTAAAAATCATATTTTTATATATTGAATAGCGAAGTCAAAATTCGATTTTTATATGTTGAATAGCATAGTAAAAAATTCTATTTTTACATATGCAGAGAATACGGGTGAAAGCGACAAATAGGCGAAGATTTCTATTAAGAAGTATCGTGCAGTTGGATAGCTATTGGTGAGATTTCTGATTTAAAATTTATATATATATATGTGTGAAGTAAAAGTGAATTGCTATATATATATATATATATATATATATATATATACGCCCCTCGTCCACAAACCATGGACGATATTTATTGGTTGAAATTGTGGTGAAAATTGAATGATTGTTTGGGATTGTTTGTGATTGATATTGGTTGATTGTGGTTGAAAAATACCCATTTGTGGTTGTGAAATATTTGGTTGAAACCACATAGGATTAGTTTGTGGAAATGAAATAAATATATATACATGCCGCCTGCGTGCGAACTAGATGCATGTTTCCCATTGTCAAAAACCGCGAGGTTTTAAGGTAGAGCGAGGAGCCGTACTAGGGACGGTGCCGGTGTAACTACCCTGCCGTTATGCTGCCGAAATTTTGAATAATATTTGTGTGTTTGAATTATTTTCATATGCTTAAACTATATTTATTCCTTATATAGAAAACATTCATGTGTTGAATTGATATTTATTCGTTGTTTAGAAATTCATGTGTTGAATGGTATTCATATTTTGAAATAAATTGTTCGATAATAAAAATCACATTTTTATCGATATCTAAAAACTATAGAAAACATTCATGTGTTGAATTGATATTCATTCGTTGTTTAGAAATTCATGTGTTGAATGGTATTCATATTTTGAAATAAATTGTTCGATAATAAAAATCACATTTTTATCGATATCTAAAAACTATAGAAAACATTCATGTGTTGAATTGATATTCATTCGTTGTTTAGAAATTCATGTGTTGAATGGTATTCATATTTTGAAATAAATAGTTCGATAATAAAAATCACATTTCTATCTATATATAAAAACTATAGAAAACATTCATGTGTTGAATTGATATTCATTCGTTGTTTAGAAATTCATGTGTTGAATGGTATTCATATTTTGAAATAAATTGTTTGATAATAAAAAATCACCTTTTATCGACTATATGAACTATATAGAAAAATAGTGTTTGGAAATGAATCGTTTTACAATAAAAATCACATTTTTATTGTATGCATAAATCGTTAAAATGCGAAGTGTTAAAAATAGCCACTTGTTCAAAATAAACATAGATGAGTTGAAATATTCATTAATTAACTAATGAAATGATTTGCACCTATTTATGTAACATTAGAATGAATGGTGTTTTTAAACCAAATAGAAATCGAATATGAAATCGAATAGAAAATGAAAAATGATATGAACTGTATATATATGTACATGCAATATTCTTTGAACAGGTTATAGCAAAGGGGCTAGAGAAGAGGAATAAAATTTTGTGCCCGACAAATAGGTACACATTTACTGATTTGTTTGGGTGATGATTTTGAGCCTATTGGCTAGCCGCTTGGCTTCTTCTTTTTCTTTTTGAGATTAGAAGGACCGGAACGCTATTTGCGATTTCCCGACGCTCCCGGTACAAGGGAGGTTATGGCGAAATTTTTCCAAAATTTAAGGTGTTAGAAAAATTTTTTGAAGTGAAAACGATATTGAAATTGTTGAAAGAACTATATTTATATAACTATATAAATATAAATAAAATTAAAACGAAACGAGGCCGTGCAGTTCGTATTTCGAAACCGTAATTTCAAACGACTAGTACGGGAAATCCGACCATTGGATTTTCCCGAAACCTCAACCGTCGGGTTCGCCTTGGAATAATCTTTCCAACGGCACCAACCTTGTAAAAATCCAACGGTTGGATTGTCTGGAATGTTTAATTCAAATCTGAAGAAAAACAGCGCCAGAAACGATTATATTTATTTATATATATAAATAAAATTATATTTAATCGAATAACGACGCTGCAGTTCGTATTTTGAAATCGAAATTTCAAACGATTGTACCGGGAGATCCGACCGTCGGATTTTCCCGAAACTGGAACCGTTGGATTCGTTTTGAAAAGACCTTTCTAATGATGTAAATTTTGTGAAGATCCAACGGTTAGATTCTCAGATATGTGTAAATCAAATCTGAAGAAAAACAGCGCCACGGCCGCCTTATGGCCCGAAGCGTCGTTTTGAATAAAATGGCTATTTTAAAATAAATAAAAATAGCGATAAATAGTTATAAAATATCGTAAGCAATATGGAATGGAAATAAATTGAATTTGCTTGATTTATGTGATGTTTGATGGTTGAATGTGTTTGGTGTGAAAACTATATTAAAGAACACAATTGGTGTTGTCGAATAATTTAACCATTGAAATAAATCGATTTGAAATTCTAAATATACGTGAATTATTTGAAAAGGCCGAGTTAATTCTCATTTCGAATAATCGACCGACGATTGAAATTCGAAGATGAAGACGATGGTCGAAGACCGGAGATCTTCGCCTCGTTTGGATGGTAACCGAGGTCCTGATTGGGAGGCATCCCGAAATATGGATAATGAGTGGTGATCGTTCAGACGTACGTGTTGATCGAAGGGTTTGCGAGGTATTTAGTGCCTCCGGTTTCGTTCAGACCCAGAACGGACTTGTAAATGGACTGTGTGTCCGACATTGGAATTTGCTCTGTGTGATTGATAGCCATCAGTTGCACGGTGTGAATTGCCTGTGTGGCATGCTAAGATGCAGTGATCAGGACTTCTGTTGAAAAGCAAAGTCTTGTGGTGATGATCAAAGCATCGCCTGTGTGGCGTAGCTTTGTGTATAACGTAAATTCGCGAGCCTCACACCCCGGTATGAACCTAAAACGGGAGAAGGACCTCAGGGAGGGCATGCGTTTCCTTCTAGCTAGGGTGGTGTCAGTGACCTACCAGCCCTGACATTTATATACTTTTCACCTATGTGGTTGTTGCTGTTGCGAGGCGCCTCGGTTTGATCGGACGATCCGGGTCTGATGGAGTCATTCGTTGGCTCGTTTACGCCCCAAAGGGCGGGGAAACGTATTGTTCAGGCATTTTAATCCACATCGGTGGACCGGCCCTGACGATCCAAAGGCTTGACTGAGTACTTGCCTGAGACATGGGCTAGATTGTCTCGAATTCGGTAAGGACTATCTTTTGCCTTGGTTCATGACGGAAATCCAATTTCCAAATACGACATCGTGCGACTTCGATTGTATATATACATTTGGCGACATAGTGGCATGGGACGCTCATGTCGTCTATGATTGATAGTTATGATTTGAAATTGTTTTCAAAACATATAAACACTAGCAATAATATCAAAGGCCTTTGTTTTTATTCGTATCAAGCATATCTTGGCCGTTATAAGGAAAAAACTCTATCCTCCGGTTTGCGTTGCATTGTGTGATGGGAACTGAGTCTTATAACGGCTTCATTTTTTATAAAAAGCATAGCGATGTTTAAAAGAAAGATTTGTTTTAAAGCACTGGCAATCCAATGGAGTAAACCCGTTCCACGAAAGTGGCGTGGTCCTGTGATTAGCCAATTATATATGTGTTGAGTGGATTTCTCATACCAGTCCCATGACTGACTCGTAGTTTGTTTCACTCTCAAACTCGGGTGCCCCTTTTTCTACACGGGCAGCCTTGTATTCAGGTTTAGCTGGTTCTTTTTCTGGATAGCTGGAGCTGAAGATGGATTCTATCATTTATTTCTTTTTATGCTGTTCAGCTCCTATTGTACATATTTTGTTTATTTCCGCTGTAGACATTTATGTATAGCTGAACTGTATTTGTACTAAGTAAGATCCTGTATACTGTGTAACTCTGATGATTACTTTTATCCAGTATATTTTGTTGTTCATTCTGGTGTATTTATTTAATTCTGTTCTGCTATTATCTGTTTCTGTGTTATATTCCAAAGATAACCTTGTTTCCGTGAGAACGGGAAATCGGGTCGTCTCAACGTGGTATCAGAGCTTTGGTTAAGCTTAGTTCTGGAATATAACATTTGAACGAACTCGTCAGAAATAGAACCAGTAGTGTTCTAGGACGGGTAACTCTATACAGATAGGATCAGAAATATCCTAGTATGAGTAGCAGAATAAAATTACACCTCGATAGACACATTTACATTCAAGTATTTGTCTCTATATTTTGAAATATCTTTTCTGTTGACCTGACACTTGATCTGCTATTTGCAGAAGAACTAGAAAATGAGTGCCAGAAACAGAAGAAATAATACTGACCCGGATATAGAAGCTCTATTCATGAAATATAGAAATCTAGGTGGAAAGCCGTTCTCGGGCGAAGAATCTATTATGAGAACCCAAGCTTGGATTCGTTCGGTTGAGAAAATATTCGAAGCATTAAAGCTTAGGGATGACCAGAAAAGATTACTGGCCTCCTGGGCGCTCGAAGACGAAGCTTTGTTTTGGTGGGATTCAGTTATTAAAGATAATCCAGAAGGTGATATCACCTGGGATAGATTCAAAGTGATTTTCTTAGAAAGATTTACTCCTCCCGAGGCAACCGAGAGATTATGTGATGAATTTTCTTATCTAATCCAAGGAGATATGACCATCCCAGAATATCACAAGAAATTCAATGAGCTTTCTCACTTTGCTCCTCATCTAATTCAAAATCCGAAGAGGAAAAATATGAGATTTATTCACGGCCTTCAAAGGAAATACCAGAATAAAGTATTGGGGCACGTGAAGCTTCCTTTCTCAGAAATGATATATATGGCCTATCAGTATGAAGATCTCCATAAGAAAGGAATGTTGTGCGACGAAGAAGTCAGTTCTAGTGACAAAACAGAGTTGGAAACTGATATTCCTGAAGCCAGTACAAGGTCTGAGGACAGTAAAGAGCCTAAAGTAAATCGAAAAAGGGCTAGATCTGAAAAAGAACCTGTCACGACCGCCATATGCAATAACTGCCATAAGCAAGGGCATTTGCAAGGGAATTGCAGATCTTTAAAGAAGAAAGGAAAGAGCGGATCCAAACCTACGAAGAGGCAAAAGAGCACACATGGCGAAAGGAAATGCCATAAGTGTCGTCAAGCAGGCCATATTGCACGGGAGTGTCAACTCTCAAAGAAATCTGAGGCAGTGCATATAAATGAAGTAGCAGAAACTTCCGAGCCCCCAGCTAGTCAAGAAAGGCCCGATGTTTTAGAAGGCACGCTTACTGTCAAAAACATTCCAGTCAAAGTACTGTTTGACACAGGCGCGTCGTGAAGTTTCATTGCCAAAGATGCAGCTAAGAAACTGGATTTGAATTTGAAAAAGCTCAAGGAACCAATGACTGTCCAGAATCCAGTTGGGGGTTCCATTGATCTCAGTTGGGTTTGCGGAGTGCCGGTTTCTTTCTCTCGTTATCGGTTTCCTACCATCGCAGTCGTCATGAATTTCAAAGAGTTTGATCTTATCTTGGGGTTAGACTGGTTGACCAAATATGAAGCTGAAGTCAAATGCGCCGAGAGAGTCGTAAAGGCAAAGATTAAATCAGGTGATTATATAACCATTCCCTGTGAAGGTCAGAATGCTAATAGAAAAGACTTCTGGGCAGCTTTGAATGTTTCTCCAGCCCAAGTAGAAAATATCCCTGAAATCACTGAAAATATTCCTGACCTCATCAAAGATATTCCTGTCGTCAAGAATTATGCGGATGTGTTCGAGGAAGTTGTTCGCTTACCTCCGCAGAGAGAAATAGATTTCAGAATTGCTTTAGTTCCCAATGCAAGGCCGGTAGTTCACGCTATTCGAAGAATGTCCTTGAAAGAGAAGGAGGAATTAGACAATCAAACACGACAGCTAGTATGGAAAGGTCTGATCAGGCCTAGTTTCTCTGACTGGGGTGCAGCAGTGGTATTTGTCCCAAAATCTGACGGTACTCTACGGCTATGTGTGGATTATCGTGATTTAAACAAGCAGACTATAAAGAACAAATATCCATTGCCGCGGATTGATGATTTGTTGGATCGATTAAATGGAGCACAAGTATTCTCACGAATGGACCTAGCTACAGGTTTCCATCAACTTCGAATTGCCGAAGAGTGTGTTCCAATGACAGCGTTCAGAGGCCCCGACTTATTCTACGAGTGGTTAGTAATGCCGTTCGGCTTATGTAACGCTCCAGCTTACTTCGTCGATCTAATGAACCGAGTATTTAGGGGAGTATTGAATAAATTTGTTCTGGTTTTTATTGATGATATTCTAATCTTCTCTAAATCAAAGGCCGAACATGAAAAGCATCTGGAACAGGTTCTAGAAATTCTCAGAAGGAATGTATTGAAAGCCAAATTTTCCAAGTGTATCTTCTGGCAAGATGAAGTGAAATTTCTGGGCCACGTCGTATCGAAAGAAGGAATCGCTGTGGATCCAAGCAAAATCACAGCTATTCAGAATTGGAAACAGCCCAGTACTCCCACTGAAGTCCGCAGTTTTCTTGGATTGGCTAGCTATTATCGAAAGTTCGTTAAAGACTTTTCGAAGATATCTGGTCACTTAACGAAGCTTACAAAGAAGCATTCTAAATTCAAATGGACTTCAGAAAATGAGGAGGCTTTCGAAGAGCTAAAGTTGAGATTAACGACAGCTCCAGTGTTAACCATCATCGATGGCAACCAAGATTTAAAAGTCTGGACTGATGCTTCTAGAGAAGGCCTTGGTGCTGTGTTAATGCAAAGAGGTCAAGTGATTGCTTATGCTAGCCGTCAATTGAAGCCGCACGAGAAAAACTATGTAACTCATGATCTTGAGTTATTGGCTATCATATTCTCTTTGAAAATCTGGAGACACTATCTTCTGGGCGAGAGATTTGAACTGTTTACAGATCACCAGTCATTAAAGTATCTGTTCACTCAGAAGGACTTAAATTTGAGGCAGCAGCGTTGGCTGGAGTTTCTTGCAGCATATGACTTTGAGATTATATATACTCCAGGGAAAGCCAATGTCGTGGCCGATGCGCTAAGCCGAAAAAATGAAATGATCGCCAGTTTCATCATTACGACTTCGTTGATTGATAAGATATCGGTTCTCCAAGAAGAAGACCAATTTATCAAAGGAATAAGTCGGCGAATTCGTGAAGGCAAGGCTTCGGATTTCCAGCTAGACAGCGATGGGATTCTGAGGTTAGAAGGGAGAATTTGCGTTCCAGATATTCCTGAATTAAGAAGAGAGGTGCTTGATGAATGTCACAAATCTAAGCTCAGTATCCACCCAGGTGTGAATAAAATGTATAACGATATCAAACGAACATTCTGGTGGAAGTCGTTAAAAAGAGACATCTCAATATATGTTAGTCGATGCCCTACTTGCCAGCTAGTTAAAAGCGACCAACAGAAATTGGCTGGATTATTACAACCGCTGGAAGTTCCTGGCTGGAAGTGGGAACATATTTCTATGGATTTCATTGATGGTTTGCCCAGAACCAGAAAGGGAAATGACAGTATTTGGGTGATCGTAGATCGCTTCACGAAGACCGCCCATTTCATACCTGTCAGATCAAACAGAACTGCTCAGAGTCTGGCGCAGATTTACTTCAGGGAAATAGTTAGACTGCATGGAGTGCCGCTCAGTATAGTAAGTGATAGAGATACAATATTCACTAGTAAATTCTGGGAAGCATTTCAAGTCGAGCTGGGAACGAAGTTAAACATGAGCACCGCTTATCATCCTCAGACAGATGGTCAGACTGAGAGGGTGAATCGCATTTTAGAAGATCTATTGAGGGCTTGTATTATAGATTTCGGTGGATCATGGGAAGACCATCTGCATTTGGCTGAATTCTCTTATAACAACAGCTACCAGGCGAGTCTGACAATGTCGCCATTCGAAGCATTGTATGGTAGACCGTGCCGATCTCCTGCTTGCTGGGTCGAACCAGGAAATAGACTTGTGTTGGGTCCTGATATGATTCGCGAAGCTGCCGACAAAGTCGATTTTATTAGGAAGCGATTACTCGCCGCTCAAAGCCGACAAAAGAGCTATGCCGATAAAAGAAGAAGAGATATATCCTTTGAGGTTGGCGACTATGTATATTTGAAAGTATCGCCGATGAGAGGAGTTATCAGGTTCGGTAAAACTGGGAAGTTAGCACCCAAATTCATTGGTCCGTTTCCTATTCTGGAACGGATTGGAACTCTCGCTTATAGGGTCAAACTGCCTGACTGGTTGCCTGGTGTGCATGATGTATTCCACATATCTCAACTTCGAAAGCATGTTCATGATCCAGACTTGATCGTGGAAGAAGCAGCTCAGCAGGACATTGAAATTACTCCAGAATTAGCTGTGAGGCGAGAGCCGCTAAAGATTATCGGCAAAGAAACCAAAGAGCTGAGAAACAAGAAGGTTCACTTAGTCAAAGTGCAATGGAGTGGAGATCCGCGAGATTGTACTTGGGAAACTGAGGAGAGCATTCAGAAAGCTTATCCTAGATGCCGAGTAGATATCTCTGATTGACTCCGGTGCAAGGTACATTTACCCTACCTTGCATTACCATATAACTCTCTATTCTATTCTGTTGCTATTTTCTTCCCATGGATGTGTATTGTTTATTCTATACTCTGAATATTAAAAACAAATTGGTTGTTGTGATGGGTGATCGTAGATTTATCAAACCACTTTCGACTTTATTCCTTTTCGGGGACGAAAAGTTTTAAGTGGGGGAGATTGTAACGACCCAGAAAATCTGAACCAATTTAAAAATTTTAAATTGGCTAAAATAATGGATTTTAAATATTTAAAATAAATATTTTAAGTAATGGCGATGAAAACTAAGTTTGAATCGACATTTGAAAACGAATATAATTAATTATAATTATATATAGAATTGAAAATGGCGCGGTAGTTCGATAATTCGATTTCAAACTTCGATTGAATATACCGGGTGCAAAACAATCCAGATTTTGGTGAAACCAAAAACATTAGGATCTTATTGGTAATATCTTTCTAACGAATCTAACCAATCGAAATTTGATAGCGGGAATCAAAAGATATGTCCAGTTGAAAATTCTGAATAGTCGCTATGGAATTCAGGCCCTTAAAAATGGACATTTTGCAGATGACCTCGGATTTCAACGAAACCACTTTTGTTGGGTCCGCAGTGTCAAGTTATTGCTAGATTTCAAATTTCATAATTTTTCGAATCAATATGTGAGCGTGGCAAAGGAAAACGCGTTTGACCAGTTTCAGTTGATTTTAATCGAATGGAAATTGGCCATTTTTCAAACGGTCTCAGAATTCGACGAAACTAGTTTTGTTAGGACCGTATCGTCAATACGAAGCTAGAAAATATTTTTCTGGAATTTTTCTAGTTAGTATGTGACCCCGGTAATTTGAAATGTGCGTTTAAAATTCAATATAGTGATTTAAATGTAAATTCAAAAGGAAACTGATTGTAACGATCAAATCAGCTTGCGATACATATCCCATTGTGTTCGGAATGGGGGTATAACGCTATGGACGACAGGCGGTGGACCTCGTTTCGAGGTCGTATGTAAAAGTCAACCTTTTTACAAATTAAATAAAAAAAAATATATATATTATTTTAATTTCCCTCCCTCCCTCTTATCTCCCGCTTGGCCCCCCCCCCCCTCATTCGATTAAAACCAGAAAAAAAAAAAAAAAAAAACAAAACAAAACCCTAAATCGAATCATCACCGCCTCCATCAATCGCACCCACGAAGCCGCCCTCCTCCTCCTTCAATCAGAGCTGTCGCCCCCCTCGAGATCGCATCGACGAAGAAGCCGCGCCCCCCCTTGAAGCCCTCGACGCCGACGAGGAAGCCAGCGCCTCCTGCCACGACCGTTCGAACGCCACCGCGAGCCCCTGGAAGCCGCCGACGACCTCTTCTTTCCCCTCCCCTTCTTCGCAGATCGGTGAGCATTTCTTTTTTTTTATTTTCTTTTTTATTTTATTTTATTTTATTTATTCAGTAAAAACTGTTTTGATTTTATATTTAAAACTGTTTTGATTTTATATTTAAAACTGTTTTGATTTTATATTTAAAACTGTTTTGATTTTATATTTAAAACTGTTTTGATTTTATATTTAAACTGTTTTGATTTTATATTTAAAACTGATTTGATTTTATAAAATAAGTATTAAAAACTGTTTTGTTTTAAAAGATAAAAACTGAAATTTTAAAAAAAAGCATAAAACTGTTTTTTTTTAAGAAAGAAAAAAAAACAGATTTTATAAAAGAAAAAAAACTGATTTGTTAAAACCTTTAAAGCTGAATTTTTAAAAGATTTTAAAAACAGATTTTTTTTTAGAAAAAGAAACTAAAAACTACATTTTTATGAAAGAATAAAACTGATTTATAAAAAGTATAAAAACTGTGATTTATAAAAATATAAAAACTGGTTTTCTTGAAAGGTTGAAAACTGATTTCTTTCAAAAGTAAAAAAGTAAAAAACATATTTTTATATGTTGAAAGCAAAAGTAAAAAAACATATTTTCATATGTTGAAGGCAAAAGTAAAAATCATATTTTTTATATGTTGAAAGCAAAAGTAAAAATCATATTTTTATATATTGAATAGCGAAGTCAAAATTCGATTTTTATATGTTGAATAGCATAGTAAAAAATTCTATTTTTACATATGCAGAGAATACGGGTGAAAGCGACAAATAGGCGAAGATTTCTATTAAGAAGTATCGTGCAGTTGGATAGCTATTGGTGAGATTTCTGATTTAAAATTTATATATATATATGTGTGAAGTAAAAGTGAATTGCTATATATAAATATATATATATATATACGCCCCTCGTCCACAAACCATGGACGATATTTATTGGTTGAAATTGTGGTGAAAATTGAATGATTGTTTGGGATTGTTTGTGATTGATATTGGTTGATTGTGGTTGAAAAATACCCATTTGTGGTTGTGAAATATTTGGTTGAAACCACATAGGATTAGTTTGTGGAAATGAAATAAATATATATACATGCCGCCTGCGTGCGAACTAGATGCATGTTTCCCATTGTCAAAAACCGCGAGGTTTTAAGGTAGAGCGAGGAGCCGTACTAGGGACGGTGCCGGTGTAACTACCCTGCCGTTATGCTGCCGAAATTTTGAATAATATTTGTGTGTTTGAATTATTTTCATATGCTTAAACTATATTTATTCCTTATATAGAAAACATTCATGTGTTGAATTGATATTCATTCGTTGTTTAGAAATTCATGTGTTGAATGGTATTCATATTTTGAAATAAATTGTTCGATAATAAAAATCACATTTTTATCGATATCTAAAAACTATAGAAAACATTCATGTGTTGAATTGATATTCATTCGTTGTTTAGAAATTCATGTGTTGAATGGTATTCATATTTTGAAATAAATTGTTCGATAATAAAAATCACATTTTTATCGATATCTAAAAACTATAGAAAACATTCATGTGTTGAATTGATATTCATTCGTTGTTTAGAAATTCATGTGTTGAATGGTATTCATATTTTGAAATAAATAGTTCGATAATAAAAATCACATTTCTATCTATATATAAAAACTATAGAAAACATTCATGTGTTGAATTGATATTCATTCGTTGTTTAGAAATTCATGTGTTGAATGGTATTCATATTTTGAAATAAATTGTTTGATAATAAAAAATCACCTTTTATCGACTATATGAACTATATAGAAAAATAGTGTTTGGAAATGAATCGTTTTACAATAAAAATCACATTTTTATTGTATGCATAAATCGTTAAAATGCGAAGTGTTAAAAATAGCCACTTGTTCAAAATAAACATAGATGAGTTGAAATATTCATTAATTAACTAATGAAATGATTTGCACCTATTTATGTAACATTAGAATGAATGGTGTTTTTAAACCAAATAGAAATCGAATATGAAATCGAATAGAAAATGAAAAATGATATGAACTGTATATATATGTACATGCAATATTCTTTGAACAGGTTATAGCAAAGGGGCTAGAGAAGAGGAATAAAATTTTGTGCCCGACAAATAGGTACACATTTACTGATTTGTTTGGGTGATGATTTTGAGCCTATTGGCTAGCCGCTTGGCTTCTTCTTTTTCTTTTTGAGATTAGAAGGACCGGGACGCTATTTGCGATTTCCCGACGCTCCCGGTACAAGGGAGGTTATGGCGAAATTTTTCCAAAATTTAAGGTGTTAGAAAATTTTTTTGAAGTGAAAACGATATTGAAATTGTTGAAAGAACTATATTTATATAACTATATAAATATAAATAAAATTAAAACGAAACGAGGCCGTGCAGTTCGTATTTCAAAACCGTAATTTCAAACGACTAGTACGGGAAATCCGACCATTGGATTTTCCCGAAACCTCAACCGTCGGGTTCGCCTTGGAATAATCTTTCCAACGGCACCAACCTTGTAAAAATCCAACGGTTGGATTGTCTGGAATGTTTAATTCAAATCTGAAGAAAAACAGCGCCAGAAACGATTATATTTATTTATATATATAAATAGAATTATATTTAATCGAATAACGACGCTGCAGTTCGTATTTTGAAATCGAAATTTCAAACGATTGTACCGGGAGATCCGACCGTCGGATTTTCCCGAAACTGGAACCGTTGGATTCGTTTTGAAAAGACCTTTCTAATGATGTAAATTTTGTGAAGATCCAACGGTTAGATTCTCAGATATGTGTAAATCAAATCTGAAGAAAAACAGCGCCACGGCCGCCTTATGGCCCGAAGCGTCGTTTTGAATAAAATGGCTATTTTAAAATAAATAAAAATAGCGATAAATAGTTATAAAATATCGTAAGCAATATGGAATGGAAATAAATTGAATTTGCTTGATTTATGTGATGTTTGATGGTTGAATGTGTTTGGTGTGAAAACTATATTAAAGAACACAATTGGTGTTGTCGAATAATTTAACCATTGAAATAAATCGATTTGAAATTCTAAATATACGTGAATTATTTGAAAAGGCCGAGTTAATTCTCATTTCGAATAATCGACCGACGATTGAAATTCGAAGATGAAGACGATGGTCGAAGACCGGAGATCTTCGCCTCGTTTGGATGGTAACCGAGGTCCTGATTGGGAGGCATCCCGAAATATGGATAATGAGTGGTGATCGTTCAGACGTACGTGTTGATCGAAGGGTTTGCGAGGTATTTAGTGCCTCCGGTTTCGTTCAGACCCAGAACGGACTTGTAAATGGACTGTGTGTCCGACATTGGAATTTGCTCTGTGTGATTGATAGCCATCAGTTGCACGGTGTGAATTGCCTGTGTGGCATGCTAAGATGCAGTGATCAGGACTTCTGTTGAAAAGCAAAGTCTTGTGGTGATGATCAAAGCATCGCCTGTGTGGCGTAGCTTTGTGTATAACGTAAATTCGCGAGCCTCACACCCCGGTATGAAACTAAAACGGGAGAAGGACCTCAGGGAGGGCATGCGTTTCCTTCTAGCTAGGGTGGTGTCAGTGACCTACCAGCCCTGACATTTATATACTTTTCACCTATGTGGTTGTTGCTGTTGCGAGGCGCCTCGGTTTGATCGGACGATCCGGGTCCGATGGAGTCATTCGTTGGCTCGTTTACGCCCCAAAGGGCAGGGAAACGTATTGTTCAGGCATTTTAATCCACATCGGTGGACCGGCCCTGACGATCCAAAGGCTTGACTGAGTACTTGCCTGAGACATGGGCTAGATTGTCTCGAATTCGGTAAGGACTATCTTTTGCCTTGGTTCATGACGGAAATCCAATTTCCAAATACGACATCGTGCGACTTCGATTGTATATATACATTTGGCGACATAGTGGCATGGGACGCTCATGTCGTCTATGATTGATAGTTATGATTTGAAATTGTTTTCAAAACATATAAACACTAGCAATAATATCAAAGGCCTTTGTTTTTATTCGTATCAAGCATATCTTGGCCGTTATAAGGAAAAAACTCTATCCTCCGGTTTGCGTTGCATTGTGTGATGGGAACTGAGTCTTATAACGGCTTCATTTTTTATAAAAAGCATAGCGATGTTTAAAAGAAAGATTTGTTTTAAAGCACTGGCAATCCAATGGAGTAAACCCGTTCCACGAAAGTGGCGTGGTCCTGTGATTAGCCAATTATATATGTGTTGAGTGGATTTCTCATACCAGTCCCATGACTGACTCGTAGTTTGTTTCACTCTCAAACTCGGGTGCCCCTTTTTCTACACGGGCAGCCTTGTATTCAGGTTTAGCTGGTTCTTTTTCTGGATAGCTGGAGCTGAAGATGGATTCTATCATTTATTTCTTTTTATGCTGTTCAGCTCCTATTGTACATATTTTGTTTATTTCCGCTGTAGACATTTATGTATAGCTGAACTGTATTTGTACTAAGTAAGATCCTGTATACTGTGTAACTCTGATGATTACTTTTATCCAGTATATTTTGTTGTTCATTCTGGTGTATTTATTTAATTCTGTTCTGCTATTATCTGTTTCTGTGTTATATTCCAAAGATAACCTTGTTTCCGTGAGAACGGGAAATCGGGTCGTCTCATTACCGCCTTTCTTCTTCTTAAGCCAGTAATTATTTTTCTTTTTCCTCCCATCACCCGAAATATCTTCTTCATTATTTACTGCCTTAACTTCCGTAACATTTTCAGTAGAATATAAGATAGTTGTCTCAATCGAAGCCTAAAATGTAGCTCTAAAAATAACTTGTACCAAAAGCATCTCCTTCAATGGTGAATTCAACCCCTTCACAAACCCAAGGGCTTTATCCATTGGGTTGTCCACTAACCCCTTACCAAAGTAAGGCAACTCAATAAACTTCGCCATGTACTTCTTCAACTCCATCTCTCTTTGCTTTAAATGGATAAAATTTTCTAGTTGTAGGGTCATCTCTGCATTAGTTAGGAATTTGTTCTCTAAATGAGTCATAAACTCTGCCCAAGTAAATACTTTACCCATGTTCTCCTGAGAAATCAGGTTCCACCATTCCAGGGCCTTCCCCTTCAAGTGCTAGGTTGCTACTCTATGATTTAGTTTATCTTCCCATTAGATAGCCTAAAAAATCCTTTTACACTCCGAAATCCAATCTTTCGCATCCACAAATTTCTCAGTCCCCAAAAAGGTTTTGCCTCCTAAGTTTATAAAAATCTTTACAAAGCCAATAGAAATTGGGTGCCCCTTCAATGGGTTGAGCAACTAGTTCCGTTGAGGCAGTATTAGCAATGTGGACTTGTTCCACGGTCCTAGGATTCTATTGGAACCATTCAGGCAAGTAACGAGGCCTCGCCTGGTTTCCCTGTTTGGGCTGATTTTCGTCCACATCCACTATTTGAAAATGGAAAAACCCTTTAGTGGACTTCCTACGATAGTATCAAGGCCCAAAAAGAAAGATAAGGTTGCCTAGTATATTAGTGTATGTTTTGGGGTATAGTGCTTATACATATTAAAATATAGTTTTGAACACCTTTTCAAAAAACAGATACATCTCTCATACGTTTATTTCCCCGTAATCAGGTAACCTATGTTCTGATACCAAATGTAGCAACCCGTCCGGAATGGGCCTAAATTTCAACCCAATAAAGGCCCATCAGAAATTGGAGATAGTCGAAATGCGCCGTTGGTTCCTATAAGGATTAACTAAGATGGATATACAGAGCAATCTAAAATGAAAATCAGAACTCACACAATAGATAGGACAAAATATACTAGCACAAATATAAGATGTACCAATTAATAAAAACCATAATTCAGAGTTACGACATGTCACAAAATTCAACGTACATCATCATTATTCATCCCAATTACATAACAATGGTAGTAAATAAGCAATACCATAATAAATAGATCTTCAAGAGGCTGCTCCTTCAATAGATCATCCTTCACCCTTAATCAATTGTCTCAGTTATTGTCTTGTTATTGTTAAGAGGGGGGGAGATCAAAACATAAAGTTCTGGTGAATGAAATTCATGTAAGTTAAGAAGGTTATTCCCTATTATTAGCGGTTGCAAACTTTTCAGGTTATGTCTTCGTAACAAACACACAAGGCAAACATACAAGACAGACGTCCTAAAAGTCACTTAATACCCTAAAATTAAATTAAGGGTGGGTGCCTCCTACGGTCACTTAATACCATAATTCATTAGGGTGGACATCCACTTTACTCAGTTAATACGAAATGGCGGACCCCAAGCCACTTAAGACCCCCTTCTAACGTTAATATATAATAAATGATAATTCTCTTGTAGAGGAGAATAGTAACGGCTACTTAATACCGGACTTTTGGTCAGGAACACGGCTTCTTGTAAGAAAAACGCCCTGGCGAACCCTCTTTTTACTATCTAATTGTCTTTACGGTTGAACTCCTAGCCACTAATACTTCCCTTAGATGGTGGTTCCTTAGGCTATGTATACGTAATACGTCCATAAGTCATCCCTCACTTGCCCCTAGATAAGAAGTAGACATTACTTGGAGAACAACCCCACACACGTTATCGTCTATCAGAACCATTTAATACTTTATAGAAGAAAGGAGGACCCAATAACCATTTACTTCTCGAAGGGTAGGCCCAATGACTTAGGTCCTGAACCAAAGAATGAACCTTAGGAACGAACCTAGTCCTAACCACTTAATACCCAATAAGAGACAGGTCAGCCACTTAATACCTTTTCCCAAGACAGACGTACTTCGCACACGCAACAAACACACGAATGTGTATATATATATATGTATGTATATGTATATATGCACACCAGATATCTTACATTAGGCCTACCACTTGTAGATGTTGAATTTTCCAGGAGGTTTCGGGCAGACTTCTACAATAAATTAGACCTAATCTTGTATCATAGCATAATAATTATAATGGCCAATGGCACATAAACCTCTCACCTTAACCAGATTTGCTTATAGGCGCTGGATATGTCAGCCGGTTCTGGACAGACTTCTACTACAACTAACGGTTAACCTCATGTTTATGTGTTATTAATATTAATTAAGCCATTATCTCACACACATACAAACATACAAATCCTATGGGGACACTTAAATTCTATTCCTAATTTAATCGTATTTATAATGCACTTAATACGCATTTATATATGTCGATTATGTTATACATATACATACATATATATATATACATAAATTAGGCGAACAAGATTAACGTCCTTACCACGTGTTTGAAATGTCAATCTTATTAAATTCTTATGGTGTACAAGTCATTTTCCCGTATTTCTCCTCAACCAATACATAAATGTACATATGACAATAAAATGGGAAAAATAATCACGATACATATAAACTTGCAATCGAGGTTTTGACTTGGTTATTACAACAGTAAAAGATGACCACAACATTAACTATATATGTTTATAACTTCTATTTTGAATAGATTCCTTTTCTTATGTTTGCTTATACGAAAAACATTAATATTTAGATATATAGTAAATAATATGTTCAAATTCTCTATTTTGAGAAATAGTGATTCAAATCTATTGAATTTACAACTATCCAAATCTTAATCTTTTGCCCAAAAATCAAACATGTGAATTTACATAAAAACATAATAAAAGGGAATCCAATCAATATAGAAAATCTAGACAATATAGAAAATCATGCAAAAAAATCATATTCTTCTTTTATTATTACAATAACCAAAAACCCAAATATAACTTTATTGAACATTTTTTTGAATAATAAAATAAACAAAGTATTTGAGGGGTTAAATCATGTTTTCTTTTCGTATATCCCAAATCCCCCAAGGCACGACAATCCAAATCCATATCTATCAGATTATAGAAAATAGTAACTTATATGGATTCCACTCACAAAGCTATTAGGAAAGGTAGCAACAAGATCGAATATAATAAAATTTGGATTTGGCCTTTCAATAACGAACGTACGCTCCAAGAATCTAAATATATACATAAGAATCACCATTAGAATCTTGTATATATATATATATATGAATTTAAATTCCAAATAAAGCTCAAATCTAAATATTAAAACAAGATAGAGAAGATAAAATAGATTAGAATAGAATTATAGTAATATATGGAACTAAAATCCTTCAAGCTTTCTGGAGTTTGAGATAAAAGGAGAATGGAGGTGCTGTGAGAAATGGCTGTAGATTTTTCAATGATTCTTTAAGTGTTATTTATTATTTATATCGTGTGTTTGAACTGTTAGATTTAGTCCAATTGATATATATTATAAATAAGTCCCCATGTAAAAGAACCCTCATCAGGCTTCCCTACAGGAGGGCAGTCAACACCCCAAGGAGGGTGGTCGACACCCCTCCTAGAGAGGCGATCGACCCCACTTTTGGGATCAGCCCAAGAGGAAATTCCTCCAGAACGTTACTTTTTGATCGTTCCTTGATTAATTCTTTTTATTTCTTTCCTTGGTTAATTTATTCTTGTCCCCTACTGTGTGTGAATTTATACACATAAGTTTGAAATGAAAGGGAATATTATTTTCATGCTTATCCTATTTAATATATTCCCATCTTATACATATATTTACTTAAAATTCAAAACATTTTGTATTAATATATATGTACAACTTAATTAATTGACAACTTCTGCATATGGACTCTGTTTTCAGCAAATAAAATACGAAGATGATTAGAATCTCGCTGCGAGCGCAGCTACTATACTTTCGTAGCCCAATTCTTAATTGTTCAAGATTCCATTTTCGGCCTTTTAATTTATTATTAATTATTACTGTTTATTTTTAAATTAAATTAACCTATGTCTAAGTTAAGTATATTTTACGGTGTGTTATAGGTGGCTTGTCAAGAAGAGAGGGGGTGGCTCCTTTATCGATCACGCTATAGTGGGAGATTTTTATTCTTCCATCATCCATTCTGGTTTGTCAAAAGTGTCAGTTGTTCCTTTTTTACTTGATGTAACAACCAAGAAGGACCCAACAGGATCCTTTCCCGTCTTGACCGGGTATTCGGATCAAAGGGTTGGTTTAGCCTTCCTTTCACCTTCTCTGTTGCTCACCTTCATCGCACTAACTCGGATCAATCCCTTATGATTATGTGATGCTTGCCCTTAGCTCTCTCGGGTCCCTCTTTCTTTCGTTTCCAGTCCATGTGGTAGTCTCAATACTCTTTCTTATCGATGGTGGAGGAGTCTTAGGCTATCTTGGCTTTAGGTATCCCGTTTGTTGTTTTCTCTTTGAAGTTTCAGCGGCTCAAATCCTGTCTAAGGGTATGGAACAAGCAAGTTTTCTAGAATATATTTGATATGGTCCATAAAGCGAAAGATTCGCTTATCTTAGCGAAGGCATCCTATGATGTTGATCCTTCATCGGATCTTAGGGCGGCGTGTATTGAAGTCCAAATTGTTTTCAGGTCGGAATTTTCTATTGAGCATGATTTCCTTCGTCAGAAGTCGAGGGTCAAGTGGGTCATTGATGGCGATTCCAACTTGAAAATTTTTTATTCCACTATTAGAAAAATGAATAATTTTCTTTCTATTAGCTAGATCCTTCACCCTGGCAAACTTTTGACTTTATCCCCTTCAGAGGTCGAAGAGACAGTCGTATCCCACTTTCTTAACTTCTTGCATTATCCTTCTGTCGATCAGTTTGATCCTGTCATTCTTTCTTCTATCCCTCGGTTGGTTCTTTCGTCGGAGGCTCCTTCTCTTCGTATTCCTCTCGCCTCAGACAAATTCGGCACGTGTGTCTTAGCAAGGATAGTGCGAGTGGCCCAGATGGTTTCAACGTGATTTTCTTTCGAACTGCTTGGACGATCATTAAGCATGATTTCTCTTTGGTGATTCAATATTTCTTCTTGGTTGGTACATTTCCCAAGGGTTGGACGTCCACCAACCTCATGTTGTTTCCTAAGTGCGAGAACCCTGTTTCTTGTTTACACTTTAGATTGATTAGTCTATGCAAATTTTCGTACTAGGTCATCTGTAAGATCTTATCCTCTAGGCTTCCACCCATTCTTGATCGCATTATCTCTTCATCTTAGACGGGTTTTGTCAAAGGATGCCTCATCACGGACAATATTTTTTTTAGCCCAGGAGCTTATCTCCTAAATTGACCGAAAGATCTATGGTTCTAATGTGATGATTAAACTAGACATAGAGAAAGCCTACGACCGTATGTCTTGGTTTTTCGTCATTAGAGTTATTCGAACTTTTGGTTTTCCAGAGCCTCCAACGGATATGATTTGGAGGCTCAACTCGAACTAATGGTTCTCTGTTCGTTTGAATGAAGTAGCAAAGGGATTGTCAAGTCGGGTAAGGGTCTCCGACAAGGGGACCCACTCTCCCCTTCTTTGTTTGTAATTGCTGCTGAGGCGCTCGCTAGAGGGGTTCATGCCCTAATGATAGCCGGGAAGATTCACCATTTTGGGTTACCTAGTGGTAGTCCTATCATCTCCTCCTTATTTTTGCGGATGGCTTCATTTTCTTCATGGAACTGGCACTCCTTATGACGGCTTCTGACTTTCCTCCAACTTTATGAAAGGTGCTCGAGGAAATTAATTAATGCTTCGAAGAGCTCTTTTGTGCCTGTGAAATCCATGGACCCTCGAAAGATTTCCTGGATCGAATCATTTTTGGGTTTTAGTGCAGCCTCTTTACCCCTTCCATATCTTGATATCGTTCTCTATTGTGAACGTAAGATTAATGCAATTTTTGATCCTCTGACCGATAAGGCAAGGGGTAAGATTTTGAGATGAAACTTAACTCTCATCTTCCAAGCTGGTAAACTTGTTCTTATCAAGTCGGTCTTCGACTCTTTAGGGTCTTATGTATTCCTAGCCATGACACCCACTCCTTCCTTTTTTCGGTCCTATCGTTCTCTGGGATCATCCAATTTCTTGGGGAACAAGGACAACACAAAGAGGCACCATTGGGTTTCCTGTAATAACGTTTGTCGTCCCAGACGAGAGGGAGGTCTAGGTCTTAGGAATCCTAAGGATGTCTGTAAGGCTTATGCCTATAAGTTATGGGTTAGGTTTCATGCTAACGATTACCTTTGGGCGTCGTTTCTTCATACTAAGTACCGTCATCTTTTATAATCAATTTTTTCTATATCCCCTTCTTATGATAGTGAGACGTGGAACAGATGCACTCAGTTAAGGATTTCTCGGACTCGCATGTATGTCATTGGGTGGGGAGGAGGTCCTCTCTCCATCACGGCTGCATGGAACTCGGCCAGGACGCCGATTCCCAAAGTTCCTTTCTTCTCTTTCATTTGAGACAAGCGCAACCCTTCTAAAGTCTCTGTTGTCATGTGAATCACAAGGGTTTGCCGATTGACGTGAATCTGATGCATATTGGCATCCCGCTGGTTTCGAGATGCCGATGTCACCGATCAGGTTCATTGGAGTCCTTTTGTTACTTGTTCATGGAAGGTGAGTGTGCGAGGAATATTTGGTATTTCTTTAGAACTTGATTAGTCTCCAAGGGCAGTTTCCTTTCTTGATTGAGTTGTTTCGTTTGTGGTGAGACTTGGGACTAGGAAAGGACCTGAGATCGATCCTTTCCAAAATTATTCCTTGCATCATCTGCTGTCATATTTGGTATTCTCGGAATAAGGCTATTTTTGATGAAATATCTATGCTTCCATCCTTCATTATCCGTTAGGTCAAGGATGATATCTACTTCTCA
The DNA here is from genome assembly GCA_030737875.1 of Allium sativum. NCBI lineage: Eukaryota > Viridiplantae > Streptophyta > Magnoliopsida > Asparagales > Amaryllidaceae > Allium > Allium sativum. Next base: position 450,563 of record JASFAX010000067.1, read on the forward strand.
TTTTGAGAAAGGCCCTTCACGGAAAACATCAATATCCAGTCGGTGTCCTCTACGAGTTCATTTTTGGTTAATCGTCGCTCTCGTTCACGAGAAGGGGTAGGCTAAATTTTTTTTTTTGGTTTTGGAACCGGATTTATGGAGCATGCTATTCAACCTGTTGCTGGCCCATGTGATATGTTGATTTCTAATTTGGCAGCTTTCACTAGATTTGGCAGAAGGATGGAGCATGATGCTTTCATTACAGGTTTTTGCTAGGTTAGTGGTTGGTTTTGCTTGTTTCGTGTCGCTATTAGAGCTAGGTTATGGAGCATGATTTTCAATCTGTTGCTGGCTCTAGTGCTCTGTTGATCTCTGCTTTGGCGCCTTTCTCTAGCTTTAGCTAGAGGGTGGAGCATGATGCTTTCCTTGTAGTTTTGGCTGAATCAGTGGTTATTTTTGCTTGATTAGTGTCACTTTTGGCTTTGGCAGTGGTTCAACTTTGACTGGTTTTATCACTTTATGCCTTAAGTCTTTTGTGTTTGCTGTAGTGTTGTTTGTATTATCAACTTCTGTAGCTTCTTTGGGTTGGCTCGTTGTATTACTCCATAGAAACAGTTGCTTTTTAGTAATTCCATTTTGTTTTTGTAAGCCATTGGAGAAAAGCTGTTTTCTCCACTTCTAGTAGTTATATATACATACATACATTTATATATATATATATATATGCTGGTTTTGTTAAAAAAAAGAATAGAAAAAAGAACGAAGCATAAAGTTATAACCACTTAGAGAAAATGTGATTTTATAGAAACCAAATCCACTCTCCCTCACCCAAGTCCCATCGCCAGCCTGTCGTAAGGTTAATAATTTATTTTGTTAACATTTAAGATAGTGAAGTATGTTTGTGGAGAAATGCATGGACATTTTATTCAAATATGAAGTCCTTTATGCACTATTCAACGAAATATGACCAGAGTGTAGTGTGATTTCACTCAATGCGTTTGATGTTTTATTAATTCAAAATATGTCTAGATGTGCAATATGGAGTTTTAATCGATATATAAAGCTTATCACTACTATCATGTATATTTGAGTTGCCCTACTGTATGCATTAAGCTAGTTGTGTATATTGTAATATTTTGGTATATAAGTGAGATAATGTTGTGTAAATGAAGTATTATTGTATGATAAATAGATAAAGGGTTGTTTAGTGTGGATTGGGAAGTTGAGTGAGTGCGTAAGTTTATGTGTGATGTTTAGCCTGGTTGATGGATAAGTGGCGCTGGAGTGGAAAGGAGTATTGGTGATTGGGTTCAGATTTGAAATGTAAATTTAGTGTTTGGTAAGGTAACAAATATTCACTATGAACTCATTAAAACATTTTTGAATCTTCTCCTATTAAATACGACCGAATTCATGATCATGTTATATCAAAACAAAAGTAGTGGCGAGTCGATGTAACATAAAGAGCAAGCCAATTATTGTTAATATTACTGCAATAAAGATGTAGAGTTATAAGCGAATGCAGATAGATATGAATAGTGCTTTATACCTATTTGTATCCAAAAATAAAAATCAGCATTCGTTTCTAATATCAGTGGATATCAATTAAAACATATCTGTCTCCAATCATGAATATTTTAGAGTACTTGAAAATATCTGTATCCATAACTAGAAAATGCATGTCAAAATTTAAGGATATCTAAAAATTAAATAACAAAAATGCAATTTTTTCCGTTTTTACTCGAAAAATTGGAAAAATCATCAGTAAAATCTAGCAATACAAATATTTAAACTGGCTAAATACATCTAATAAACATTTGCAAATAGGATATCAATCGCATAAATTCCGTGCAAACATCAATTATACAAATTCCATACAAACATCAATCACACAAACTAAACATTCATGATTATAACTAGTACGCAAAGAATACGAAGAGCACATAATTAAAATATTACGTAATTACAAATACATCATTCTGTTTTAACATGTGTCATAAATCAAAGAGTGCTTCATCCTTTGTTTCAACTTGAAAAATGTTGCATATTCGACTAGTAAACTTCTGTTTCAACCTGTAAAGAACAAATGAGACAAAAACAATGTTGTGAGATTAAAATAATGTCATAGGCTTGCTAGTGCAAGCATGGAATTGGAACAGTAAACTTAAGTTTATTATTGAGCTTGCATGTGCAAGCTTGAGCTTGCTTCAGCAAGCAAGCTTTGCAAGCTTGCACTCGAAAGCTTGCAAATTGTTGATGTTTATTTCTAGTCAATTAAACACCAACACCCAAAATAAATAATCCAGATGCAGAGTACTCGAAATAAAGTGACATGAATATTTATACTTTATAGTGGTTCAGCAAGCATGTCTGCGTCCGCTGCAAGGTAATATTGTTTATTTATACTGTATGATTACAATTACAATCCCTTTGAATATAGAAAAGTAGATAAAAGAAGTGAAGTAATGGGCATGGCAAAGCCCTTGCTTAGAGACAAGATGATGATTTAAAAAATAAAAAGACCAAGAAGCCATAAAAGGATCTCTAAAAATGTCCTCCAACCAAAACAATACTGAGTCAAGCCAAAAGATCCCCAAAACATCCTAGTTCATGCCTATTTATAGTTGTAGGAGTTGTGAACTTCATATCCTGAAAACTTAGCCAAATTTCCATATTTTAGCCGATTCGAGGGGATGAATCCAAGAGTTGTCCAGTAATTCGACCATAACTTAAGCTCATATGATGAACTGTCAGTTAGAGGAGAAAGCTAGCAGAAAATTTCAATTATCATATATATTTCAACACCTAGGAAGAAACCCTTAGAGGTTGGTTCCAATCTTTATTGAGGGTTCGAATTGGTACCGATACTCAGAACTTCAGAATTAGAAGTTGTCCAGTATTTCGACCATAACTTGGGTTTAGAGCTTTCGAACGACGAACCGTCACTGGGAGGTGAAAGCTAATAGAAAATGTCATCTACCATAGGAATCTCAAGCCCTAGGTATTTATTCCTAGGGAACGGTGTTGATCCCTAAAATATCAATCCTTGAATACCGTTCCTCGAATACTGATCCATGAATATCGATCTCTGAAGACTTAGAAGATTTTACATCGATCCTTGAACCATCCATGAGTCATACTGATGCTCAAAGATTTAGGGGATTTTACACCAATCCTTAAATACCAATCCCCGATGACCTAGAAGATTTTCACTGATCCTTGGACCATCTGTGAGTTATACCGATCCCCAAAGACTTAGTGGATTTTTCACCAATTTCTGCATATTGATCTGTGAATACCGATCCCTGAAGGCTTAGGAAAATTTCATCAACCTTTGAACCATCTATGAGTCATGCCGATCCCTAAGGTCTTGGGGGGTAATACCGATCCCATCTAGGAGTTATGTTGATCCCCACATACTTCACCCAAAATCCAAGTTTTCGTGAATGCTGCAATTTCATCCAAGTTTGTGTGAGTTTATCCAGGTTTTCCCCAGTTCGTACTCAAGACCCTAGCACTCCGATAGCTAGAATTCCAAAGCATGACGGCCTTGTAAAAAGGCAGGTCAACACTTAGCCCTAAAGTAGGTTTTTTATGGAAGATTTGTTTTGTATTGTCCAGAAATCCATGAATCCAGAAGCCATAATTTGAAAGAAGTCCAAATAAAAATCGAGTAACAAAAAACCAGAAATCCAGAAAGCACAATTGCACTGGATCAAGTTAATAGAAAATAGACTCTAAAGTCCAAAAAAGTCCCACGATCACTCCGGATAGTATTATAAGAGAAAAATAAGTCTAGAACATCCGAAATTCGAAATCCATGTCCAAGAATTCCAACTATCAATGAAACTAGAGAATTCTGGTAAATCCGAAAACCAGAGTATCCAATCCGTATTTGCAAAAAAAACCAAGTGAATTGTTTTGCCAAGTCCTAATATAACAATCCACGTCCAATCGAGTATAGTCTATACTCAAGCCTAAACTGAGCAATCTTTCCAAGTCCTGGCTCTTCCCAAGCATAGTCCATAATTGGGGACCAGTGTAAGAGTCTTACACTCGCGAGCATAGTCCATACTCATTAAGTCCTTAAAGTTTGAAATTCCGATTTCTGATTCCATATTTCACGAATATAATCCATACAAGTGAAGCAAACAACTCCAATTGACACAAAACTGGAAATCTTACAATAGTTAAGTGTTTCGGATTTTATAAAATTAGTTTCATTGAAATTCGAGGTTGTTTGGAAATTGGCTATTCTTGTTTGTTAACTTAAATCGATAAAATATAAATCTATTTCAAACCAATCAAATCTATTGAAAATAAATTATTATCATTGTATATATTCAAATAGAATTTATATTAATCATTAGAATTTTTTGATTCATTTTTAACTTTGAATTCAATTATTTATCGTTTTTGTATTACAATAATTTGATATACTCAAAATTTAATCATATTCCACTTATTAAATTGATAAACTCCATATAAAAATCCATTTATATTTCCAATTCAACAATTAAAAAAAATTCTTCAAAGTTAAATGGCTAAAAATCTGGATCGTTACATCTATGCTCTCTGTTTGTGAATCTATTTATTGCAACTGATGTTTTAGGCATTTCATGTTACAATAATATTCCCTACAGGCTTTGAGAAGGTCATTTGAAGCTCCAAGTTCCTATTTTGCGTCAAATTTCTTGTAGTAGATTCTTATTTTTGGATTTCAGGTGAGTGAACCTCACAATTCTAGTTGAAATTATCTATAGTGATGTTCATTGAGGTATTTGAGAAGTTAAAATGAATTAGTTTACTATATGTAATATTTTCTATGACAATTTTCTTCTGTGATCATCTTAACGAAGTAACCACTTTGAAAATTTATATCTTGTTTTATTTACAATGAAATGATGTCAAATTTGTTTCTAATCATTGTTTGTTTACTCAAATATGTTTTTGCAAAATTTCATTTGATTTTATCTCTATTTGTACCTTGAAACATAGTGCAGTAGTTGGATACGAATCAATTTACATCATCTGTAGCTTCACGATGCTACCTGCGAATTCTCCTGAAAGAGGTCGACTTAAGGGTCGATCAGGTCAACCCCTAAGCATGGAAGGTCAACCCATAGGTCGACCTCCTACTTGAAAGAGTCATCCTTAGGGTCAACACCTATATGGTGTAGGGTGTAGTTTCTTCCTGGGTATATGCAGTTTGTTTGGGCCTTGTTTGCTAAGTTTTGCACCTAGTTTCTTGATGTTTTGTGAAGTGTTTGGCCCATAATAGTTGAAGGTGTGGAATGCTTTGAATATGGCGCTAAAGCTTAGAAGGGATGCCAACATTGGATATGATTCATATATTGAATCGATGTTGTTTTGGGCTTAAGTTGTTGTGTAAAATTGTTGAATCCTGTTGTTTTCCATGCATGTTTCAAAAGTTATTTCCAGTAAAATATTTCCAAATGATTTTCAAACTCAATATTTATTTATGTTTTGTATTTTCATTTATTTTATAAGTATATAAACTATATTATCCTCGCTATAGAGGGAGAGATTTCAAAGATAACGATTTTGAATATTTTTGGAAAACCGATTTAAAACTCGTATTTCTTCAAAACTACTTTCAATATAAAATCACACTATTTCTGCACTGATCGAGAAGGCATATTTGTGATTAAACAGTATAATAAACTCATGGTATGCGATATGAAGGTATATTTTATCGATTAATCGTTGACCCGTCTAATTAAAGTAGATGATTCAGCGTTTCTGATGATTTGGTGTTTCAGATGGTTTCTAGTGTGGAATTGATGAGCGAATAATACACCAGTGATGAGAATGTGTGGTATGAGGTGCACTATTACTACCTTTGGGTTATTGTCTGTAAGTATGTGATACATCCTGTTGTTGTGCTAATGCTTGACTCAGGGGGAGGGGAGGGTTGGTCTATATACGAATTTTCTTGACCAAAATGGTCAAGTATACCCAAACCGTGGCGAGTCGTGATAAAATCATGTTGGACCGAGGCAGGTCATATTAGTGACATACTCAATCGAGATGGGTTGTAGTAATCTTGTGCACCAGGCCGAGACGGGTCATTATATTAAAGCTATAACCAACGATGATAGGTTGTAGTAGAGCCTACTCGATCAACATGGTAATAGTAGAATAATGTTGGACCATGACGGGTCATCTTAATGTTTTACACGATCAAGACAGATTGTAGTAAATTGCATATATTTTACTTGTGAAATTGATTCCTTAGGTTGATGATAGCACAATTTAGTTATTTGGATCCAATTAAGTGGTTTCGTTTATTTGGTGCATATTGTTATTTTGAATCCATTTAAGTTGACTGTTGATTCTTAGCCTTCGAGCTACTTGGTAATATTTCATATAGTGAAAAAAAATCATAAGTGAGTTTATAGGCTGTTATTTGATGGTGTTATGTGTTCTTCCTTAGTGGGTTAATTCATGTATTTGGGTTATCTGGAGTCCACGACTCCTAAACCTATGAAGGTTATCAACTTGAGTTTTCATTAATCTTCGTGACGTGTAAAATATTGCGTCATAGTATCCCTTAAGAGAACATTACTTCCAATACTTATTATTTTATTGTCTTATGTTTTAATATTTCAACTAGACTGACCTGTGTGTGTTAATGCTTAGGTCAGACTGAAATCTTGCAAGTAGTGCCTGACGTAGACCTATTGCAGCTTATTTTCACTTATGGACGATCTAGTGTGTTTTGTTTGTTTTAGCATGTTCAGTCTGTACTTTAAATTCGTGCCAGATACCTTTTGTTGTATATATTCTTTATGGTATGTGTCAATGTATATTGTTTTGTATTATACCTGATGTATGTATATAAATGTAATTATGGTTGTGTTATTGTTCTGTGGATTATGAAATATCATGTGATTTATGTTCTATTATGAACTGATGTTGTAGCCATTGTAGTATTGTATTACATATGTATTATGTATGTTGATCCCTAAAAAAAAGAGCACCACATCGATATACTTAAAATTTATTTAATACACGATTAAGAATGGTTGCTCCTACCGGCCCTATTCTCCACGCTAATAGACAGTAGTATTACACAATAATGTTCTTTATTAAGGTGCGTCTCGGGGTGGGGCGTCACATTCTAGCTTTGAACGAACCAAAAAACTCTGTCTTATATTCCATGCTCTTTATGATGATTCATTTTCGTATGCTCAACTGGATCTATGTTGTTTGTGGAGAAGTAGTTACGATCTTCGTCTCTTCGAAACGACAATCCATATTTTGCTAGAGATACCATAAAATACAAAAGTGCAGGGTTCATTCCCGAACTGTATAGTAGACGGATCTCTTTATCATTTGTCTTGGATATTTTCAAAGTAATTTTTCTATAGTTTGATAGGCGGACTACAAAATAAAACAACATCTATATTAACTGAGACTGGATCTACTAAGCCTCATTAAATTAACCTTTGATTAATTAAAATCCTTAAACAATTACTAACGTACTAATAGAAAAAATATAAGTATATCCAACGTTACTTAGGAAAGTTCTTATTATCAAAATATCATTTGATAAAGCTCAAGTTTGAAAAAACCGATTATGTAAATGGAAAAAAAAAATTAAAACTAGAACATTCACTTTCGGTATCGAACTAATACCATATACTAGATAGTGACGAAACTGTTCAAGTCATGTTACTGCTGCATCTTAGACTTGGACTCGAAATCATTCTTATCTACAAGATAGGCAGAAGTTTGCTACCAAATATGAATTCTAAGTAAGACTCATGAATTCCATATTAACTAATTTTTGTACTTAGAATATCCATTCAAAATAAACAATATTATTGTTAAATCACTTCTTTAAGTTAGCTTAATCCACAAAAAATAAAATAAAGTAATTACGTAATTAATTTACTTGATTACCATCACTAGATAATTAAATTATCTCAAACATTAGTTAAATAATTGATTAGTTATGTTTAACACATCATAAATGGTACATTAATCCAATTGGATTTCTATTCAATTAGGTGATTATCTAGTCAAAACTTGATAATTAAAAACATTAAATAATGTAAAAAATCTTCATTTACGAAAATAACCAACTTAAATAATTGTTATTTAAAAAGATAATTAGCATATTTATCGATAAAGCCGATCGGTTTTTAAAGTGATCTGTAACACTTTTTATTATAACAATTAATAAATACAATAAGTTAAGAAGTTTGGTAAATTTCCAAACTACCTCGTTCGATTTTTAGAGTCGACCGACCAGTTAAACTATCCTAATTAATAGGACAGAAGCTAGACTAAACATCTACACTATTATAAATGTTAACACAGCCAGCACCACGCAGAGAGCAGCACATAGTAACAACAACAACAACAAAAAAACAGATAGGCTATCTTCACGCAGGAAGACAAATACCACAAACAAAATTACATGAGGCCAGAGGCTAGTTACATGGAACCACTGAATGACACAAAATACCTCGGATGTAAAGCATTCACTTGCTGCATGCAGCAGGGACTTGACATAGCCAGCAAGCCAAGAAGCTATTTCCATTGCACAGGCAGAAATGGATAGAACATGGAGGATTTGAAGGAAAATAGAATAACACCATATGCCGAACTTGTCATATGTCGTCACCACTGTTGCTTAGCAATCGCCATAGGACGAACAAGGCACAATGCAAATACACCCAAACCAAAACCAACCTAACCAAAACAAATCTTCCAAAACACCAAAGTTACAACCTAACACAAAACTTTCAACAGAGACTCGGGTGCGTTTGATTTTGAACGGGAAGGGTTATTTGGAAGGGGTGTTTGAAGGGGAATTATTATGAACGGGGAATGCGTATTTTTACGAAAGGGGCAAATTAGAAGGGCAAAGTTATTATTTTATTGTTTGTATTTGTTTATTGTTGAACAGAATGGTAGAATGAAGAATACAAATTGCAGAATTGAAATTGCAGAACTGAAAGTACGAAATACAAATTGTAGAATACAAATTTCAGAATAGAAATTGCAGAATGCAAATTACATAAATTTAAAATACAGAAAACATGCTACTGGGGTGGATACTAAGGATGATACTGAGGTGTATACTAAGGTGGATACTGAGCTGGATACTGAGGTGGATTCATCTTAAACTGCCTGTATTGGATTCCTTGCTTGATAAGCTCGATTTCAAAACACAACCATTTTGTTGCTTCTTCATCATCAACAAGAATCATGAACGTATCTTGATTTTCCTTACTTTTGAGAATTGATATTGTGTGGGTTATGTCAATATCAGGAAATGTTCTTGCACGATCTATTACATGCTTTACACTCGGAATTTCAGTAGGTTGTGGGCTTGCGGTAGATAAAGGAGATTTACTAGCATTCGGGGATGGGTTTGAATTTGGACAGTCAGATTCAAAACGAGATTTCTTGCTCAGTTGCCTTGAGTGTATTGTAACACCCCACCTCCGCCAGGGTGTCTCTTGCAAGCACACTAGCTTTGGAGGGGCGTTAAACAAGGTAAACATGCATGCAGATATCACAAGACAGAACATATAAGTAAAACAGAGTAGTAAAGCAGCGGATAAAACTTAACATTCAAAACCATAGTCATGTTACAACAAAGTACTTGATCATTATTTTCCAACAAACAAAGTCTAGAGAAAAGCATAAACTGAAAAACTAAAATACATAAAGTACTATCCCCAAAGTAAAGTGATAAACCATAGCTAGCTCAATGTCCAAAACTGTACATGAGAAAATCCAGAAAGCAAGCTGTAAAGATCCAAGCTAAGCTCCAATGTTCCCACCCTGAGAACCTGAGGGGGGAAACAGAAGAAAAGAGGCGAAAGAAAACAGGTCAGTCAAAAAGACTGGTAAGCCCTACTACTATCTGTCTATGAACTAGTAAAGTTAACTGGCATGAGAAGCTGATATGAACATAGGGATAACAACATACTGGCATGATGATTAACTAACAAGATAGATAAAGGTGTCATCGCATAATCAAGGTTAAGTTTTGCACCATGGGTGTACTAGCATTCTAACATGTCAAGTAAAAAAAAGAATTGATCCCTTGGCCCAAGCTTGTCCCAACATCATGAGGTGACCTAAATCAAGGTCCAACTACACGGTCTAGTCGATCGGCTCCCTATAAGCCTAACTCGTCCAGTGTCGGTGTCATACGGCCCAAACATGCAATGTAGCTAACTGCGCTAGGTCCACCCCCAGGTGTATCAAGTCCTAGGGTGTAGACCTCGGACACCAATCAAGTATGCACAGTCTAGATCTACTGGTACCCGTGCCTGATTTTCCAACTCCGGACTAAGTGCACGACCATAGTCCGCTTGGACCTACACCGGCGTACCTACTCAGCCGTCGTTTTTGTCGCTTACATGTCAGCACAGTAATCGTGCCACCACCCTAGCCTAGTCCTAGGGTCTTATGATACTATCAAGAGGGTTACTGCTAAAAAGAACCACGCAACTAGGGTTTCCTTAACGGGTTAAATGTGGTTAACCCGATCCAACGTGGATTAAATTGGTTAAGTGTACCCAAGATTCATGACTTAACCCCGATTAATCCATCCAGCCCAAATTGATTAATTATTAAGTGGACCATGACTAAACCCTAATCAGGAGGCATTAATTAACTTAATGTGCTTTAACATCTCACATTAGACCTTGTTGTGGTTACTAGTTAAGCCGGGCGGGCCCGGGTAGCTTTACACCACAACTTGGTCTAACCTCGGGTTCGAGCACAATATGACCAACTTCTCACATTGGGTCCTATTGTTTGTAGCCACTAGTTAAGCCGGGCGGGTCCGGGTAGATTTATGCTACAAACTCAACCCAACCTCGAGTTGGCCACACTCATATTTTCTAAGTGTCATGTCCATTCTGTTTCCAAAACATAATTACAAGTTAACATATCACGTCATGTTATAAAAACCATGTTTATGTCATAATGTTACCCAACCCCAACGTAATCCCATCGTTTACATAGTCGCAACAACCCATAAAGGATAAAATAGGGAACTTGGCATAATCATGACAAAAAGGTGTTGAAGCCACAAGTTTAACATGGTGGCATATGAGATGTACATATGTTCATATACTTGCATATTGCATCATTAGGCTTCAAAAGCATGCATAAAACCAAACTTAGCATATGAGTGATACATGGTGATAAATGACATGTAGAAGTTGCTAGAAGTTCGCATTTAGCCTCACATGCAAGTTATCATAAGAGATATGATAACTTTCATGTTGCCAAAATGCAACCTTTAATATAAAGCTTGGAGCTTTATGCTCACAGCATCAAGTTTAACTTGCATAACATGATAACATGTGTATAATGATCAACCCAAACTTGCATAACATAGCAACATGTGTCATACATAATGATTAAACCAACTTGCATAGCATAATGATCAACCAAACTTGCATATCATAATGATCAACCAAACTTGCATATCATAATGATCAACCAAACTTGCATATCATAATGATCAACCCCAAACTTGCATCATTCATTTAACTTTAGAGTTCAATAAAAAAAAGAAAGTAGAAAAGGGCTTACAATGCTATGAGGACACAAATAAATAGTTATTAAAAGATTGAGACGAAGCCCTTATGCAATCACCAAAAAGACCCAAATATGAATGCTCCAATGAAAAACCCTTGAGCCAAATCAATAAAAACCCTTGCTTTGAACTAGAAATGTTGCAACTTGACTTGAATGCAAACTAAGAACATTCATACAAGCTTGAAAACACTTGTATGAACTCACAATCTCTCATAGAAATAAACTTAGGAATTTTAGCATGAGAGTGGAGGCCATGAGAGGAACCAATTTGACATAGTTTAGTTGTAGGATTGAATAATGGTGATTTAGGCTAGGTTTAGGGGTCCTTTTATAGGAGATTAGGATAGTATTAGCCATAGGATTAACCCTAGATTCAATCCAAGCCGTCAAATCCCGTCACAAGCCTCCAAAATAGGTCAAAGCAGCCAAGATGGGTGCACCAGGTTGCCTGGGCCGACCAGGTAGGTCGACTCCCAGGTCGACCCTGGGGTCGACTCCCCAGTCGACCTGGGGGGGAGATCGACTCCCCAGTCGACCCCCAGGTCGACCCCCCTGGGTCTGGCGGGAATTTTCCCGCCACTTCTGAAAATTGAAATTTTTGAATCTGTTTTGTAATTTGAATTTTTCGTGAAACTTCGCGAGGCCATATCTTGGTCATACGGACTCCGATTTTCGAAAACTCGGACTCTATTTCGCGTATTTTTCCGAGACGAACGCAATGGCACAGCCCGTTTCCCTTGATTCAGATATTACAGTTTAATTCTGCCTTGATTTATGTTATAACGTGTTATTCAAAAATACGGGTTGTTACATTCTCCCCTCCTTAAAGGATTTCGTCCCCGAAATCTCTAAGTTAGGAAGAACGTATCCTACCATCCATCATCCATCTACTCAAAACATCATCCATGTGCAGTCATTGTCCTTAAAGGATTCTAAATGCTGTATGATTATATGCAAAGGTGTGTGTATATGTACTTATCTAATGCGAAAATCAGGCGGTTACTGATACAGTAAACCTCCTTAATGCAAAATATGTTAGTGAAATGAGTCCATATGTATGCAAATTCCTAACATAACTCATAGTCTCTACATGAGTGCACATAACATTCATCCATATGCAACATCCACGTGATAGCATAACAAGTTTCATCCATGAATAAGTATAAGCACTCATGCACATGCAACATGAAAGTGTGTGAGCCGATCTTAGTGCCTAATGTGTATCATGCATCCACGAGTATCCACGTGCAAACACTTGCAACCACTTGCAACCATCAAGCATAACATGTTTCAAATACATGTTTCATCCAACGGGTTTCTACCTAAGGTTCTCATGACAAGTTTAACGAGATAATAAGCTAAACAAGATAAACGCGGATAAAAAGAAAGATATGCTAATTAGGAAAAGAGATCGAGAATGTACCCTCAAAAAGAAATGGATAAAGCCCACGCATCTTCCCCTCGGTTTCCCAAGTTGCATCTTCGTCGGCTTCACCCCACTGAACTTTCACCAATTTGACTTCTCGATTCCTTAGTTTCTTGATCTCTGTTCCCAAGATACGAATCGGAGCTTTTCTCAAGGTTGCCTCTTTCTCTACCTCAATGTCTTCAAGAATGCTTGGTTCAACCACCTTGGCGGACTCATGAAGGCACTTTCGGAGATGCGAGACATGAAAGACATTATGCTCTCCGGCTAGCTTTTCGGGCAATTCTACCTTATAGGCCATCTTTCCAATTCTCTCTATGATGGGGAAGGGTCCTACGAACCTTGGTGCCAGCTTCCTAACTGCTCCAAAACGTACCACATTACGCAAAGGAGAAACCTTCACGAAAACCATGTCTCCCACTTCGAATTCCAAATCTGCCCTTCGTCTGTCAGCGTAGGATTTCTGTCTATCTTGGGCCGCTTTCATCCTTCTTCTCACCAATTCAACTTTCTCAGATGTATCCCGTATCATATCGGGCCCAAGTATAAGTCTATCTGTTGTCTCCCACCAACAAGATGGTGACCTACACGGCCTCCCATACAAAGCTTCAAATGGTGCCATCCCTATGCTGGCTTGATAGCTATTATTATACGCAAACTCTACAAGAGGAAGGTGGTCTTCCCAAGTGCCACCGAAGTCGAGAACACAAAGCCTCAAGAGATCTTCTAGCACTCTATTCACCCTTTCGGTTTGGCCATCCGTCTGGGGGTGATAGGCCGTACTCAAATTCAATCGCGTGCCCATCGCTTCTTGCAAACTGTTCCAGAACTGGCTAGTGAAAATTGGGTCACGATCGCTAACTATGCTAGAAGGAACTCCATGCAACCGCACTATCTCTCGAAGATAAATAGATGCCAGCCCTGATGCGGTCCTCTTGCTCTTTACTGGGATGAAGTAAGCACTCTTCGTAAGTCTGTCAACTATGACCCATATGCTTGTGTTCCCTCTCCTTGACCTAGGCAATCCATCCACAAAATCCACAGAAATACTCTCCCACTTCCATTGCGGGACCTCCAATGGATGTAATAGCCCACCTGGTTTCTTTGACTCGGTTTTCACTTGTTGGCACACCATGCACTTTGAAACATATTCTGCCACATCTTTCTTCATTCCATCCCAAAAGAAAATACGCTTCATATCCCTATACATCTTGTCCCCTCCAGGATGTATGGTCATCTTCGAGTGATGCGCTTCTTCAAGAACTCTATGGACTAAATCTCCCACTCGAGGAACACATAATCTCCCATCACGCCTTAGCCATCCTTTATCATCAATAGTATATCTGGCAAGGTGACTAGACGTCTCACCACGAATCAACTTGTCCATAACCTCGACTATCTGTGGATCTTCCTTCTGCGAAGCCCCAACTTGATCAAGAAGTGCGGGTCTAAGCTCAAGGGATGCTATTGAACCCGTCATCGACTCAACAGCCATTGTGAAATCAAAGGTTGCCAAGAATTCTAAGTTCTTCATCTCAATGAACAAGGGGCTCAAAGTCAACCTCCTTCTGCTTAGTGCATCCGCCACAACATTACCCTTGCCAGGGGTATAAGCTATCTCGAAGTCATAAGAGGCCAAGAATTCCATCCACCTTTGCTACCTTAGATTCAGATCTTTTTGCAAGAAGAGGTATTTGAGTGACTTGTGATCAGTATACAACTCAAACCTTTCGCCTAGAAGATAGTGGCGCCAGGATTTGAGTGCAAAGACGATCGTCGCTAACTCCAAATCATGAGTGGGATAGTTCTTCTCATGAACTTTAAGTTGCCTACCCCCATAACATATCACTCTTCCCTCTTGCATCAGAACAACCCCTAACCCTGTAACACATGCATCTGTGTACACGGTAAACATCTTACCACTATCGGGTAATGCCAAAACTGGAGCTGAGGTAAGGGCTCTTTTGAGCTTTTGAAAAGCAAGCTCACACTCCAAGTCCCATGCAAAGACTAAGTTCTTCTTCGTCAACTTAGTAAGAGGGGCCGAAATCTTAGCGAAGTCCCTGATGAACTTCCTATAGTAGCCTGCCAAACCGAGAAAGCTTCTCACTTCGGTTGCATTCCTAGGAGTCTTCCAGTCTTGAACCACAACCACTTTCCTGGGATCCACCGCTATGCCTTGCTTGGAAACTATATGTCCAAGAAACCAAACTTCTTTTCTCCAAAAATGACATTTGGAGAACTTGGCTTTCAACTGATGCGCTCTAAGCGTATCCATTACTTCCTTGAGATGCCTAGCATGCTCTTCCTCATCCTTTGAGAAGATCAGAATATCATCCACGAAGACAACAACAAACTTGTTGAGGAACTCCCTGAAGACCCTACTCATCAAGTCTACGAAGTAGGCGGGTGCATTAGTCAAACCGAATGGCATGACAAGCCATTCAAAGAATCCATCCGGAGTCCTAAACGCCGTCTTATCGATGCTATCCTCAGCCACTCTAAGCTGATGGAATCCGGTGGCTAGATCAAGCTGAGAGAAAACAGAAGCACCAACCAGTTGATCAAAGAGATCATCAATCCTCGGTAACGGGTGCCTATTCTTCTTTGTCAGCTTGTTCAACTCTCGATAATCAACACATAGACGAAGCGAACCATCCACCTTAGTAGCGAATACCACCGGAGCACCCCATTCAGAAATGCTTCGTCTAATAAAACCCTTCTCAAGCAGCTCCTTGATTTGCTTACTGAGCTCTCTTCCTTCTCGTGGGGCCATGTGCCTAACGGGCAATGATACTGGCTTGGCATTATCGACTAGATAAATGCGGAAATCTATCTCTCGTTTAGGGGGTAACCCCTTAACTTCTTCAAAGACATCAGGATAGTCTCGGACCACCCTTACAGATTGCAGATCATCGATGGACGAGTCGAGAGATTCAAGATAACATAACATGACGGGACCTCTAGGGTTACAAGAAATTTCTAGGGTATTACCGAGGCGAGTCATGAGCCTCACCACCCTATGTTCACAATCAAGAATGGCTCCATAACTGGACAACCAATCCATGCCCAAGATCAACCCATATCCCGTGAACCCGAGAACATAAGCATTACACGTGAATTCTACGGCCAAGATAGAAATTTTCAAATCCACACAAATCATAGATAGATGGGCGGAACCCCCAATTGGATTTGAAACACAAACGGGATCCTCTACTAAGCTAGTACTTAGGTGCAAACTTTCAACAATGTCAGAAGAAATAAAACTATGCGATGCGCCAGAATCAAATAAGGTACGAACAGGATAATCAGAAATATAAACAAGACTTTCTACAGAAATGCTACCTCGATCCTGAGCTGGAGCGGCGTTGAGAGCATGCACTTGCCCTCCAGAAGGTCCGGCACGCTGATTCTGCCCTTGCTTCTTGGGGCTATCCTTGCTAAAATTTCCAGCCTCTCCACAATGAAAGCATTCGCCCATCTTCCTCTTCTTCTTTCTACAGTCTTTAGCTATGTGCCCAACAATCCCACAGTAGTTGCATTTTCTTGGATCCTTTGCCTTGGCCTTGTTGCCCTTGTTGTTCTTGTTGTTTTTGTTGTTCTGATTGCTCTGATTTCCTCCCCACTTGGAGTCTGTCTTCTTGGCTTGGGTCTCATTAGCCTTGACTTCCTTCTTGGCATTCTTATCGTCTCCTTGAAGCAATGCCATGTCTACTAGACCTTCGAAAGTGGCCCCCATAGGTATATGAGATAGGGCTAAACCTTGTAATGGCTCGTTCAACCCTCGTGCAAAGCGTAAAGCCTTCTTCTGGGGAGTATTAATCATGTCCAAACCAAATCGGGCGAGCTTGTTAAACTCATTCACGTACTCCCTCACTGTCATGTCCCCTTGCTTCAAAGATATAAATTTCTCCAATTGCAAATTCGCCTCAGCTGAAGATAGAAATTTAAGCCCAAATCTTGTCCTAAAGTCGGCCCAAGTCTCTATAGGCCTTGTAGCATTGGTGACCTCCCACCAATAAGCAGCTTCTTCTTTTAATAACCATGCTACCAATAAAACCCTTCTATGATCTTGCACATCAAAGATGGCGAAGAGATCTTCAGTTTCTTTCAACCAATTTCTTGCCTCCACAAAAGTCTCTGTCCCAATGAAGTTCTTGCCACCCATCGCCTTAAAGTCTTTACAAATCTTAGCGAAATCTGCTTGCGGATTCTGAGGAGGAGGAGGGGGAGGAGGAACCTCAGTTATATTGGGGTATTTGCTGGGCCCACATCGTTGGCCCTAGCTTCCAAGTATCTCCGGAACCATCCGGGAATGGTCACTCCCTCGGGAAGGTTAAGATCGGCCATACTGAAAAAGGAAAAAGATAGATTCAGAACGAAGAAACGAAGGATAGTGCTATGGCTTTTGGGGAATAGCCTTTAAAATAACTAGACTTTTCTTGGAAAATATTTAATTGGTTTTGAAAATAGTTTTTCAAAAGGTAAGTTTCAAAAACACTTTTGCTCAAATCTTGTAAACCTTATGCTCTGATACCAAATGTAACACCCCACCTCCGCCAGGGTGTCTCTTGCAAGCACACTAGCTTTGGAGCGGCGTTAAACAAGGTAAACATGCATGCAGATATCACGAGATGGAACATATAAGTAAAACAGAGTAGTAAAGCAGCGGATAAAACTTAACATTCCAAAACCATAGTCATGTTACAACAAAGTACTTGATCATTATTTTCCAACAAACAAAGTCTAGAGAAAAGCATAAACTGAAAAACTGAAATACATAAAGTACTATCCCCAAAGTAAAGTGATAAACCATAGCTAGCTCAATGTCCAAAACCGTACATGAGCAAATCCAGAAAGCAAGCTGTAAAGATCCAAGCTAAGCTCCAATGTTCCCACCCTGAGAACCTGAGGGGGGGGAAACGGAAGAAAAGAGGCGAAAGAAAACAGGTCAGTCAAAAAGACTGGTAAGCCCTACTACTATCTGTCTATGAACTAGTAAAGTTAACTGGCATGAGAAGCTAATATGAACATAGGGATAACAACATACTGGCATGATGATTAACTAACAAGATAGATAAAGGTGTCATCGCATAATCAAGGTTAAGTTTTGCACCACGGGTGTACTAGCATTCTAACATGTCAAGTAAAAACAAGAATTGATCCCTTGGCCCAAGCTTGGCCCAACATCATGAGGTGACCTAAATCAAGGTCCAACTACACAGTCTAGTCGATCGGCTCCCTATAAGCCTAACTCGTCCAGGGGTCGGTGTCATACGGCCCAAACATGCAATGTAGCTAATTGCGCTAGGTCCACCCCCAGGGTGTATCAAGTCCTAGGGTGTAGACCTCGGACACCAATCAAGTATGCACAGTCTAGATCTACTGGTACCCGTGCCTGATTTTCCAACTCCGGACTAAGTGCACGACCATAGTCCGCCTGGACCTACACTGGCGTACCTACTCAGCCGTCGTTTTGGTCGCTTACATGCCAGCCCAGTAATCGTGCCCCCACCCTAGCCTAGTCCTAGGGTCTTATGATACTATCAAGAGGGTTACTGCTGAAAAGGACCACGCAACTAGGGTTTCCTTAATGGGTTAAATGTGGTTAACCCGATCCAACGTGGATTAAATTGGTTAAGTGTACTCAAGATTCATGACTTAACCCCGATTAACCCATCCAGCCCAAATTGATTTAGTATTAAGTGGACCATGACTTAACCCTAATCAGGAGGCATTAATTAACTTAATGTGCTTTAACCTCTAACATTAGACCTTGTTGTGGTTACTAGTTAAGCCGGGCAGGTCCGGGTAGCTTTAAACCACAACTTGGTCTAACCTCGGGTTCGAGCACAACATAACCAACTTCTCACATTGGGTCCTATTGTTTGTAGCCACTAGTTAAGCCGGGTGGGTCCGGGTAGATTTATGCTACAAACTCAACCCAACCTCGAGTTGGCCACACTCATATTTTCTAAGTGTCATGTCCATTCTGTTTCCAAAACATAATTACAAGTTAACATATCACGTCATGTTATAAAAACCATGTTTATGTCATAATGTTACCCAACCCCAACGTAATCCCATTGTTTACATAGTCGCAACAACGCATAAAGGATAAAATAGGGAACTTGGCATAATCATGACAAAAAGGTGTTGAAGCCACAAGTTTAACATGGTGGCATATGAGATGTACATATGTTCATATACTTGCATATTGCATCATTAGGCTTCAAAAGCATGCATAAAACCAAACTTAGCATATGAGTGATACATGGTGATAAATGACATGTAGAAGTTGCTAGATGTTCGCATTTAGCCTCACACGCAAGTTATCATAAGAGATATGATAACTTTCATGTTGGCAAAATGCAACCTTTAATATAAAGCTTGGAGCTTTATGCTCATAACATCAAGTTTAACTTGCATAACATGATAACATGTGTATAATGATCAACCCAAACTTGCATAACATAGCAACATGTGTCATACATAATGATTAAACCAACTTGCATAGCATAATGATCAACCAAACTTGCATATCATAATGATCAACCCCAAACTTGCATCATTCATTTAACTTTAGAGTTCAATAAAAAAAAGAAAGTAGAAAAGGGCTTACAATGCTATGAAGACACAAATAAATAGTTATTAAAAGATTGAGATGAAGCACTTATGCAATCACCAAATAGACCCAAATATGAATGCTCCAATGAAAAACCCTTGAGCCAAATCAATAAAAACCCTTGCTTTGAACTAGAAATGTTGCAACTTGACTTGAATGCAAACTAAGAACATTCATACAAGCTTGAAAACACTTGTATGAACTCACAATCTCTCATAGAAATAAACTTAGGAATTTTAGCATGAGAGTGGAGGCCATGAGAGGAACCAATTTGACATAGTTTAGTTGTAGGATTGAATAATGGTGATTTAGGCTAGGTTTAGGGGTCTTTTTATAGGAGATTAGGATAGTATTAGCCATAGGATTAACCCTAGATTCAATCCAAGCCATCAAATCCCGTCACAAGCCTCCAAAACAGGTCAAAGCAGCCAAGATGGGAGCACCAGGTTGCCTGGGCCGACCAAGCAGGTCGACTCCCAGGTCGACCCTGGGGTCGACTCCCCGGTCGACCTGGGGGGAGGTCGACTCCCCAGTCGACCCCCCGGGTCTGGCGGGAATTTTCCCGCCACTTCTGAAAATTGAAATTTTTGAATCTGTTTTGTAATTTGAATTTTTCGTGAAACTTCGCGAGGCCATATCTTGGTCATACGGACTCCGATTTTCGAAAACTCAGACTCTATTTCGCGTATTTTTCCGAGATGAATGCAATGGCAAAGCCCTTTTCCCTTGATTCAGATTTTACAGTTTAATTCTGCCTTGATTTATGTTATAACGTGTTATTCAAAAATACGGGTTGTTACATGTATCATATCAATAATTTCTTCCACCTTCTAAGAATTTTCAGTTCGTCCTCTTCTGCCAAAATGAGGTCTAGATGAAGAACCTGTAGCCTATAGTTGGTTAGTAGTCTCATGAAACAATTGTAATGTCTGGACGTCTTCTAGTGGCACTTGAAATTCATCGAAGAACGTCAATTGTACAAACTCGGGTGGAGGAGATTATGGTTCTTGTTGCATGTTCTGACTTGTGTAGCCTGAAGTGTAAGCGCCAGAACCCGTTACAACACTATTCCCGAAAATTTGCTCCAGTTCAGTCAAATTTTCAATTGGTTGCATCTTGTAGTTTAACACCATATGTTCGTACTCTTAAATAGACGTTTATGTTCATTCCTAAATGTTTAAACTGTACAATTATAGATGAAATACATTACTACACGTTCAAACCGTAAAATGTTTTACTACAAGTTGATCAACCCACCAAGCTTCGCTTCCACTGACTGTTCCGTATTTATGATTCCATCAGGCGCCCGTTTTATCATCCAAATTGCGCGATACAGTTCGTTTCTTCTTATAAGCGTCGTATTTCGTCGTCACTTGTTCAATTAAGACTGGTACCTCAGTCGGTGTTGTAGCTAAAGCCTCATTTAGAGCAGTTGCAATCCTCTTGTGAATCCATTTTTTGTTCTTTCCAGCTGCTTGGCAAGCTTCAACAGCTATACGGAGAAACTCGGAACTTGCAAACTGAGACCAAACTTTCGGAGGTCGTCGAAATGTTGTTTTTGGACGTTGTACTTCAGCCATTGTTGATGGAAAAATATGGTGTTTGAGGTGTGGAATGGGTTGGAAATAAGGGCGGAAGGATGTTGTTTTTATAAGTTAGAGGGAAAAGAGCTGTTAAATATATTGTTGTTGGCGTCTGAACTGCATCCGATGGGTCGAACGCCAGAGCTCCGATTCCAACCGTTAAGCTCGACTGGGCAAAGTGGTGGGTCCTACACTGGACGCGTCAGACGCAGACACGAACTTCATCCGCATAGTTCGTAAATCAAGCGGTACCTCACTTATAACCCAAGAGCAAACCCCAATAGTGTATGTTAGAAACCACCATACCACAAACTCATCAACAACGTCCAAGAAACCCAACATCAGAACAACCTGAACATCATCTCCTAACACAAGTCGACACACAAACATCAACCAATTTAAACTCACGTAGTCGAAAAAAAACAGTGAAAAACACTAACAAAATCCAAAAAAACACAACCAAGAGCTCCATAGAACATTTTCCAATCAAACAAGTGACCATCGTATAGAAAACTCCCAATGCAGTTAAGACAAGCTCATATCAAAGCCACACCAACCTCAGACTGTAATCTGATAGCGCAGTTGTAAGCATAAGTTGGGGTGAAAGCCTGCTTTTGGAACGGAGGGGAGGAGTACGACAAGCAACATATTGGTCAGTAAAGGACTTATAGTTAGTTACTTTCAATGGAGAAATCACAAAGTTTAAACTAGTTGGCGGCGAAAAGGGGAATTAGAAGTTGATAGGAAGAGATACTGCATTTTAGGCGAGAGAAAGGGTGGCTTGAGGTGGAAGATTGGACACGAGGAGGCACGAGGAAGTAGATCTAGATCCAAAAAAAGGGTTTTAAAATTGGAGTTGTGCGAGCTTGTTCTTAACAATGATAAGAAAAGCATAA
This sequence comes from Allium sativum, assembly GCA_030737875.1. Taxonomy (NCBI): domain Eukaryota; kingdom Viridiplantae; phylum Streptophyta; class Magnoliopsida; order Asparagales; family Amaryllidaceae; genus Allium; species Allium sativum. The sequence goes on from JASFAX010000067.1 coordinate 472,673, forward strand.
TTCTTGTTAATTAAAAGACTAAGTAACTCAAATGGCATTGTCATATTAAAATTAAAATTTATTTTCTAGTGGCATTTAACAATTCCCATTTACTCAAAATGACAAATTTCTATAATCATAGTCGATGATAAACAATGACAATGTAATTCTATTAGCAGGTAAAATGTATGTCAAAACAAGCATAATAGCGGAACCATATTTATCTATGCTAAGAAGATGTCAAAGGAATTCATTTCAATTTATAATAGAAGATTGAGATTTATTTCTTCGAATGAGTGTCGATTATAAATATTAATACAAATCAACATAATTATATTGTAACGCCTATTAGATTTCAAATTAAATTCATTTCAGTCGTTCTAGCAATTTGCCACATAATTTTAATTTACTTGGCGATATGAACTCAGTGTCAAGATCCATACGTTAAGCGGATTAAAATCAAATAGGTATAACATTTCAAAATTCACAAGATAAACTAAATTAAACAATTTCAAATATTTAAACCTATCACTTAGATTGGTATTTTACCCGACCCATGTCACAACTCATCTCACTATCCTTTTTCTGACATCATCAACCGAAAAAACAACAAAGCGCATATGTTCCTATCGACTGAAACTAAAAGCATTATATACATGCACAATAGTGCACATACACCTATCACTGACCATCTCTTCGTTAAGCTATGACCCTCACAAACGTCACACATCGCCCTCTTCCACCCAACACCATTGCCATCTTATTCCATGTCTCGGATATAACTTCTACATGTCAACCCTCCTCCACACAAAAGCTCCAGAACAAGCCGCTTTATCAACCACCGTGCTGCCTTCCTTAATTTCACCATTGTCGTAACTTCCAATCGAACTCTTCCCCCATGCTTTACCATCTGGACCACCTGCAGTTAACTTCGATGCGCCTCATTGCCAAAGTTAATCCAAAAACCAAACCAAAAATAACAATAACCGTAAAACCCCACTTCAATCGACTACGCACTCTTCAAAGAAGACCACGACTAATTAACACCCCACCTCTGCCTAGACCCAAAGGTGCTTTTAGCATCAAGGTTCTCGACCCAAACATCGCCGATCATCGAAAATTGACTAAATTCTCGTATTTGATGAACCATCCACCTCTATCTCAATAAACCACTAATTTTTTTAAAATTACCATTAAAATTGATGATTTAATTCACTTAATATGATTGCATACTTCAATGGTTGATAAATAGCCAAATCGATGTATTTACCAATATACAATTTTCTCTCTACAAACTTCATTAAAAGTCACCATCCTAGAAAAAAAACTAAATGAAATTTTACATAATTTTGCAGTTGCAAATTTTACCTATAAACAATTGGTTTTGAAGTTGAAGTTTTCGATTTCTGAAGACTATGGTTTTGGATTTACGAAGAAGTGATTTTATCACTTTTATAGCTTTATAGGTTTTGTTGTTCCTGCTTTCTATGATTATATTTTCTCAAGTTAGATGATCGTTCAAAAATCCAAACATGGAAGCATATCAATAAACATGATTCAAGATTTAAGTCACAAATTTCTTCCTTAATCATGAATTATACGTCTAGACAGTTAAAGTTGTTAATTGTTTTAAATTGTCTAATATCTCACCTGTAAACCATGTTGCTCTTTAGTTGCACTTTGAAAGCTTTGTTGCATGTTTGATTTGAAACTTCTAGCTTTATCTTATTGTTTAATTGATTCGTAATTGTCTTCTTTAATTCTTCTTTTTCACCTGATATTTCTTTCGTTTTCTTTTAAATTTCCTTTCTTTACTTATGAACATAAACTTGTGCTGAAATGAAATAAAGAGTGGGTATGCATAAAAAATTATAAAAGAAAACATGTTCATATGATAAACTTACACATCATTTTTCTAACTATCATTACTTACTTTTTGTACCATATTTCATGTATTAGTACATTATTCCTTTACTTAGGTCTTCTCATATTCCCTTACTTCTTATTTAAGCTTCTTGAGATGCAACTGCATAATATGAACGTGATAAGATCTACCATAGACAAATGATGTACGAAGTTGAGGCGTATTTGTGTTGGAATGCTTTGAAGTCATTGGTTGAAGAAAAAATGCTGAAGTTGTTGATAATAATGAAGCAAAGTGATGATCTTTTTTTAAAGAGTTGATTTTATATGAAAATGAATCTATCGTATCAATCCATAAATTATTTTTGAAATAATGCAATTTTGTTTTTTAATAATAGATGGGGTTTCCCTTCCTCATCGTTGTAATTAAAACATATCATGCAAACAAGCATTACATCCAAAGCAACCAGGTGAATCACATTTAATCCCTTAGTGTACCATGAATTTGCCATCCGATTATGAACTAGGTCATGCTTATATTTTCAATTAAAATTAAGCATACTTATATTTAACATTTGAATATGAATCATCTCAAGTTGTAAATAATTAATCATCCAAACATCACCTGATCACTTATTAAAAGATACCTATTAACATATTTTAGTAATTACCTCCTAAGGTCCATCTATCATTAATTATCTTTTCTCAAACAACGTCGTATGATAAGGGAATTGTTATTGACACTCCAAATATTGTTAAGGGAAGACCAATTTTTAATTTTTTAAAAATTGTTAAGGGGAGTACCAATGAGGAAAGTAACCCCTTAACAAATAAATGTAATTTTACCTTATTACCCTTCTAGTCTTAACTTCACTCTTATGTTCATTAAACTATTTTTTAATGGTTAATCAACACCATTAGCTGTGGAGAAATCAAACCTTAACCAAAAAAACATGAAGGAAACATACAAAATGATATTGACACAGGAAAGTGAGTGTTATTGTGGGGTTTATCACCAATCATCAGTAATTGGATCGTCTGTCCTCGTATAAGGAGTGAAAATCAAAGGGAACCCAAAAACTATAATTTTATGTCAAATTTTTATATCTAAATAGACTTTCTTTATATACACACACATATAAAAACATAAACACACACATACATATTATTAATACATATGTTTATTATATGTACATACACAATGTTTAATTATTTTATATTATTTCAATATAATTTCAAATTGCAATAAAAAATACATACTAAAATTATGTATACAACTTAAATTTAATTACTCATATTTTTACTATTGAGTTATAATTTCCAACCTTGACTATATATACACACACATATATCTTCCATAGAGCATCGAGTATAATATTTAGGCGTGTATGATTCTAACAACGAACTCATTTTTATTGTTTATGCCGATTATGGAAACAATTTCTGGGTACATCGATTTGCATACACGCAGTTGCTAGAAGTAAATGAAAGTTTTCTTATTCTATATTTGCTACTCCAATCGTTCTTACAAAAATTCCAGCAAATCAGTGATAAAATTGGAGTTGTTGGCTATGGTTTAATCCCTAAACCACATGTTAAACTGGGGGTCATGATAATTTTCTTTATATCTGATCCCAAAGATATTATAGAAACTTTTGTTCCTTTGTTAGAATAATTCAACCAAAGTCGAATTCCAGCAATCCGAGATATTATAAATTCACAAAGAGGAAAGTGATGTTTTCTTCGATTTTGCCCTGACGTAAGTTTATAGTTGAAACTATTTAGGGTTTTTGTTGATTTAGGAGATTGATGATTTTACAGTGAGTAATTTTTAGAAGGGTAAATGTAACACCCCACGTCCATTAATGTCACCCACAAAGGGAATGCATTAACTTCCACGGAGCATTTTAAGTAAGTATAGAACATAAAACCACAACAAGACAGATATAAAGCAGTACTTGAAAATTAAAACTTTATTTCATTGCAGCGGATAAACCCACATGTTTGATTACATCATCAAAACTATAAACCAAAGTCAAATACATCATATCCATCTTGATAAAACAAAGTACATAAACTGAAAGACATAATCCCCAACATTAAAATAGCCATAATTAAAGAGAAGCTGAACTTTACTTCAGCGGTCCAAGAAATCTTCTAAAAGTAGTCCAAGATCAAGCTCCACTGGTGCTAGTTCCAACCTGAGCACCTGGTGGGGGGAAGGAAAGAGATGGAAAAGGGGGGGTCAGACATAAAGTCTGGCGAGTGCGATAATTCTAACAATATAATTAACAAAGTAACTAGGCTAAGGCATAAGTTGGAAAATAGGGAAATGATCATGAACCATTGAGTATGATAGAGTAAACAAGGAAACAAGATGAATTATGATATCGTTAAAGCGTAACTAAGCTGCTATAGGATAATGACTGAACTACACCAACACTATAGGATAGTTCCTAAAATGCACCGCCACTAGTATACTGCACCACCACTAGTCACCCTAAGGTTGATCCTGCCTACAGAATTAATAATGATATTGGTAGTTTCGTGCACCCCTAGCTGCCTTCATAGGTGCCATCTGCCCCTATCTCCACTAGGTGTACCCACTACCCCCAAGCGATCGGCTCCCTAACTCGTAGATACCCGTGCTGGCCCATAGTGGGGGGTATCACTCCCCAAAGTGGCAACCCGATACAACAAAGAATGCACGGCTTATACCTACACGATGCAACAACGTCTTACATACCAGCCCGGGTCCACACACGCATATGAACCCGTTGGAATTGCGTTGCCACCGCTAACCCGTTTGGCCTCTTACAGTCAATCCCAGTATGCGTGTCCCGTCCTCGACTTGGGTCGAGCCCACAAAGATACTGTTAGATCAAAATTTGGACCTAACACCCAAATTGTTCTGAATCTTATAGAGTTTCAACTGAAGAATGAGGAAAAAGAAAATAACACACAGAATTTATAGTGGTTCGGTGTTAACGAGCCTACGTCCACTTTATATATTATTGATTATACTTTGAAAGCTAATACAATCAAGGATTTCTCTCAATACTCTAGTAGTCTGACAATAATGGCGGATTCAGTACTCAATATTGCCAAAAAGATCCCAAAAAGTGCCAAGCTCTGGGCTATTTATAGCTGATTTTGTCAAGCGGGTCGTGGTAACACGTGGCACGAATCCCGAGAACATCGGATCGCATCGCCACCGTTGAAGAAATAGTCAAGTTAGCTGTTGTGGACAGGTGTCGCGATCCCCTTGAAAATCGGATCGTGCAGATGGGGAGAATCAGTCAAAGTGACGGTTAGGGACACGTGTCGCTAGATCTGTGCGTCTCGGATCGCTGAGGACTAGCTCACGCTTGAACGGGTCAGAGGGTTCGCCATGCATCAGGGGATCGGATCGGTCTACGGTGGACAACAATATAAGTTCGGATCGAGTCGCATAGAGGTTTCGTTTCGCTGATGAAACAGGGGGCGATCCGACGAGATGCAATCCGATGGTGGGCGAGTCGATAGTGTGCGATCCGTTCCTTCATTCACTTGGGGAACATAGTTTCATACTTTCTTCTAATGGATGAACCTGGTTGACTTGGTCAAAAAGCTAGCCAACATTTTGCCCCCTCGAAGTATGTTTTATCGATGATGGAACATGCTTCGAAGCTATAGAATCGTCTTTTCACAACGAGTCGCGAATCAGTGAACAATTCCTTTTCTGGGATTTTTCAGAGTCTTCATTACTGAATTTATCGATTCGGATCGCGTGCTCGAGTCGTGGTCCGTTAGCAAGCCATTCGTTTCGTTCTTTGGTGTGCACTTGGGCCTCTTCATGGAACGGAACGAGACGGGCTCCTCTTCGAGACGTGGTGGGCTTTTGGTTCGCAGCCCGCCTATTTTCGTGGATCGAATAGGACAAAGAAGGGGAGACAAACGGTCGCCCTTTTTGCCTATATAAGTCGACCCCCCCCCTCTCCACTTTCTTCCTTCTTCTTTCTTCCGTATCGTTTCGCCTGCATCGTCGAGGAAAGAACCCTAGTTTTTCAAACCTTCAAAAATCCGATTACTTTCCCAATTTTTAGAAAGGTAATTCCACCGAAAGCACCCTTATTCGAAATCGCTGTTGTTTATGAATTTTTTCGACTGGTTTGAGAGAGGAAACGATGGGAAATTGCGATTCTTGGGGGAACCAGCGAAGCGCCATGGCTGATTGGTTCAGAGGTTGGAGTTCGGAAACGAGAAGGAGAGGAGGAAAACGGAGGAGGAAGGAGAAGAAGAAGGCCGGTTCGGATCGTGGGCAAGGAGAGGAAAGGAAGAAGATGAAGGCCAGTGGCGAGTCGGAGGGTCGTGGTGGCGGCAGCGGTTTGCTTCGTGGGGGACTGCAACGATCCAGCAAAGACCCCAATTACTTAATTTCACGATTCGTGAGGGGGGCGATCCCTCTGTCCTGCGATCCAAAGGAGGGCGATCCCTCTACCCTGTGATCTGAAGGAGGGCGATCCCTCTACCTTGCGATCCGAAGGAGGGCGATCCCTCTACCTTGCGATCCGACTCGTAGTTCACGATCCAAACAAATTTCGAACTTCAGACGATGCCTTGTCACCATAAAACTCTGAACAGTTAGGCTAGGGCCTTGATTTGGACTTTCTGGACTGAATGACCACATAATTTTAACTGCATATGATGACTAATACTTTGATGATCTTGATATCTTTTACGCTTTGTCTTTAATGCATGCACAAGCACATACACCGGCACTTACACACACGGGGGATGGGTAGCTTTAATCTCACTTTTCATGTTTTCTCGCCTAGCAGTAATGTCGAATAATCAATCTCCTTCAAGATCCGCAATAGAAACGGAATCAGAGGTGCCTGAGCAATACAACCCCGAGATTTCTCCAGTTAATCCAGGAGGTGAAGATTCCGGATCTGAATACGAGGCAACGGAATCAGATCCGTCCGGAAGTACTTCATCTAGCGAAGAGTCTGAGATAGATAGGCGAGCTCCCGACGAGATTCCTAGCGCGCTTGGAATAGATAAATTTTCTGATTCTTTAGCATCTAAGCTCGATGATATAAAGCTTAAAAGGATCTGCTTGAGACATGGGATTCCTTGGGACGATGTCTTGACACCCGGTAGCGAAGATAGACCCCACTTAGCTCCGGAAGGATATATGGCAATCAGTCGAACCATGTGCTTGGTAGGAGCTATTCCTCCGTTTCCTCCGATCGCCGTCGAGACTTTAAAACGACTGGGTATTGCTCCGATGCAGCTTCATCCTAACGCCTACGCATCTCTATACACCCTATATGTGGCATACGCGGAGATCCTACACGCCGAACTTAAATTCAGAGATTTGACCTTCTTCTTTCTTTTCAAGCATCGTTCTTCGGCAACTCCAAATTTCTCTTTCTTTGAATCGGTGGCGAATAGGAAGGTTCTGTACGATGGATATAGCAATATAGGGGATCCTAAGTCTGATTGGTTTTATATAAAGAAACAGGCCGGATGCTCAAGAAGATGGCTCAAATCAAGTAAACTTTAAGCTTTTAATTGAATATCTTGTTCAAGAAGTATAGGCGTTAACATTTCCCCCCCCCCCTTTTTCTTTGTCTTAAACAGATCACGTCTTCCCGAAAACGGAGGGTCCGCTATACAACAATCGATTGTCCATTCTTCTACAAAGCAGATCCGACTTTCTAAGGATAAAAAATGCATTACTGATGAAAATCTTCATAAGCATCATCTTCTAGATAGAAGATTTGGACATGGCGCTGGCGGCAAACCCTATAAGTACGTGCCCCCAACGGAGGGAGAGGGAACTTTGCAGGTGGTAGAAACAACCAAGTTTCGCAAGAGTCCTTCCCCGATAGTCATCCAAGACGATGAGGACCTGAACATATACAGAGTGGACGAGGTCCGTGGTGACAAGTCCAAGGAAATCCCAACTTCTACTCCAATCGAAACCGCTGCTCCCGATGATTTGACAGAAGAGCAGTTATTTGACGAGCTAAACAAAATTCCTCTACCCGATGATGTATACACAGAGAGGGACTTCGAAGGGGAGCCATTCTTCCCTGCTTCTGAAGAGACCGTCGTTCCAACTAGAGAACAAGAAACTGGTCAGATGAGCCTGTCTTCAGGCCTGGGTCTGTTAGGGGGGATTATATGGGATGCACAAATCACACACACTATCTGACCCTGCACTCTTATATCGTAAGTATTCAAAGTTTTAATATGCTCTTCTCTTTTTGCAGGAACAATGTCCCGCAGGAAATCTTACTCTTATCGTTCTCTTCGTGAGGGCACACCCAGTCTTCATCTGGGTACTGAGCGTTCTCGTGGCCCTTCTCACAGGCCGACTTCCTTACAACCCCGGTCTCCACCAAAATCGACCTCTACCAAGCCTTCCAGTTATCCGATAGTTCCTGCAGGGGGAAAGAAACTTCCTAAAGAGTTAACTCCTCTAAAGAGTGCACCTTCCCACAGCAGGTCGTCAAAAAGGCATCACGAATCTAAAGATAAGGGCAAGGATCCAATCAAAGAGTATGAAAAGGAGTGGAGTGACGTCGTCCCTTCCAGCCAGCCAGAGTTGGCTGCCCCCGGGTCGCGGGATTACATGCATGGTCCCGAGATTCAAGCTAGACTGGAAAAGCTGCGGGAACAATTCCCAGGCATATTTTTCGACAGGATGACATTTGTTCCAGCCTTGGAACCGGTCCCTAAGAACTGGGATAATGAAGTTGTCGGGCACATCCGCCACGTAGCCAGGCAATATGAGATGATGAAGAAACATGCAGTTAACCTTTCAGAAGTCATCCGAACACTTGAAATTGAAGCACATAGATCCATGGAGAAACTTGAAAACAACGAAAGGGCCAGGACCAAGATGGAGAAGGACCTGGAAGATGCTCAATCCCAACTTGCCTTAGCGTGGAGAGATGCCGAAAATTATAAGGCCGAGTTGGAGAACGCTAAGCAGCGCTTTCATTCGGAACTCGACTCCAATAGCCAAGAGAAAATGGCCTTAAAGAAGGAGGTTGAAGATCTCAAAATGGCCAATATTGAGTTGAAAACAGCACAAGGCCATTTTGAAGCTGAGAGAGCTGCTTGGAAGGCAGAAAAAGCAAGTTTAAAAGAAAGTTTGGCTTTGGCTAAAGCGGAAACGCTGACTTGGAATGATCAGGTCGCAGATGCGGAGAGACGGGCAGCTCTTGCCGAACAGAATGTTGAAAGTGCCATCGAGATGGCTACTGCCTCAAACAACAAGCTCCTCAAAAGGGAGAAGGATATCGAGGGGTTTGAAGAGATGATTTTTGACTTCCTTAGCCAAGTCCTCAAAACCCGCAACATTTCGTGGATCCCGGATTACCATGTTACTTTAGCCAATCTATGGGATGCGATTGTTGAGGGTGAAAAGCAGAGGTTGGGAGTCGAAGAAATTGATGAGGATGAGTTGATGAAGAGCATCTTGAGGGACAACGAGCCCGAGGACCTGGCAGAGGGTCGTCGTCTGATTCAAGCGGAGATGGAAAAGGAGAGGGCCCTGGCTAAGGGTAAAGGCAAAGCTGACGAGGGTTCGAGTTCAGCCGTGGAGCCTAAGACCTCCGGAGTTGAGGAATACCATCCCGATGATCCATTAATCCCTTCAGGTCTAACTCCCGTGGTCGTTGGAGCCTCTGCAACTACTCAAGAGGTAGGATCTGCGGAAGGTATCTCTCTCTTTTCCCCACAATTTGTCAAAGCAATTGTGAATTGTCGTCGTCTGGTAGAACAACCAATTGAATTAGTAATGTGTGTTCCTCATGATACAGGTGGCAAGCCCGTCGACAAGGGTGCTGAAAAAGAAAAAGAAGTGGAGAAGGAGGCTGTCTCGCCAGGTGTCGGTATTGATATATCAAAGCAGGATGAGGTCACAACAGCAGAAAGAAGCATCCCGGTACCTAGTACTGACGTTCCCAAAGACACTGAGACCATCGAAGCCTTGAAAGACATGGATGGGCGCCATGTAGATGATGAAGAAGAAACTGTTGGCGCCAAAGAGACCGACGACGACGACGACGAAACTTTGACCAACCGACGGGCTAGGCAGGAAAAAGAGATGGCTTCAAAGAAGGTGGCAGATGAGGCTTTGGACGTGGTCCCTCTTGCAGAATTTGATCCCAAAACCGGGATGATTCTGAAAATCCAGCCCAAATCCATCAGTAGACAGCTTCATTTTGCAAATCCTGATGACTTCCCGGCTTCCCTTTCTGAGAGAAGGAAGAGAAAAGAGGTGGAAGAGGAATCTTTGGAAGAGTCGGATGTTCCTCTCATAGACAAAAGGAAGAGGAAGAAAGGGGATCAGTCCGATGCCGACAGGGCGAAGCTGGAAAAACAGAAGCAGGAGAAGAGGCCAAAGCATAAATAGGATACTGTTTCTGGTTTATATTTTGTCTTTAGGTTTTCCAATGGCCAGAAAGTGTAATTGTGAGACTGGCCCTCACTTTTGTTTCTAGGTTGTTTTTCACTTAGTAGGTTTGCGGTACATAAATGAAAGTTTATCTCTTTTTGCATCATTGTGTACCTGTATTCAAATAAACTTTCCATGTTTAGTAATAGACGATCTAATTATATCTACAAATCAATCACACAACAGAAAGAAAATTTTCGTGCTGTACTGCTGCATTAAAGTTCGTGTGTATATGCATATGGCCCCCAATCAATCGTTAATGTGGCGTTAACTAGGGCTTATTAAAGATTGATTAGCATTACTCACATGTTGCCCCCTATTTCTGAATATGGGGGACTTAGAAGATTTCATAGGATAATTGTTCGCATGTTTAGTAACAGCCTTCAAAATGTTGGCTAATTGAAGGTTGTTTGCCTAGTTGAGATAAGGCTGAAAGCTAAACTTAGCTAGAGTAGCCGCTTGTTTCAGACCCTTTGTTCAAATTCAACAGTTCAGTCGGCTCCCGTTCCTCTAGCAGGGAAGAAGATCTTTCCCAGCGCTCAATCGGAGGCGCTTTTATACTCTCTCTCTCTCTGGAGAGTTAGAGTTCGAGCTCAGCGATTCATTCGCTCCCCGATCCTTCAGCGGGGAAGGAGCTTTTTCTCAGCGCTCAATCGGAGACGCTTTTATACTCTCCCTCTCTCTCTCTGGAGAGTTAGAGTTCGAGCTCAGCGATTCATTCGCTCCCCGATCCTTCAGCGGGGAAGGAGCTTTTTCTCAGCGCTCAATCGGAGACGCTTTTATACTCTCCCTCTCTCTCTCTCTCTAGAGAGTTAGAGTTCGAGCTCAGCGATTCATTCGCTCCCCGATCCTTCAGCGGGGAAGGAGCTCTTTCTCAGCGCTCAATCAGAGACGCTTTTATACTCTCTCTCTCTCTCTTTGGAGAGTTAGAGTTCGAGCTCAGCGATTCATTCGCTCCCCGATCCTTCAGCGGGGAAGGAGCTCTTTCTCAGCGCTCAATTGGAGAAGCTTTTATACTCTCTCTCTCTGGAGAGTTAGAGTTCGAGCTCAGCGATTCATTCGCTCCCCGATCCTTCAGCGGGGAAGGAGCTCTTTCTCAGCGCTCAATCGGAGACCCTTTTATATTCTCCTGGCGGTCGCCAAGGTTAGACTTTTGCTCAGGTGGCTCCGATCATGGTACACCGCCATGCCTTGTGGACGTCATATTTGCGTCCTTTATACGTTCTCTCAACTTTGGAGAGTTAGAGTCACGGATCAAGTAGTCTGCAATCATGCACGCCCATCAAACTCGCCCTAGGTTTACATTTTAATCCAAGCTCCGAGGATTAAAACCGGTCGGACAAGCAGTTGGAGCATTTACCAAGGCTTTGAGTTCCTCCGAACAGTCTACGGGAGGAATGATTGGCACCAGACCTCGGGTAACTGCATTATTCCCGCCGATTTCCATAAAAATAAACAGGCAGATAAATAAAGATGCAATGAGGGTAAATGACACACAATATTTTTATAGTGGTTCGGTCGAATCATGATGTAACGACCCGGAAAAATGCGATCTTGGTTATCCGATATACAACACATATCGAACATCCAAGGATCGAAAATAACCGAATAGTTAATGAAAGAAATTAGAAGGTGATAATAGATAAGATAGAAACTTAGAATAGAAGAAGAAGAAGAACATAACATCAGAGTAACACGAACCTCACAGCGGAATGAATAACATATAATAGATAACATAACTTTGAAATATAACAGTTATGTATACAATAGCATTTATCAGAGTACAACACTTACAACACAGCGGAAATAACTATAGCTATATGATCTTGAAGCCTCCTGCTCCAAGCTCTTCCAGTATATCTGTAAAACCCGACTACTTGACTGCTCGTACAAATTTAGGCACCCAAGAGTTTAGGGAAAACAACAAATAAACTCCGGGTCAGTCATGTGACTGGTGAGAATAAACTCAAATCATTTAAAACAGGTATATGATATCTCATAAGACCACGCCGTGAATACGGAAAGGGTTTTTCCCTTATGAGAATCCAAACATTTTTGTAAAGCAATATCATTCTAATATTATAATAATGTCTAAGTACAAATAAATATCAGTCTAGTAGAAACGCTTATATCTCACGTTCTACATATATAATATACAATCAAAACCGCAAGCACGTATTGGGTAATGGATTTCCAACTATGACAAGGTATGGAATCACCTTCCGATCAGTGTACTCTAGGAACGATACACTGAGTTCAACAAGAACATCTTGCAACTCAGCCACACATGACCGACCACTCATTTCGCTTGAGTGTATCGAATGTACATCACCAACGGTTGGGATCAGCAACCGTTCCCGTATATATATGGGACAGCATTGATAGATTTAAGAAACAAATGAATATTCTCTAGATAGGTGATTATACACCCTACTTCGGTGCGACCGACTTAGCCATGCGGCCTGCCCGATTTCTGTCATTTACCGGATGTGAGGCTAGAAGCTACGCATATCTTCTCACATACCACATCTTCATTCACTTAGAATGTCACATCGTCATACCCAAAAATCACCAATTGATTTCCCCAAAAATACCACGGGTATAAGCTAAGAGAAACGAATTCCTCCGCCATCAACGTGAATACGTTTGAAACGATCAACTTACGTGATCTACCAGATATACTCTGTCAGACCTTCGTCCATACAAGTTGTCCTGGGACTGGACAAACCGAAGGCACTATTCTGTACACAGGATAGCCCTTGCATTTTACTCCGTCTTCAATTATCTTTGGCATATATGATTCGCAACGCTTATGCCAATACAGAGTGGTTCTATGGATAATAATCCAACCGGTCTCTCCATATTAACAACGTTAAAATGGTCAAAACTTCGATAGTCTGTGATTTAACTATCAAATGAAAACATGTCCGTGTACAAACAACGATCTAAATTCCAAATGGAATGTCAATCGATCAATCATCATGTATATCTATACATATTTCCTTATTTTCTATATTTAGAAAATATTTGTTATCAACGTTGGAAAACAATTCCATTGTTTATTTACGTATTACTATCCTTCCACAACTATCAGACTCTAACTATAAACTAACAAGAGAACAACTTCCTAAGTATAAACCCCGAAAGCCGAAACCAACATCAGATCGATACCCAGGAAATCATTCAACTTATTAATCTCTAGTCAGATTCTAATTTTGCTTAACTCTATATTCTTTAACTCCATTCGCTCAACTCTAGATCGCAGCGATCACAATGGTTAGGCCTGATTCCCTCAGGAAACATCCGACCGCCGTAGGCTATTTACAACCCTGCGAATTACGCTAGCAGTCGTGCTAAATGGCAACTCATCCTGAATAACTATGTTTGTTTTAACTCTAACTGTTTAACTCTAACTGTTTAACTCTACTGGTTAACTTGACTTACTTAACCAAACTGGTTAACTCGACTCACTCAACTTAACTGGTTAACTCGACTTACTTCTAACTGTTTAACTCTAACTGGTTAACTCTAATTTGTTAACTCTATTTGACTAACTCGACTTGACTAACCCCTTTCGAATAACATATTCGATTAACTAACTTTCGAATACCATATTCGATTAAACTAACTTCGAATACCATATTCGATTACTCCCTTTTTAACAACGTTTTATTCATTTGAAAAGATTTACTTTTAAATAACGGTTCTACACTTTAAAAATGATTTCCTTTTCATAATGTTCCCTTTCCAATTCTATTTGCAAATGGTTTACAAATATTTCTTTTCTCTATTTTATTCTATTTGCAAATGGTTTGCAAATATTCCCTTTTCAAGTTTATTCTTAAAAATATTCTAACTCCTTAAATTCCTGGGAAAATTCGCCATAACCTCCTTTGTATCGGGAGCATCGGGAAAATCCCCAAACTCGCCACACAGGCCTTTCCATTCAAAAAGAAAATGATTTGCAGTTATTTCCTTTTTGAATATCTCCTATTTATAAATATTCCAATTTATAAACATTTCTTATTTATAAATATTCCACTTTATAAATATCTCTTTTTCAATATCACTTTGAAAAATCTCCTTTATCTACATTCCGGTATGTCATGGTATTCAATCATATCAAATCACGATGTCTAATCTCGTCCATACACACACAATCAACAACAGGTTATAATTCACATCATATATTAAAATATATGAAAAACAATAAAACAACTGTTGAGGAATCCAGTCGGATTCCTCCAACCTGTTTCCCTGCATCACAGATGTTAGACAATATAGATAACATCACTTTCAGTTCCATATGATATATTCTGTTAAACAGAATCAATATAGAAATTTAACTAACTGACTAGCAGTTCAATCAAGCAATCAACACATAGTAAATCAGACAATTTCTAACAGTTCTAAAGATACAACATGAAATTATAAACTGTTTAGAGTTGGTGAGATTTACTCACATTGGCAGTTCATCGTTAAAGAATGATAACCATCGCTTGATTCAGACGGACAATTTATTTTGCTATAAATTGTAACGGGCTCGGATTCACTCCCAGTCAGTTCCATTGTGTAGCCACCGTCCATACAATCCTGTCGGATCTTGTTTCGCGAAATTTTGATAACATATGACAAAGTTATAACAGTTTGAAGTTTATAAACATTTATTTTAAAACAAAACTAATTGAATTCCTTGCGGGCCTTACCCCTTCATACAAAACTGGCCCATCACCCATACAAAAGCCCACCCCCCTCTAATCTCTTCTTCCACAACCGACGCCTACTCCAGTATTTCACAAACAAAATGGCCGACTTTCCTCCCTACCGTCCTCCTTCTCCAGTACCTTCAAAATTCAATTAAAAATCTCCATTCTCCTCCTCGCCTCAAGCCGCTCACTCCCATACCATTAGACGGCAACTCGACGGCCTCCGGGGATTTCCGTCGAACCCATCCTCGACGCGGTTCCTGTACACCACCGAACTTGTTTGACCTCAAATCGAACCAGAGATTCACACCATGTTCGAAATTGCCTCACGAGTTCAAACCTCAACTCGATTTCGTGAATCGACGCACAAACCTGGAGCTTTTTCCCACCCCTAATTCACGCTGGAACTAAACAACGAATCCCCAGAATTACATCGAGCCATGTAAAGACCATATGAAATTAAAGCCCACAAATTTCTGAGTCTTACGAATCCAAGATTGATGAATTTCATAAACGTTTTGATTTATTATGGATTTTCAAAGATGGGAGGTTTTACTGAAAATTTTGAAGAACACTGGCGGCTCAAAAGGAATTTTATACGGGGTTCATATCGCTTGTGAGGCTGGAAATGATGTGAACGTGGATTGTTATTGATCAGAGATTTAGTTAAGATATTTTTATTTATTATTATTTTATTCATCATTGCTTATATTTTCAGTTTGAAAATCCGTACCGTTGCATAACATACCCAAAAATCACGAAACTGGACGTGTAGCTAAAGTTCGACATTACAGTCCCAACGAAACTGGTTTTGTCGAATTCCGACTCCGTTTGCTCACACAGCGTATTTTTAACAGTCAAAATACTGACTGTTTTTCACTCTAAAAATCCATACGGCCACACAGTGACTTTAAAAATCACCAAACTGGAAATCTAACAACTACTCGACATTGCGGATCCAATAAAATTAGTTTCATCGAATTCTGACTTCGTTTGCAAAAGTGACTATTTTTAAAGCTCTAAATAGCCTATTTACATATATAAATATATGTAAATATTATAAATTTTAATATTTAAAAATAAATATCATCGCCTATATTCACAGTGGAATACCGTACAGCTTCATAATATTCCTATATGGATTTACAACTCGATATTACATCGTCAGAGTTATATCGATGTTCGATTTCTATTTAAATCCTTATATAAAATATAATTAAATCGTTATGGTCAGGGCGCTGCATTTCTGAGAATTTGATTTGGACGTAACTCAAAATCTACACGACGAAACCCCGATATTTCTCTTCCACTAGAAAGATATACTTCACCAGCTCCACACGTTTCTTGTTTCACAGAAATCCGATTTAAAACGAACCCTGTATACTCAGTTGAAGTTCAAATCGCCAAATAGCGAACTGTCGCGCCATTTCAAGCTCTATTACAATTATATTATAATTATACGTTCAAACCGTCGTCGATTGAATATATTCGTCATTATATTTCGAATCGAAACTCCACCAAATCTCGTATGCTATTCAATTCACACGATATTGTGAATTTCACTATTTCCGACTATTTCGACATTATAATATATTATTACATTATAATTATTAATTAAATATTCAATATTATTTAATTAAACGATCATTAACTTCTCTAAATCACCAATTATATAATTAAATAAATTAATTATTTATCTCTAAAAATGCGGGTCATTACATTCTTCCCCACTTAAAATAATTTCGTCCTCGAAATTGCTAAGTTAGAGGACGACCCTATCGACTGGTTAGAACATATTTGTTCACTTCTTAACTTCAGTTTCAACTGAACAAATTTAATTTCATTTAAATTATTAATTACTTCTTATCAACGAAAATTTTCAAAAATTCTAAAAAAAATTCTAACACTTTAAATATTCGGAAAATTTCGCCAGCGTTTACTTTGTACGGGGTTACCGGAAAAATTCAAACCTTGCCACACAGGCCCTCTCCAATCCCAAAGAAAATCAAACAGCCAAGCGGCTTGCCAAATCGGCTCATAAATTCCAAACTCATATAGAATATAAACTTGTTCCTTTTTGTCGGGCATATCGCTGTATCCCTGCTATTCGTTACCACTTCTGCATATAACAATGCATTACCAACTTGATCTCCAATCAGTTCATTCTCAAAACCAAATCATTAGCTTATACCTAAGTCGGATTCTATTTCAACTCGAGTTCCATTCTCGATTTCAACTCTTAACTCATCAATTCAATTCTATCCTAGATTATTCTATAATCAAATCAAGTTTTATTTAACTTGGTTCAAGTTAAATTCCAATTTATTTATTCAATTTTTACCATCTCAATCTCATTAACTTCATAAGTTAAATTCTAATTCCATAACTTAAATTCCTGGGTTTCTTTTAAATCAATTTGAAATAACAATACCAATTCAAAACATTTGAATTTCTAAACAACTTGTTTTCTCAAAACAATTCAAAAACAAAACCTTTGGTAGTAATCCACCACTTAGAAACTCGAAAATCACACCGATGATACTGCGCAGTCATCATCGGAATTATTTTCCAGCGACCCAAGTGATTTCAATACTATATCATTTCAAAACCCTTACTAAATACATCCATTTTGAAAACATCTCAAAATCTCCCAGGAACTTAAAATTTCCTTATTTTAATTCCAAATTTGATTTAAATTCATATTTAATTCATCTTATTTCATATACTTTACTTATATGAATTCTGATTAGTTATATATAGCCATTTCACATTTTATAATCTTACCTGATTATAATTACTACCAACACATCCTATATATGATAATATATTACATATCCATATTGTGTCGGTCCATCGTATTCAAGTATTTATTTACTCCTACCGATACAGTGGATCAAACTGATCGACCAGAACTCATAAACAACTCAGCCAATGAATCTCCACAATATAAAACCATTTTTATATCAAATACAAATACGCACTCGTATATATACACTCAAACTCAATCTAGGGTGTTACTAACCCTATCTCTACCGAGTCACGCCACAGAGCCAAGGTAATTCTTAACTTAAGCTCTGATACCAACTGTAACGACCCGGAAAAATGCGATCTTGGTTATCCGATATACAACACATATCGAACATCTAAGGATCGAAAATAACCGAATAGTTAATGAAAGAAATTAGAAGGTGAGAATATATAAGATAGAAACTTAGAATAGAAGAAGAAGAAGAACATAACATCAGAGTAACACGAACCTCACAGCGGAACGAATAACATATAATAGATAACATAACTTTGAAATATAACAGTTATGTATACAATAGCACTTATCAGAGTACAGCACTTACAACACAACGGAAATAACTATAGCTATATGATCTTAAAGCCTCCTGCTCCAAGCTCTTCCAGTATAACTGTAAAACCCGACTACTTGACTGCCCGTACAAATTTAGGCACCCAAGAGTTTAGGGAAAACAACAAATAAACTCCGGGTCAGTCATGTGACTGGTGTGAATAAACTCAAATCATTTAAAACAGGTATATGATATCTCATAAGACCACGCTGTGAATACGGAACGGGTTTTTCCCTTATGAGAATCCAAACATTTTTGCAAAGCAATATCATTCTGATATTATAATAATGTCTAAGTACAAATAAATATCAGTCTAGTAGAAACGCTTGCATCTCACGTTCTACATATATAATATACAATCAAAACCGCAAGCACGTATTGGGTAATGAATTTCCAACTATGACAAGGTATGGAATCACCTTCCGATCAGTGTACTCTAGGAACGATACACTGGAGTTCAACAAGAACATCTTGCAACTCAGCCACACATGACCGACCACTCATTTCGCTTGAGTGTATCGAATGTACATCACCAACGGTTGGGATCAGCAACCGTTCCCGTATATATATGGGACAACATTTATAGATTTAAGAAACAAATGAATATTCTTTAGATAGGTGATTATACACCCTACTTCGGTGCGACCGACTTAGCCATGCTGCCTGCCCGATTTCTGTCATTTACCGGATGTGAGGCTAGAAGCTACGCATATCTTCTCACATACCACATCTTCATTCACTTAGAATGTCACATCGTCATACCCAAAAATCACCAATTGATTTCCCCAAAAATACCACGGGTATAAGCTAAGAGAAACGAATTCCTCCGCCACCAACGTAAATACGTTTGAAACGATCAACTTACGTGATCTACCAGATATACTCTGTCAGACCTTCGTCCATACAAGTTGTCCTAGGACTGGACAAACCGAAGGCACTATTCTGTACACAGGATAGCCCTTGCATTTTACTCCGTCTTCAATTATCTTTGGCATATATGATTCGCAACGCTTATGCCAATACAGAGTGGTTCTATGGATAATAATCCAACCGGTCTCTCCATATTAACAACGTTAAAATGGTCAAAACTTCGATAGTCTGTGATTTAACTATCAAATGAAAACATGTCCGTGTACAAACAACGATCTAAATTCCAAATGGAATGTCAATCGATCAATCATCATGTATATCTATACATATTTCCTTATTTTCTATATTTAGAAAATATTTGTTATCAACGTTGGAAAACATTTCCATTGTTTATTTACGTATTACTATCCTTCCACAACTATCAGACTCTAACTATAAACTAACAAGAGAACAACTTCCTAAGTATAAACCCCGAAGGCCGAAACCAACATCAGATCGATACCCAGGAAATCATTCAACTTATTAATCTCTAGTCAGATTCTAATTTTGCTTAACTCTATATTCTTTAACTCCATTCGCTCAACTCTAGATCGCAGCGATCACAATGGTTACACCTGATTCCCTCAGGAAACATCCGACCGCCGTAGGCTATTTACAGCCCTGCGAATTACGCTAGCAGTCGTGCTAAATGGCAACTCATCCTGAATAACTATGTTTGTTTTAACTCTAACTGTTTAACTCTAACTGTTTAACTCTGACTGTTTAACTCTACTGGTTAACTTGACTTACTTAACCAAACTGGTTAACTCGACTCACTTAACCCAACTGGTTAACTGACTTACTTCTAACTGTTTAACTCTAACTGGTTAACTCTAACTTGTTAACTCTATTTGACTAACTCGACTTGACTAACCCCTTTCGAATAACATATTCGATTAACTAACTTTCGAATACCATATTCGATTAAACTAACTTCGAATACCATATTCGATTACTCCCTTTTTAACAACGTTTTATTCATTTGAAAAGATTTACTTTTAAATAACGGTTCTACACTTTAAAAATGATTTCCTTTTCATAATGTTCCCTTTCCAATTCTATTTGCAAATGGTTTAAAAATATTTCCTTTCTCTATTTTATTCTATTTGCAAATGGTTTGCAAATATTCCCTTTTCAAATTTATTCTTAAAAATATTCTAACTCCTGAAATTCCTGGGAAAATTCGCCATAACCTCCTTTGTATCGGGAGCATTGGGAAAATCCCCAAACTCGCCACACAGGCCTTTCCATTCAAAAAGAAAATGATTTGCAGTTATTTCCTTTTTGAATATCTCCTATTTATAAATATTCCAATTTATAAACATTTCTTATTTATAAATATTCCAATTTATAAATATCTCTTTTTCAATATCACTTTGAAAAATCTCCTTTATCTACATTCCGGTATGTCATGGTATTCAATCATATCAAAACACGATGTCTAATCTCGTCCATACACACACAATCAACAACAGGTTATAATTCACATCATATATTAAAATATATGAAAAACAATAAAACAACTGTTGAGGAATCCAGTCGGATTCCTCCAACCTGTTTCCCTGCATCACAGATGTTAGACAATATAGATAACATCACTTTCAGTTCCATATGATATATTCTGTTAAACAGAATCAATATAGAAATTTAACTAACTGACTAGCAGTTCAATCAAGCAATCAACACATAGTAAATCTGACAATTTCTAACAATTCTAAAGATACAACATGAAATTATAAACTGTTTAGAGTTGTTGAGATTTACTCACATTGGCAGTTCATCGTTAAAGAACGATAACCATCGCTTGATTCAGACGGACAATTTATTTTGCTATAAATTGTAACGGGCTCGGATTCACTCCCAGTCAGTTCCATGGTGTAGCCACCGTCCATACGATCCTGTCGGATCTTATTTCGCGAAATTTTGATAACATATGACAAAGTTATAACAGTTTGAAGTTTATAAACATTTATTTTAAAACAAAACTAATTGAATTCCTTGCGGGCCTTACCCCTTCATACAAAACTGGCCCATCACCCATACAAAAGCCCACCCCCCTCTAATCTCTTCTTCCACAACCGACGCCTACTCCAGTATTTCACAAACAAAATGGCCGACTTTCCTCCCTACCATCCTCCTTCTCCAGTACCTTTAAATTCAATTAAAAATCTCCATTCTCCTCCTCGCCTCAAGCCGCTCACTCCCATACCATTAGACGGCAACTCGACGGCCTCCGAGGATTTCCGTCGAACCCATCCTCGATGCGGTTCTTGTACACCACCGAACTTGTTTGACCTCAAATCGAACCAGAGATTCACACCATGTTCGAAATTGCCTCACGAGTTCAAACCTCAACTCGATTTCGTGAATCGACGCACAAACCTGGAGCTTTTTCCCACCCCTAATTCACGCTGGAACTAAACAACGAATCCCCAGAATTACATCGAGCCATGTAAAGACCATATGAAATTAAAGCCCACAAATTTCTGAGTCTTACGAATCCAAGATTGATGAATTTCATAAACGTTTTGATTTATTGTGGATTTTCAAAGATGGGAGGTTTTACTGAAAATTTTGAAGAACACTGGCGGCTCAAAAGGAATTTTATACGGGGTTCATATCGCTTGTGAGGCTGAAAATGATGTGAACGTGGATTGTTATTGATCAGAGATTTAGTTAAGATATTTTTATTTATTATTATTTTATTCATCATTGCTTATATTTTCAGTTTGAAAATCCGTACCGTTGCATAACATACCCAAAAATCACGAAACTGGACGTGTAGCTAGAGTTCGACATTACAGTCCCAACGAAACTGGTTTCGTCGAATTCCGACTCCATTTGCTCACACAGCGTATTTTTAACAGTCAAAATACTGACTGTTTTTCACTCTAAAAATCCGTGCGGCCACACAGTGACTTTAAAAATCACCAAACTGGAAATCTAACACCTACTCGACATTGCGGATCCAATAAAATTAGTTTCATCGAATTCTGACTTCGTTTGCAAAAGTGACTATTTTTAAAGCTCTAAATAGCCTATTTACACATATAAATATATGTAAATATTATAAATTTTAATATTTAAAAATAAATATCATCGCCTATATTCACAGTAGAATACCGTACAGCTTCAGAATATTCCTATATGGATTTACAACTCGATATTACATCGTCAGAGTTATATCGATGTTCGATTTCTATTTAAATCCTTATATAAAATATAATTAAATCGTTATGGTCAGGGCGCTGCATTTCTGAGAATTTGATTTGGACATAACTCAAAATCTACACGACGAAACCCCGATATTTCTCTTCCACTAGAAAGATATACTTCACCAGCTCCACACGTTTCTTGTTTCACAGAAATCCGATTTAAAACGAACCTTGTATACTCAGTTGAAGTTCAAATCGCCAAATAGCGAACTATCGTGCCATTTCAAGCTCTATTATAATTATATTATAATTATACGTTCAAACCGTCGTCGATTGAATATATTCGTTATTACATTTCGAATCGAAACTCCACCAAATCTCGTATGCTATTCAATTCACACGATATTGTGAATTTCACTATTTCCGACTATTTCGACATTATAATATATTATTACATTATAATTATTAATTAAATATTCAATATTATTTAATTAAACGATCATTAACTTCTCTAAATCACCAATTATATAATTAAATAAATTAATTATATATCTCTAAAAATGCGGGTCATTACACATGACCAACGTCCACTTTATAATTTTTTGCTTTAAGGAATCAAACTATTCTAGGCAAGTCGTGCCTTATACATGGTTTTCAACAAAGCAAAAGAACAGATTTGAAACTTTTATGTTAAGTATGGCCGTAAATGTTGGGCATTCCACACTCTGGGGATTTCCTTTCCATCTACGGTGGCCAGCTTGAAGGTTCCATTATCAAGCTTGCTCAGAATGGAGTATGGTCCTTCCCACTTCGCTCCCATATGAGTTGGGGGTGGAAAGACACGTTTCAGAACCAAGTCTCCGGGTTGCCAGGTTCGGGCTCGAACCTTTTTGTTGTAATATCAAGTGACCTGTTGTTTGCATCTCAAGGCACGCAGATCTGCTTCATCCCTCTTTTCTTCGATCATATCTAGGGATTCAAGAAGCAATTCATTATTGGTCATCGGATCATAATAAGTCACCCGGTGAGAAGGTACCTTTATCTCAACCGGGATGACTGCTTCCGTTCCAAAAGCAAGGGAGAACGGGGTATGTCCTGTTGCCGATTTATATGTTGTCCTGTAGGCCCATAATGCCAAGGGCAATTCATCAGCCCACATGGCTCTAGCCTGCTTCAGTCTTCTTTTCAGAATGGACTTAATTACTTTATTTGCCGCTTCGACTTGTCCGTTCGATTGCGGGTGTGCCACAGAGGTGTACTGATTCTCAATGTGGTATTTTTGGCAGAAATTTCTGAATTCAGCGCTATCGAACTGAGTTCCGTTATCCGTTATCACAATCTTTGGAATCCCAAACCGGCAAATGATGTTTTGAACAATAAAATTGATCACTCGCTTGGTAGTGATTGTAGTTAGTGTTTCAGCCTCGACCCACTTAGTGAAATAATCCACGGCCACAATAGCGAACTTTGCTCCGCCCCTTGCTATGGGAAGACTTCCAATGTTATCAATTCCCCACATAGTGAAAGGCCATGGGCTCATCATTGTTTTTAACTAGTTAGGAGGTGCTCTAGGTATTTTTGAAAATCTCTGGCACGCATCACACCGTCGTGCGTATCTTGCCGCATCCTTGTTTATGGTAGGCCAGAAATAACCATGCCGCAACACCTTCTTTGCCAAAGTTTGCCCTCCAGTGTGGTCGCCGCATTCGCCTTCGTGAACCTCCTGCAGCACATGCTTGATGTCATCATGAGCTATGCACCGGAGGAGGGGCATCGAAAATCCTTGCCTGTAAAGAACTCCGCCTTGCAGAACATATCGGGCGGCTTTACGAATTACTTTACGCCTCTCGCTTTTCTTGGTTGGAAGCGCTCCATTCATCAGGAAATTCTTCAGAGGGGTCATCTAGGACTCCCTTTCTGGTTCCGTCTCTAGTGTTAGGTTGATTTCCATTTGATCTATGCTAGGGGACCGAAGTACTTCAACGGGGGCTAGCCCGGTCACTTCAGGATCGTCGGAACTAGCCATCTTTGCCAACTTATCCGCTTGCTGATTCTCTGATCGCGGAATATGAGATATGCTGTAGTGATTAAAATCATTCAGCAACTCTTTTACTTTCTTTAAGTATAAAATCAATATTGCACTTTTAGCCTGGAATTTTCCAGTAACTTGGTTCATGACTAACATGGAGTCGCAGAAGATGTTCAGCTTTGTGACCTCTAATTCCTTTGCGATCCTTAATCCGGCTATCAGAGCTTCATAGTCGGAATCGTTGTTAGTGGCATGAAACTCCATCCGGATTGCATAGGTTATCAATCGTTTTGTCGGGAGTTTCAAGCACTATTCCAGCGCCGGATCTTTCGTCATTCCTGGCGCCATCAGTATACAATCTCTAGGCATTGGGATCGAAAAGTAGTTTTGAAGGATCGACTTCTTCGTTGGCTATATCTTCCTCCGGAACGGTGAACTCTGTTATGAAGTCGGCTATCACTTGCCCCCGAATTGACCGTCTGGGCTGAAAGTTCAAATCAAATTGACTTAACTCAATGTTCCATTTGAGTAATCTTCCAGACGCCTCTGGTCTCTGTAAAACTTGCTTGAGTGGGTGATCGGTGTATACGGTAATGGGATGCGCCTGAAAATAATGTCGAAGCTTTCTAGAGGTGATCAGTAAACTATACGCCAATTTTTCTATCCTTGGATAATTACGCTCGGCTGCCGTTAATTTTTTGCTCACGTAATACACAGGTCTTTGGACCTTATCCTCTTCTCTTACCAACGCTGAGCTGATCGCATGGGATGACACTGCCAGATACACGAATAAGTCCTCGTGATCCATTGGCTTAGATAATATCGGAGGTTTCTCCAGGTGCCTTAGTAAATTCTGAAATTCTTCTACGTAGTCGGGCGTCCATTTGAAGTGGGATTTCCCCCGCTTTATTAATTCGAAGAATGGGATGCACTTATCCGTAGCCCTGGAGATAAATCTGCTTAGTGCGGCCACTTTTCCTGCAAGGCTTTGCACATCCCTAATTTGCCTAGGTTCCTGAATGTCTCTGATTGCCGCGATCTGGTCTGGATTAATCTCAATCCCATGGGAACTGACGATGAATCCCAAGAATTTTCCGGAGGCAACACCGAATGAACATTTGGTTGGGTTGAGTTTCATTCCGTACTTTCGAAGAATGCCAAACATCTCTGCCAAATCAGTAGTGTGTTGAGAAGATTGCTTGGACTTAACTAACATATCGTCGACGTATACTTCCATTGTTTTCCCGATCTGGTTATAAAACATTCTGTTGACTAAACGTTGATATGTAGCGCCCGCATTCTTCAAGCCAAAGGGCATCACCACATAACAATATAATCCCAGATCCGTGATAAAACTAGTGTGTTCTTGATCTGGAACATGCATCGGAATCTGGTTATATTCTGAATAAGCATCCATAAATGAGAGAAGCTCATGACCCACCGTTAAGTCTACCAACTGGTCAATCCGGGGTAACGGGAAACTATCTTTTGGACAGGCTTTGTTCAAGTCCGAGAAGTCGATACACGTTCGCCACTTCCCGTTGGCCTTCTTTACCAGGACTGGATTCGAAATCCAATCTGGGTAGGTCGAGTCTCTGATAAATCCATTACTCTTTAGCTTTCCAACTTCTTCTTTCAAGGCAGCGGACCTCTCTGGGCCCAACATTCGCCTTTTTTGCTTTACCGGAGGATGTTTAAGGTCAATGCTTAATGAATGGCTCATGATTGATGGGGATATCCCACACATGTCCGCGTGGGTCCACGCAAATACATCCAAGTTGTTTTTTAAGAAATCCGTCAATTCTTTAGCGAGATTCGGATTTAACTGGGATCCAATCTTAAGGACCTTCTCCGGGTCACTGTCATCGATCGGTACATCCACAGTTGTCTCGTTGGGAGTCGCCATTCTGCCCCCGGGTTCTTGATCCTCTCTGGGATCTATATCCTCGGGCAACTCTCTGGGCGACTCTCCAACGACTATCCTCTTTAGTTGCTATAAGGTTTCCGCCCCCATAGGGGGAGAAGCGCCTTTAGTTTAAATGTCCCCTCCATTGCGAAGTAATTTTAGTTTAGCAACATAACATGCTCGCGCAGCAACCTGATCTCCTCTGACGATGCCAATGCCAGCTTCTGTGGGGAATTTCAATAACAAGCACTAGGGGGCTATACAGGCTCTAAACTTTGCGAGGGCTGGTCGGCCCAAGAAGGCATTGTAGGACGATTCAACGTCCAAAACCACGAAGGGAAGGATTCTCACTCTCTGGCGTTCTCCTTCCCCAAGCGTAACCGGTAACTCTACATAACCCATTGGAGCGGTAGATGCTCCGTTGAATCCACGGATACATCCTTGACAGGGCTTCAAGTCTTTTATTTCGAGGTTCATCTGGTCAAATGTCCTTTTGAAAAGAATGTTGACAGAACTCCCGTTGTCCACTAAAACCTTATGAACAGTGGCAGGTCCAATAGGTACTGTGATTACAAATGGATCTTCAGTCGGAGCATGGACTCCAATGCTTTCTCGTTCTCGGAAAACGACATCGTCGGTCATCATCTTTTGCTGCTTTACCGGGATATTGTCCTCAGGGTTGTTACACTCCCCCACCTCGAGGTGTTGCTTGGCTGCATTGACATATTGATCCAATGCCTTGGAACTATGCCCGGCAAGATAAAGTCCTCCGATTACAGTATTGATAACGATATTCTTTCCCTTTTGCTGGGCAGTTGGCCTAGCAGCAAGTTGATTCTGGTTCTGATTTGGGGCCTGTACTGCTTGCCCCCTGTCTCTGGGCGTTACTCTGTATTCATCTAATTTTCCTTCTCGAAGCAGCCTTTCGACTACATCTCTTAGGTGACGGCATTCATTTGTCGAATGGCCGTGAATCTGATGAAAAAGACAAAACTTCCCCGTTTCACGTTCTTTCTCCGTCGACTCTCTGGGAGGTGGCCTCTTATTCTGGAGGACTTCATACGCATCCATGAAGATATTTTACAGAGTATCATTTATTGGTGTATAACTTTCAAAGGCCCTGGGACGAGTCCTTCTCTGGGAGTCGTTCCCTCGGTTCCTTTTCCGGTTGTTGCCGTTACCATTATTATTGTTGTTCCCTGACTGACGACCACCCTGATTCCGATTTCCGACATTAACTTCGACTTTCCCCGAGCTGTCTCCTGTCTGCTTAATGGCGACATTGCTCTGGATTTCCTCCTTATCAGCTGTTTTTGCCTTTCAGTTAGCATATACTTCTTCCCGTCGTAAATGTACGTTAGCTTTTTCGTAGAATAACTCTCTAGTATGGGGTGGTTTGCCTGCCAGGTATCTCCCGAATTCAGTGTCTTTATCTACTCCATCGACAAGTGCTGCGACAACGGTTGGTTCATGGGGATCTTTAACTTCAGTAACGGCCAAGTTGAAACGATCTAAGTACGCCCTCAAACTCTCGTCTGGTCGCTGCTTGACAAGGAACAAATCAATCGCACTCTTTGTCTTTTGTGCATAGATACGGAATTGTTCTACGAACTTCTCACTCAACTCCCTGAAGCTAGAAATCGATCTTGCTGGCAAGCGAGTAAACCATAACAACGCCACATCCTCCAAGAATATGGGAAATGCTTTGCACTTGACAGCGTCAGAAGTTGCGGCAGCGGTCATTGACCAAGAGTATCTCATCAGATGCTGGACAGGATCAGACCTACCCGCATATCGGTTCATCTGTGGCATGTTGAAACGCCTCGGGAAAGTCGCATCCAGAATATCATCAGTGAAAGGGGTGTGACTGCGGTCATTTCCCCAATCTTCATTCCGTTGCCCACGGCTATCTACCAGGATTTAATGGATCATGGCTGCCACATTTGCACTGGTCAGCGGAGGTTCAGGGTCAGCGCCTCTGGCTTGGCGGGGTTCTCTAGTCTCTCTTCCGGGAGCAGTCACAAAATCTGGGGCTCGGATAGGGCTTCGTTGCCCCCTGTTACCATGAGCATGTGTGCGACGACGGGGCTGAGGTAGTCTGTTCTGTATAGGATTGTCCACATCTCGAGCTCTGGGAGTCGCGGCGTGGTTGTTCACATTACGGTTTGAGGGCCCCGCTTCCAGCGCTTCTTCTTCCCATGATGGCAGGGTTCCGAACCGAAGCTGCTCTATGTTTTCGTCTCTCTCATATGGTCGCCGCGGAGGTCTCGGCGATTCCTCTGACGAAGAAGAATATCCTTGAGTGAGCGGACGAGCTGGTGGTGTCCTTTGCCTTGCAAGTTCATCAAGCCTTTTATCCATAGCAGTCAAATTTTGTCGCAGGACGGAGCTTTCCTGCCTCTGGGCAGCCAATTCATCAAACAATCTCTCCCACATTTCGGAAAAACGAGAGAGATCCCCCTCAGTAACGGGAGCAGCAGGGTCATATTGGTCATCATCGCCTTCTCTGATGCGAAAAGAGCTTGAGCTAGGTTGAGCGGAGGGGCCAGGACGGTAGGAGCGAGTCATAGGCTCCTTTCCAGGTCGTGTTGTAGTTTGGTCATCAATTCGGATCGCTGTGGATCGAGGATGGTGGCTCGCAACGCCCCCCTAGGATCGGTTCGTGGTCACGATGCGCGGAGGATTCGAGGCGTTATCTCTGGATCGAGTAACAACCCCTTCAGCAGTCTGGATCGCCTCATTCTCGTCGACTTGGAGAGTGGTGTCTCCATCGGATTGGGTCGCCCCCTACGCTCCGCGATCCAAGGTTTCCTTATTGCCTAGCTCGTGCACACTTTCATCGATTGTTTCATTGGTTCGTGAAGCTCGTGCTTCCTTAGATCTCTTTCCAGCCATGATATCCGAATCGCTGGAACCTTCAAAGAACTGAATAGTGAAACTTTAGGACTGAACTCTCAGTGAAAGCACCAAAATGTTAGATCAAAATTTGGACCTAACACCCAAATTGTTCTGAATCTTATAGAGTTTCAACTGAAGAATGAGGAAAAAGAAAATAACACACAGAATTTATAGTGGTTCGGCGTTAACGAGCCTACGTCCACTTTATATATTATTGATTATACTTTGAAAGCTAATACAATCAAGGATTTCTCTCAATACTCTAGTAGTCTGACAATAATGGCGGATTCAGTACTCAATATTGCCAAAAAGATCCCAAAAAGTGCCAAGCTCTGGGCTATTTATAGCTGATTTTGTCAGGCGGGTCGTGGTAACACGTGGCACGAATCCTGAGAACATCGGATCGCATCGCCACCGTTGAAGAAATAGTCAAGTTAGCCGTTGTGGACAGGTGTCGCGATCCCCTTGAAAATCGGATCGTGCAGATGGGGAGAATCGATCAAAGTGACGGTTAGGGACACGTGTCGCTAGATCCGTGCGTCTCGGATCGCTGAAGACTAGCTCACGCTTGAACGGGTCAGAGGGTTCGCCATGCATCAGGGCATCGGATCGACCTACGTTGGACAACAATATAAGTTCGGATCGAGTCGCATAGAGGTTTCGTTTCGCTGATGAAACAGGGGGCGATCCGACGAGATGCGATCTGACGGTGGGCGAGTCGATAGTGTGCGATCCGTTCCTTCATGCACTTGGGGAACATAGTTTCATACTTTCTTCTTATGGATGAACCTGGGTGGCTTGGTCAAAAAGCTAGCCAACAGATACGTATGGGTTACTGGTTGAAACGGGCCCCCGTTACTTGACACAAGCTATCCACCTAAGCTTGGTCCCCTCTAGTACATCCCACTTAACCCACTTCTTATTCATATTTCAATTTCATGTTTCATATTTTGGTTAAGTGTTTCTAATCGTATTTCCAAATGCCACCCAAGGCACCCACTAGATTCCACATGCCATCCAAGGCACCCACTTAACCCCCTCATGTCCCACTACATGCTTATCTGGTTAAGTGTTTCTTAATTCATTAAGACCGTAACCTCATAAAGACCTCTCACATTAGACTGGCATTTGTGGCAGCTGGATTTGCCGGGCGGGTCCGGGCAGTCTTACACCACAAAAGAGCCAAACCTCATGTCTTTACAATTGTTACGTATTTAGTTTGTTCCAAAGCCTCTCACATTAGACTAGCATTTGTGGCAGCTGGATTTGCCGGGCGGGTCCGGGCAGTCTTACACCACAAAAGAGTCTAACCTCGTGTCTTAGACGATTAATTACTCCTAATTAATCACCCCCAATTTGAATTACTTTCCCTATTCAAATTATCAATCAATTCCAAATTTAGCGATGTCCATAATTGATTCAATTATGTCCATCCATTCATGGTATGTAAAATCATACCAATTTCACCACAATTTTATTTTATGCCTTTTAAAGGCAATTATGCCAATTAAATATTTTAATATTATTCCCTTTCTCCCCACGTAGTACGTTTGTTCGTTTAACGTAAAAATATACGTTAGACTCGAATAGTCTAACTCATGAAATAAAAGAAAGCATCACATTGATACATAATTAAAGCATAGATCTAACATAGGGGTGAACTTGCATATGTGAATGATGTTCTACATCTAAAACTTGCATAAGCTAAGATTACAACTTGCATAACAACATATGTCATGGTTCCAAATTTCAAAGGTGTGAACTTGATGAAATAATGGCCACAAACTTGCATAAACATCATGTATAACATAGACCCAAATCTAAAGGTGTGAACTTGATGAATTAATGGCCACAAATTTGCATAGACATCATATGTCATGAACCTATATCTAATGGGATTAAACTTGCATAGGTAATAACATAACATGATTCATGTCCAACTCATAAATTCACATATGTGATTTATACATCGCAACAATGGTGTGAACTAACATGTAAAGTATCATGACATAGCCTAATCTTTCAATTTAATTCTCACATAAACTAGGTGCCATGATCATGTAAGGTCACATGTAATTCTACCCAACATGTATATGATTCGTGTTTGAACCCAAAATCTAAACTTGCCTAATAATGATTTAGCACATGAATCAATATCGCAAACTAGCATAAGAAACATGACGATTTGTGTAACAACTCGCATTCTACGCATCGGAGGATCGTAGAATATTTATTTCTTTCTTATAGAAGTCGTATGGTCATGTGGCTTTGGAAAACGACTATTGGGCTCATTTCCCATGTTCATGATTTTTTGTGATTTTTAAATGACCGTTTTGCCCCTAGCTGATCTTGTTTCGTCCATAACTTTTGATTGGAAAGGAGTTTAGACCTGAAACCACTTTCATTGGATTCGAATGATGGTTTCTCTTTCCGTAGAGTGGTTCCATTAGCCAAACGGGCTTACCGTTTGGGAGATATGGCTGAAACAAGGTTCAGAAGGAGAAAAATAGCTTAATTGGGCTAAACCGGGTAGTTAACAGCTAGGCCCATAACCCATTTCGAGATTAGAAGTATATGAGGGCTGCTAGGGTTTAGAAATTATTCTTTTTCAGTATTTCTCAGCCGCCACTTACCTCCTTCAAGCTCTAGCAATGGCCTCCATCTTCTAAAACACTCCAAAACACCTTTTTGTCATTTCTAATCATATATTAGCCTAATCTACATCAAATCAAGGCGGATTAGCATAAGGATTGGGACAGAGCTACTAGAACACATAGAGATTGGATCCAAATAAGAGATTATTTCAGATCTATAGTTTACTTTGTGGCAAAGGTGAGTGATTTGCGTTGTTTTTCACTAATTACGGCTAATTATGGTAATTAGCAAAGATTAGCGAAAGTATGGCTCAGAAAAATCTAGAAAAATTCCTTAAATTCTAAAACATCATTTTATCCCTCTGATATGAATTTGGGTTAATTTCGAACAATTTTGCTAATCCCGGAATTTAGGGGATTAAGGAGTGATTAGTGATAATTAGCGAAATTATGCATGTTAAAAATCTGGAAAAATATTTATAAATTGCTAAATATTATTTTAGGCCTCTGTTAGAAAATTTGGCTGATTTGGTTAAGTTTTGTTAATCCTATCATTAGTTATGCTTAAACATGATTAAGGGGAAAACATGGGTTTTGGGTACATTTGATCCATATTGTTATGATTAAATTGTTGTTTTAGTGTTTATGGTTGATTATACATGTTGCTACTACCGTTTGGTATGACCTATGATTGCATTATAAAGTTAGAATGGTTGAAACGCCGTCGAGAGGTGAAAATAGCTTGCTAAAAATGGTGTAGGTTTTCCTTGGGTCGAGTTAGACCGACCAGTGGAAGGTTTTGACCGACCGACCCGAGCTCACGACTGACCCGAATAGAAGGAGGACATCACAACTGACCCTGTATGAAGTGTTCGACCGACTAGGGAGACCGACCAGGCTGGGCAAGACCGACCACTATGCGATGTTCGACTGACCCCATACGATGATGAAGTACGACCGACCAGGGATGGTGAAGTACGACCGACCAGGAATGGTGAAGTGTTCGACCGACCAGGGGGGCAATACCGACCGACCAGGGTAGAGATGATGAAAACCGACTAGAATGAAAGGTGCTTGACCGACCGACCCGAACAGGAGGAAACCAAAACCCGAGATGCAAAGGTAGTCCAAGTGGAAGTTAGAGCTCAGGATCCAGTTGGGAACCAATGAGTTCACTTCATGATTGGGCTTTGCTGCGGGACGTGTGCAAAGGGGTTGTTGGTATTCATAACTTTAGTTCACCACTGAGAGATGGATGGTGGGCTTGTAGTGATAGTTACACAGGATTGGATTCCATCGTGGCCCAAAGTAGTGGATATCGTATGCATTACGCACTGAGTGAGAGATGTGAGGATGGTTGCTATGATTGATTGTTTGACATCACTATGACATGCACACCCCCACCCCCGTATTTCTTACACCATATGTTAGTGGCACCTTAGAGTATTGTACAGTATGTAGTGCTAACTCTTTGGTTGTAGGTCCAGGTTCAGGTATGATTGGATTATACCTGTTATTGTTTTGTTTAGATGCTTATCGCTCATACCAGGCTTTATGTCTGACCCAGAGTTTTATGTCTCCTCTTATTACTCTGGGTGCTCACACGAGCAGACTAGAGACAGGTTAGTTGGTGATGCGCGAGTAGCTGATTCGGAGGCCAGCAGGAGGCTTCCACGTATGATATATAGATATTCTTCCTGTGTTGTTGGTGGTCACTATTTGGGCATTAGTAGTGTACTTCCTTTATCTTGCTTTTGTTTTTGGAGACAGTTAGAAAAGTTGTAATAATGTTGGCTTTGGATCATAAGCTGTATTTGAATTTTCCGCTGCTATGTTAGTTTATTTTCAGCTTATGCACTGTCTCACCTGTTTTATGTCAAGTATGTTGTTATTATATTTTATCCTATGTGCTGTGAGACATTCTACAGGTTCCTTGATTAGTTCATTTCCTTCTTCCCTTTTCTTCTGACGATCCGTCCCATGCTAACTGGACATGTGTACAGCGCACTTTTGGAGTAAATTTCGGTTGGTGCGGGGCGGGCCGTCACATTTGGTATCAGAGCTCTAGGTTGCGTAGTTAACCTAGGGAAAGACACTAGGGAGAGATACTACGTATATGAGAGAGCGTATTTGTGGTTACTTTGGTTTTCAAAAGCTATATATGTATATTCTATTAGTAGTATAAGAATGAAGTCGTACTGCACTAGCACCACTATGGGGTCGTTAATCGTTTCCTTTTTTCAGATTGACGATGAGCCGATATGCTAGAGGTGCTGGTAGGGGAGCCAATAATGGGAATGCTCCTGACATGAGGACGATGTTCACTGACCTCATGAGAGAGATGCTTAGGGATGCTCGAGGAGCCGTTCCTAATGCTGCTAATGGTGGTGGTGCAGTAGTGCAGGCGCCTAGGGCCGATTTTGCTAAGTTGTGCAAGGATTACACTAACCTTGGTGGGAAGCCGTTCCACGGAACGGAGTCGGCCACAGATGTTCAGGATTGGTTGGATAGTTGTGATCGTATCTTCGACGACTTGGGTATTGAGGATGCGATGAAGAGAAGGCTAACGTCTCGTCAGCTGCAAGGGCGAGCGATGAATTGGTGGAATGCCATTAAGACAGCTACTCCAGAGGATCAAGTTACTTGGAATCAGTTTAAGACTCGCTTTTGTGATAAGTTTATTCCAGCTGCTCATAAATCAGAATTGTTCAGGAAATTCTTGGAGCTTAAGCCGAATGGTAGGGCAGTCTCGGAGTACATCGCAGAATTCGATACTTTATCGAAATATGGATGGTCCCTTATCGATACAGTCGAAAAGAAGAACGAGAAGTTCATAACTGGCTTGGATGGGTACTTGGGGGAAAGACTTATAAACCATATCGATGAGACGTTCGAATCTATTGTAGGAAAGGCATTAAGGTTAGAGAGCCTTTTCCCTAAGTCGAAGACCGAAGTTGCTATTGCATCTACAGAGGAGCCAAAGCTGCAAGTAGGCGGTGAAGGCAAGAAGAATTCTCAGAACAAGAGGAAGCAGAACCCGACCAAGGAGGGTCAGAATAAGAAAAATAAAAAAGATGGTGAATGCTTTAGTTGTGGCCAGAAGGGCCACTATGCCAGAGATTGTCGAGAAAATCCTGGGGAAAGGAAGTGCTTTAACTACGGCCAGGCGGGACATCACAAGGATGATTGCCCACAACCTCCTAGGGAGAAGCAGATTGTGAAAGCGTATGCTATCAACGTTGTTCCTTCTTCGTCGAATGCTCCAAGTGTGGCGCAGAAGGGAAAGGGTGTCGTTATAAAAGGTATGCTTTCTATTTAAGATGTTTCTGTTCGGGTATTGTTTGACAAACCCGAGATAGTCGATAGACCTCTAATTGTGATGAACCCGATAGGTGGTTCGACTGATCTTAGTATGATTTGTTGTAATGTGGTCTTATCGAGTCATGGATGTATGTTTCCTTGTGATTGCTTTGTTTTGGGCTTTACTGGGTTTAGCATTATTTTGGGGAGTCGATTTAATCTAAAAGAATAGGGTGGTATTAGGTACCTACCTAGTGATGGCGATAGTAACTGGAGTTAAGGAAGCTGAAAGGTTATCGTTGTAATAAGTTCTAGTTGTCTCTGGGAGGCAAATGAGTACTCCAGTGCTAGATTGTTTTGCTAGTATCACCTCACGTGGATTGTCCGAACTCGGAGGAGATGTTCCTTGGGTGCTTGTCTCATATTGGTTTAGGCCTTTGGGGATTGTGCTTGGGGAATGTCGATTTCGACTAGGATGGTTTGCGTGAGGGGTAAATAGTTGTTGTGATTTTTCATTGGATGATATCTTGGTTTACTCGAGGAGTGATGGGCAGACAGAACATGATAAGACTGTTCAATGGTATAGACTGCTCAGAGTTAGACTCGATAGGGTTATGAGATGACTCGAGTGGGACTCGAGAAAGATGCAAAGTAATGGATTGTTTAGGACCCTATGTTGATGTTCTCTATTGGATAGTAGAATTTTGAAGGAACAGGATGTGCTCGTTGATCATGGAAGATACAACGAAGATTAGGGCGATTCAAGTTGGACTTGAACTTGTAAAAAGAAAAAGAGTGTTCGTTGATCTTGGAGATGCAACGAATAGGGAGACGACTCACGTTGGACTAGAGTTTGTCGGTAATGGATACTCAAGACTGGGTCTGAGTTATAGATTGACTCGAGTTGGACTCGAGAAGGCTGCAAGGGATTGGATTCGGCTTGAGTTGGACTCGAGAGGGCAGCAAGATAATGGATAGACTTGGGTTGGACTCAAGTATTTTAGGCGGACTAAAAGCAGGGGTATCTAGGGACGCCCGTTACCCTGGATCCGTTGGACGTGATCTAGTTATCCTTGGAGGATAAACGTACGTTGGACGTACGGTAGTCCGTAGGGAGGCGGGGCTTCCATTGGCCTGGAATTGGTTGGACCAGTCAAGTAGGCATCGGTGTATGTATGGAGGCTGGGCTCCCATTAGTTATTGATGTTGGTTGGACCAGACATACTAGAATCGACATACTGGGATTGGTTAAACCACTCATGTAGGTGTCGATGTGTTTATGAATTTAGCAGGTGATAGGTAAGACTTGTTTGATGGATGTTATGGTTGCCATGTTGTTCCTATTTTTCTTCCCTTGAGTAGACTATCACCTGTAGGGTTCCAGCGATGGGGAACAAAGTGATTGTAGTAGGACTATGAGCCAGTGCAGTAGAGTCGTCATGACTCGAGGGGCAAAGTGGACATAGTAAAGGAATAGTAAGGCTATGAGCCAGTGCAGTGGAGTTGTTATGACTTCATGGGGCAGAGTGGACATAGCAAAGGACTAGTGGCTATTGATCAGTGCAGTGGAGTTGCCATGACTCCATGGGGCAGAGTGATCATAGTAAAGGATTTGGATACGGTAATAGTTGCATTGAGTAGGAGACATGCCAGTTTAGGGGTTTTGTTTCTAGGATGGAAGCAACTAGAGTAAATCACAAGATATGATTTCAGACCCAAGAGTGAATTGGATTCAGAAACGCTAGTAAGCTTGACGATTAGATCGATTTTGATTGAGTGGATTGGTTCCAGTTAGAAGGACAATCCTAATCTATTGGAAACCATCTCTAGGGTAGAGATGGGTATTGATGGAAAGAGAATGATCAAGTAAGGATTTGATCGAGAAGGGTGGCTTCGAAAGAATATGGGACTAGTTGTACCCAACGTAGATGGACTGAGAGGTGAAGTGCTTAGAGCATATCATCACCTGAAATTGACTATACATCCCGGTGGTAACAAGATGTATTTAGACATAAAGCAGATCTATTACTGGGAAAGGATAAAGAAAGACGTTGGGAAGTTTATGTCCAAGTGCATGAATTGCTAATTAGCTAAAGCTGAGCAAAAGAAGCCTAGTGGTTTGTCACAACCATTGGAAATAAGTCCTAAATGGATTATATTGACAGTTTACCTAGGACTAGGTCAGGTCATTATGGTATTTGAGTGAATTGTATATTAGAGAATGAAGGCTACCCAAGATAGGCAGAAGACTTATCTCGATAAGAGACGAAGAGATTTGGAATTCTTCGTTAACGACTTAGTGTTCGTCAAGATCTCTCCATTGAGAATGTGATTCAGATTGGTTGGAGAGGTAAGTTAGCACCAAGATTTGTTGGCCCATTCCCAGTCCTCGAGCAAGTTGGGAATTTGGCGTATGAAGTAGAGCTACCTGGCAAGATGGCGGGAGTTCACAACGTATTTCATGTTTCCCAGTTAAGGAAGTTTGTGCAAGACCCTAATGTGGCTATTTCACCAGATCAGTTGGACGATATCGAGGTTGAACCCGAGGCGGTTGAGAACCGCAAGCCTATGCGTATTGTTGGGAACAATACGAAGCAGCTTCGAAGGAAGGCGGTGAAACTAGTCAAAGTCCAATGGGGTGAGAATGAAAAAGACTGTACTTGGGAAACAGAGGAAGATATAAGAAAGAAGTATTCAGAACTCTTTGCCTGGTAAGGTTTTGGTAGTGATAGTTTCTTCCCTTGTTAGTAAACCGCATGCTAGGATAGACTTGTTTTGCATGTTGATTGTTGTTTTGGGGCTGATAGGCATGCGGGACCCTTTGTGTGTTTTGGTTAGGGAATTTCGGGGGCGAAATCTCTTAAGGGGGGAGAATGTAACAACCCGCATTCTACCCATCGGAGGATCGTAAAATATTTCTTTCTTATAGAAGTCGTATGGTCATGTGGCTTTGGGAAACACTATTGGGGTCATTTCCCATGTTCATGATTTTTGCTAATTTTTAAATGACCGTTTTGCCCCTAGCTGATCTTGTTTCGTCCATAACTTTTGATTGGAAAGGAGTTTTGACCTGAAACCATTTTCATTGGATTTGAATGATGGTTTCTCTTTCCGTAGAGTGGTTCCATTAGCCAAACGGACTTACCGTTTGGGAGATATGGCTGAAACAAGGTTTAGAAGGAGAAAAACAGCTTAATTGGGCTAAACCAGGTAGTTAACAGCTAGGCCCATAACCCATTTCGGGATTAGAAGTATATGAGGGCTGCTAGGGTTTAGAAATTATTCTTTTTCAGTATTTCTCAGCCGCCACTTACCTCCTTCAAGCTCTAGCAATGGCCTCCATCTTCTAAAACACTCCAAAACACCTTTTTGTCATTTCTAATCATATATTAGCCTAATCTACATCAAATCAAGGCGGATTAGCATAAGGATTGGGATAGAGCTACTGGAACACATAGGGATTGAATCCAAATAAGAGATTATTTCAGATCTATAGTTTACTTTGTGGCAAAGGTGAGTGATTTGCGTTGTTTTTCACTAATTATGGCTAATTATGGTAATTAGCGAAGATTAACGAAATTATGGCTCAGAAAAATCTAGAAAAATTCCTAAAATTCTAAAACATCATTTTATGCCTCTGATATGAATTTGGGTTAATTTCGACCAATTTTGCTAATCCCGGAATTTAGGGGATTAAGGAGTGATTAGTGATAATTAGCGAAATTATGCATGTTAAAAATCTGGAAAAATATTTATAAATTGCTAAATATTATTTTAGGCCTCTGTTAGAAAATTTGGCTGATTTGGTTAAGTTTTGTTAATCCTATCATTAGTTATGCTTAAACATGATTAAGGGGAAAACATGGGTTTTGGGTACATTTGATCCATATTGTTATCATTAAATTGTTGTTTTAGTGTTTATTGTTGATTATACATGTTGCTACTACTGTTGGGTATGACCTATGATTGCATTATAAAGTTAGAATGGTTGAAACGCCGTCGAGAGACGAAAATAGCTTGCTAAAAATGGTGTAGGTTTTCTTTAGGTCGAGTTAGACCGACCAGGGGAAGGTTTTGACCGACCGACCCGAGCTCACGACTGACCCGAATAGAAGGAGGACATCACAACCGACCCTATATGAAGTGTTCGACCGACTAGGGAGACCGACCAGGCTGGGCAAGACCGACCACTATGCGATGTTCGACCGACCCCATACGATGATGAAGTACGACCGACCAGGAATGGTGAAGTGTTCAACCGACCAGGGGGCAATACCGACCGACCAGGGTAGAGATGATGAAAACCGACCAGAATGAAAGGTGCTTGACCGACCAACCCGAACAGGAGGAAACCAAAACCCGAGATGCAAAGGTAGTCCAAGTGGAAGTTAGAGCTCAGGATCCAGTTGGGAACCAATGAGTTCACTTCATGATTGGGCTTTGCTGCGGGACGTGTGCAAAGGGGTTGTTGGTATTCATAACTTTGGTTCACCACTGAGAGATGGATGGTGGGCTTGTAGTGATAGTTACACGGGATTGGATTCCATCGTGGCCCAAAGTATTAGGCTACCAAAGTAGTGGATATCGTATGCTTTACGCACTGAGTGAGAGATGTGAGGATGGTTGCTATGATTGATTGTTTGACATCACTATGACATGCACACCCCCACCCCCGTATTTCTTACACCATATGTTAGTGGCACCTTAGAGTATTGTACAGTATGTAGTGCTAACTCTTTGGTTGCAGGTCCAGGTTTAGGTATGATTGGATTATACCTGTTATTGTTTTGTTTAGATGCTTATCGCTCATACCAGGCTTTATGTCTGACCCAGAGTTTTATGTCTCCTCTTATTACTCTGGGTTCTCACACGAGCAGACTAGAGACAGGTTAGCTGGTGATGCGCGAGTAGCTGATTCGGAGGCGAGCAGGAGGCTTCCACGTATGATATATAGATATTCTCCCTATGTTGTTGGTGGTCGCTACTTGGGCATTCGTAGTGTACCTCCTTTATCTTGCTTTTGTTTTTGGAGACAGTTAGAAAAGTTGTAATAATGTTGGCTTTGGATCATAAGCTGTATTTGGATTTTCCGCTGCTATGTTAGTTTATTTTCAGCTTATGCACTATCTCACCTGTTTTATGTCAAGTATGTTGTTATTATATTTTATCCTATGCGCTGTGAGACATTCTACAGGTTCCTTGATTAGTTCATTTCCTTCTTCCCTTTTCTTCTGAAGATCCATCCCGTGCTAACTGGACATGTGTACAGTGCACTTTTGGAGTAAATGTCGGTTGGTGCGGGGCGGGCCGTCACAATTTGATTGTATATAAAATTACAACATGGATGATAGCAACATAACTTTGCATGATAGCATCACATCATAACATCATAGATATTCAATGCAATCAATACTTCATATCACATCCATACAATCCGCGTTATAACTTAATCTAATTAAATTACTAATTATTTTGCTAAAACTATCGAACTCACAACTCAAAAGCAGTCTTGAGTTCTGAATTCTGATTTCTAGAGTTGAAGTAGCGCTCCTTTGATGAAGAATCGCTGTTAGGGTTGAGTGGTTCTGATTTGGTTGTTGTTCTTTCTCTTTGATTTGGTGGCGGCTGCTCTAGGACTCAAGACAACAGCATGACGGCCATAGTTTTAGTTTTAATTCTGATTTAGAGTTTGTGTCTATAGGTCTTTTATAGAGTTATGAATTAATTTAAGTCGTCGGATGTTCTTAGGGTTAATCAAAACCATTCAATTATGATAGGGTGATGAGTCAGCCCTAATGACTCAGCAAGGAGTCAGAATGGACTCAACAACACGGG
Source organism: Allium sativum (assembly GCA_030737875.1). NCBI lineage: Eukaryota > Viridiplantae > Streptophyta > Magnoliopsida > Asparagales > Amaryllidaceae > Allium > Allium sativum. Next base: position 513,661 of record JASFAX010000067.1, read on the forward strand.
TCAGCCTGAACCAGAAAGATGTGCAGGCTCCAGCCTCGGCCTGGGCGCACTTGGCAGGCGCGCCAGTGTAAATATGTACTGGCGCACTTCCCAAGTGCGCCAGTGCATTTATATATATATATATATATATATATATATATATATATATATTCTACTTTGCCACCAAACTTCGTTCGTCCATAACTCTTTCATCCGGTACTCGTTTCCCGCAAACTCGGACTCTATCTCCACTAGAATTCCGAGACGAACACAATGGCGCAACCCAATCCCCATAATTCTCACGTCTGAGATTTATTAGTCTTTATTTTAGTTAATTTGATTATTCAAAAATCCGGGGTGTTACATTCTCCCCTCCTTAAAGGATTTCGTCCCTGAAATCTCCAAGTTAAGGAGAATGTATATCCTACCATCCAAACAACCATCTACTCAACCATCAAACATGGACATCCATTGTCCTTATAAAATTTCTAATCCTGTTTGAACATATGCAAAAATTGTGTGTACATGTTCCTTATCTAATGCAAAATCAGGCGGTCTACTGATTCAGTTGACCTCCTTAATGCAAACCATGATAGTGCCATGCGTCCATTATGTATGCAAAAGAACCTTATCGATACATATTATTTCTACATGTGTGCACAACCATTCATCAAAATGCAACATCCATATGATGGTACAACCATTATACATCCATTACTTACAAATGAACACACATTTATATGCAATATGCAATATGAAGTGACTGAGCCGATCTAGTGCCTAAAGTGTGTGTATATGCATCCACGAGCAACCACTAGCAAACACTTGCATCCATCATACATAACATGTATCAAACACATGTTTCAACCATAGGACTATCCTATCTAAAGGTCAAAGATACTAGCGAGAGGACATACTAAAGATAAGATAAGTACAAGGTAAGCGATAAAGGAGAAATTTAAAAGACATACCCTTGAAAAGAAAAGGGTATAATGAACGCATCTTCGCTTCTGTCTCCCAAGTAGCGTTACTCTCATCATCTCCCCATTGCACTTTGACTAGTTTGACCTCTCGATTCCTCAACTTCTTAATCTCCGACCCAAGAATGCGCGTAGGAGCTCGTCGAATCGTCGCATCACGCTCGATCTCCACTTCTCTAAGCAAGCTCGGCTCTACCACCTCTGCGGTCTCGTGCAAGCACTTCCTCAAATGTGATACATGGAATACGTCGTGTACACCACTAAGTCTCTCGGGCAACTCCACTCTGTACGCCATCTGCCCAATCCTTTCCTTAATAGGAAACGACCCTATGCACCTTGGTGCTAACTTCCTAACGGACTCAAAGCGAACGACGTTCCGTAATGGAGACACCTTGACAAAGACCATGTCCCCAACATCAAACTCAAAATCTGACCTCCTCTTGTCCGCATAAGATTTCCGCCTATCTTGCGCCATTTTCATCCTTCTTCGGGTCAAATCAATCTTTTCCAAAGTCTCTCTGATCATATCGGGCCCAAGAAAGATCTTGTCTGTAGCTTCCCACCAACATGTAGGCGAACGACACGGCCGTCCATAAAGAGCTTCGAATGGTGCCATGTCAATGCTAGACTGAAAGCTGTTATTATATGCGAATTCTACCAACGGAAGATGTTCCTCCCATGTACCTCCGAAATCTAAGACACATAACCTCAACAAGTCCTCTAGAATACGATTCACCCTCTCGGTCTAGCCGTCCGTCTGAGGATGATATGCGGTGCTCAAACATAACTGAGTCCCTACCGCCTCTTGCAAGCATCTCCAAAATTCGCTAGTGAAAATAGGATCGCGGTAGCTCACTATGCTAGAAGGAACACCGTGCAAACGAATTGTTTCTCGAATGTATACGGAGGCTAACCATGGAGCAGTCCTCTTACTCTTCACGGGAATGAAATGGGCGGTCTTAGTAAGTCTGTCTACCACGACCCAAATACCCGTATTACCCTTCCTCGATCTCAGTAATCCGTCAATAAAGTCCATCGAGATGCTTTCCCACTTCCATTGTGGGACCTCCAATGGATGAAGCAATCCACCGGGCTTCTTTTTCTCCGCTTTTACTTGTTGGCACACCAAGCATCTAGCGACATACTCAGCCACATCTTTCTTCATGCCGGCCCAAAAGTAAACTCGTCTCATGTCCATGTACATCTTGTCCCCGCCGGGATGGATGGTCATCTTCGAACGATGTGCATCATCAAGAATGGTCTTCCTTAGATCATCGTCTTTTGGTATACAAAGTCTACCGTCCCTACGTAACCAACCCTTATCATCTAGGGTATACCTACGGAGATGGCTCGATGACTCCCCTCCTTTGAGCTTTTCTACTAACTCAACCAACTGTGGGTCGTCTCGCTGTGCCTCGCCAATCCGTCCCAAAAGCGTAGGTCGAAACTCTAAGGATGCTAGCAAACCAGGTACGAAGTCAATGGAAGGTGTAAAGTCAAACGTAGAGATGAACTCTAAACTTCGCCGCTCAACAAACAACGGACTTAAGGATAAACTTTTTCTACTTAAGGCATCTGCCACCACGTTACCCTTGCCAGGGGTATATGCTATCTCGAAGTCGTAGGATGCTAAGAACTCCATCCACCTTTGCTGCCTTAAATTCAAGTCCTTTTGACAGAATAAGTATTTTAGCGACTTGTGGTCAGTGAACAATTCGAATTTCTCGCCAAGAAGATAATGATGCCAAGACTTAAGCGCGAAAACAATAGCGGCCAACTCTAGGTCATGTGTAGGGTAATTTCTTTCATGCACTCTCAACTGCCTTCCACCATAGGCTATTACCCTTCCCTCTTGCATTAGGACTGCGCCTAGTCCTGTCCCACAGGCGTCAGTATAAACGGTAAATGGCTTACTCCCATCTGGCAATACTAAGACTGGGGCTGTGGTCAAAGCTCTCTTTAAACGTTGGAACACATCATGACAATCTACGTCCCACGTGAAGACTAAGTTCTTCTTCGTCAAGCATGTTAATGGAGCTGATATTTTTGCGAAGTCTTTGATAAACTTCCTATAGTAGCCAGCCAACCCTAAGAAACTTCTCACCTCGGTAGCATTTTTAGGAACGTTCCAATCTTGGATGGACACTATCTTCGCGGGATCCACGGCTATCCCTTCTTTGGAAACCACGTGCCCTAAGAATCGCACTTCTTTCCTCCAAAAGTGACATTTGAAAAAAATTTCTTTAAGGCTATGCGCTCGAAGAGTCTCCAACACTTCCCTAAGATGTAGGGCATGCTCTTCCTCGCTCTTAGAAAAGATCAAGATGTCATCTACAAAGACTACCACGAATTTATTAAGGTACTCCCTAAACACCCTACTCATCAAATCAACAAAGTATGTGGGGGCGTTTGTCAAACCGAAGGGCATCACCAGCCACTCGAAGAAACTGTCTGGAGTCTTAAAGGCAATCTTGTCTATGCTATCCTCAGCCACTCTCAACTGATGGAAACCCGTGGCTAAGTCCAACTGCGAAAACACTGAGGCGCCAACTAACTGATCGAAAAGATCATCAATCCTTGGCAGTGGGTGTCTATTCTTCTTAGTAAGTTTATTAAGTTCTCTATAGTCCACACAAAGTCTGAGGGACCCATCCGCCTTCGTGGCAAATACTACTAGAGCACCCCACTCCGATATACTACGTCTGATGAACCCCTTCTCAAGCAATTCTTTCACTTGCTTATTGAGTTCTCTTCTCTCTCTTGGAGCCATGTGGCACACTGGCAATGCAACTGGCTTTGCATTGTCCACTAGATATATTCGAAAGTCTATCTCACGTTTTGGGGGTAAACCCCACACCTCATCGAAAACATCAGCATATTCACGGACTATGGAAACAGAATGTAAATCATCATCGGATGCGTCAAGGAATTCTAGGTAACTAAGCATTACTGGACCTCTAGGGTCATAAGAAATATCAAGGGTCTTTCCCGAACAAGTCAACAATCTAACTACCCTTCTTTCGCAATCTAGGATGGCCCCATATCTAGTTAGCCAATCCATACCTAGAATTAAACCGTAGCCCATGAAGCCAAGAACAAAAGCGTTGCACTCAAACTCAACGCCCAAGATAAACACTCTCAAATCCCGACAAATCATAGAAAGATGAGTCGAACCACCAATAGGATTTGAGACTACTAAGGGATCAGTAACAAGACTAGTATCTAGGTGCAGTGTTTCAACTAATGATGTAGAGATAAACGAATGTGATGCGCCAGAATCGAATAAAGTACGGACAGGATGATCAAACAGAAAAACTAAACTTTCAACGGAAATTGCTCTACCTCGTTCTTGTAGCGGTGGGACCACGAGAGCCTGAACTTGTCCTCTTGCCTGCCCAGGTGCCATAAGAGCTTGCACCTATCCTCCCGAGGTAGACCCTGCCCTCTGCCCTTTCTTTGGGCAGTCTGTAATAAGATGTCCCGCTTTGCCACTGTGGAAACAACCGGTCTTCTTCTTCCTACAATATTTGCTTGGATGGTCGGGTGTCACACAGTTAAAGCATTTCTTCTTCCCCTTAGCATTATTGCCTTTGCCACTTTTCTTGTTCTGTTGTTGCTGTTGCGACTTCTTTTGATCCCCTTTCTTTTCGGGTGCCTTACTAGCATTGGCGCCCTTCTCCTCTTCATGCATGAGTGCCATGTCAACTAACCTCTCAAAGGTAGCCCCCATGGGAATGTGGGTCATAGCTAACCCATGAAGTGGCTCGTTTAAACCCTTAACAAATCTTAGAGCCTTCTTTTCTGGAGTATTCACCAAGTCTAAGCCAAACCTTGCCAATTGGTTGAATTTGTTAACGTACTCTTTCATCGATAAATTCCCTTGCTTCAGTGACAAGAACCTTTCCATGTATAGATTCTCTTCAGCCCGTGAGGGAAACTTTGCCTCAAACCTCTGCCTAAAATCTTGCCATGTATCGACTGGACGACCCCTATTAGTGACCTCCCACCAAAACGAGGCCTCATCCTTCATCAGCCACACAACTAGCTGGACTTTCCTTCCATCATCCACTTCAAAAATTCCAAATAATTCTTCCACCTCCTTTAGCCAGTTACGAGCTTCAATAAATGTCTCCGTTCCATGAAAAGGTTTCCCACCCATTGCTCTAAAGTCCTTGCATATCTTTGCAAAATTATCGGCACGAGGAGGAGGAGGAGGATTTGCTGGACCTGCGGCGACGGCCCTAGCCTCAAGATATTGACGGAACCAACCGGGCACATGAACGCCCTCTGGTATCTCAGATGCTTCAGACATGCTGAAACGAAAAAGGAAAGATTCAATACAAAAAGGACTGAAGGAAAGATATATGGCTCTTGGGGTTATGCTTTCCAAAATATACTTTTCTTTTGAAAATACTTTCCTTAAATCATACTTTTGAAAGTACTTCTTTATAAAAAAATTGTTTTGAAAAATAGTTTTTCAAAAATTCATATCTGTTCTGGTAACCTTCAGCTCTGATACCACATGTAACACCCCACGTCCATTAATGTCACTCACAAAGGGGATGCATTAACTTCCATGGAGCATTTTAAGTAAGTATAGAACAGAAAATCACAACAAGACAGATATAAAGCAGTACTTGAAAATTAAAACTTTATTTCATTGCAGCGGATAAACCCATATGTTTGATTACATCATCAAAACAATAAACCAAAGTCAAGTACATCATATCCATCTTGATAAAACAAAGTACATAAACTGAAAGACATAATCCCCAACATTAAAATAGCCATAATTAAAGAGAAGCTGAACTTTACTTCAGCGGTCCAAGAAATCTTCTAAAAGCAGTCCAAGATCAAACTCCACTGGTGCTAGTTCCAACCTGAGCACCTGGAGGGAGGGAAAGGAAAGAGATGGAAAAGGGTGGGTCAGATATAAAGTATGGCGAGTGCGATAATTCTAACAATATAATTAACAAAGTAACTAGGCTAAGGCATAAGTTGGAAAATAGGGAAATAACCATGAACCATTGAGTATGACAGAGTAAACAAGGAAACAAGATGAATTACGATATCGTTAAAGCGCGACTAAACTACTATAGGATAATGACTGAACTACACCAACACTATGGGATAATTCCTAAACTACACCGCCACTAGTATACTGCACCACCACTAGTCACCCTAAGGTTGATCCCGACTACAGACTTAATAATGATATTGGTAGTTTCGTGCACCCCTAGCTGCCTTCATAGGTGTCGTCTGCCTCTATCTCCACTAGGTGTACCCACTACCCAAGCGATCGGCTCCCTAACTCGTAGATACCCGTGTTGGCCCCACAGTGGGGTGTATCACTCCCCAAAGTGGCAACCCGATACAACAAAGAATGCATGGCTTATACCTACACGATGCAACAACGTCTTACCTACCAGCCCGGGTCCACAAACGCATATGAACCCGTTGGACTTGTGTCGCCACCGCTAACCCGGTTTGGCCTCTTACAGTCAAGCCCAGTATGCGTGTCCCGTCCTCGACTTGGGTCGAGCCCACAAAGATACGTATGGGTTACTGGTTGAAACGGGCCCCCTTTACTTGACACAAGCTATCCACCTAAGCTTGGTCCCCTCTAGTTCATCCCACTTAACCCACTTCTTCTTCATGTTTCAATTTCATGTTTCATATTTTGGTTAAGTGTTTCTAATCGTATTTCCAAATGCCACCCAAGGCACCCACTAGATTCCACATGCCATCCAAGGCACCCAATTAACCCCCTCATGTCCCACTACATGCTTATCTAGTTAAGTGTTTCTTAATTCATTAAGACTGTAACCTCATAAAGACCTCTCACATTAGACTGGCATTTGTGGCAGCTGGATTTGCCGGGCGGGTCCGGGCAGTCTTACACCACAAAAGAGCCTAACCTCGTGTCTTTACAATTGTTACGTATTTAGTTTGTGCCTAAGACCTCTCACATTAGACTGGCATTTGTGGGAGCTGGATTTGCTGGGCGGGTCCGGACAGTCTTACACCACAAAAGAGTCTAACCTCGTGTCTTAGACGATTAATTACTCCTAATTAATCACCCCCAATTTGAATTACTTTCCCTATTCAAATTATCAATCAATTCCAAATTTAGTGATGTCCATAATTGACTCAATTATGTCCATCCATTCATGGTATGTAAAATCATACCAATTTCACCATAATTTTATTTTATGCCTTTTTAAGGCAATTATGCCAATTAAATATTTTTAATATTATTCCCTTTTCCCCACGTAGTACGTTTGTTCGTTTAACGTAAAAATATACGTTAGACTTGAATAGTCTAACTCATGAAATAAAAGAACGCATCACATATATACATAATTAAAGCATAGATCTAACATAGGGGTGAACTTGCATATGTGAATGATGTTCTACATCTAAAACTTGCATAGGCCAAGATTACAACTTGCATAACAACATATGCCATGGTTCCAAATTTTAAAGGTGTGAACTTGATGAAATAATTGCCACAAACTTGCATAAACATCATGTATAACATAGACCCAAATCTAAAGATGTGAACTTGATGAATTAATGGCCACAAATTTGCATAGACATCATATGTCATGAACCTATATCTAAAGGGATTAAACTTGCATAGGTAAAAACATGACATGATTCATGTCCAACTCATAAATTCACATATGTGATTTATACATCGCAACAATGGTGTGAACTAACATGTAAAGTGTAATGACATAGCCTAATCTTTCAATTTAATTCTCACATAAACTAGGTGCCATAATCATGTAAGGTCACATGTAATTCTACCCAACATGTATATGATTCGTGTTTGAACCCAAAATCTAAACTTGCCTAATAATGATTTAGCATATGAATCAATATCGCAAACTAGCATAAGAAACATGACGATTTGATTGTATATAAAATTACAACATGGATAATAGCAACATAACTTTGCATGATAGCATCACATCATAACATCATAGATATTCAATGCAATTAATACTTCATATCACATCCATACAATCCGCGTTATAACTTAATCTAATTAAATTACTAATTATTTTGCTAAAACTATCGAACTCACAACTCAAAAGCAGTCTTGAGTTCTGAATTCTGATTTCTGGAGTTGAATTAGCGCTCCTTTGATGAAGAATCGCTGTTAGGGTTGAGTGGTTCTGATTTGGTTGATGTTCTTTCTCTTTGATTTGGTGGCGGCTGCTCTAGGACTCAAGACAACAGCATGACGGCCATAGTTTTAGTTTTAATTTTGAATTAGGGTTTGTGTCTATGGGTCTTTTTTTAGAGTTATGAATTAATTTAAGCCGTCGAATGTTCTTAGGGTTAATCAAAACCATTCAATTATGATAGGGTGATGAGTCAGCCCTAATGACTCAGCAAGGAGTCAGAATGGACTCAACAACATGGGTCAGCCTGAACCAGAAAGCTGTGCAGGCTCCAGCCTCGGCCTGGGCACACTTGGCAGGTGCGCCAGTGTAAATATGTACTGGCGCACTTCCCAAGTGCGCCAGTGCATTTATATTTTTTTCTACTTTGCCACCAAACTTCGTTCGTCCATAACTCTTTCATCCGGTACTCGTTTCCCGCAAACTCGGACTCTATCTCCACTAGAATTCCGAGACGAACACAATGGCGCAACCCAATCCCCATAATTCTCATGTCTGAGATTTATTATTCTTTATTTTAGTTAATTTGATTATTCAAAAATCCGGGGTGTTACAGTAAAAGCGTAAGAAGTAAAAAAAAATAGTCACCTACTTTGACCTCTCCTTAACAATTTAAAAAAAGTGGAGTGTCCTTAAAATTTGACCCCTCCCTCCCTTAAACAGAAAATGGAGTGTCGATAACAATGCCCCATAATAAATAACCTATCATTCCACAATGGATTATACCATAGCTCTCGTAAGAGGTTGAATATAATTACCTTAAATACATTCCAACATTCATCCCTCAAACCATTTATATTCCTTGTTAGTCTCCAGACAAGTATTGTTCACATTGTCAATTCATTCATTCAATTATAATAAACACCATGCTGATATTTTGGCATGCTACCATAACACCTTTTAGATTTTAAAATGTAATTATATTGAAATCTATCATGGCACCATACCATACCACACCGGTTTTCCCTAGGCCATCGCTAGTTGACCCCATAGTGTAACAACCCTGAATTTTGGGGCCAATTTAAAAATTTTATTTTAAGTTATTTTAATGAGTTTTGATATTTAAAATAATTTATTTTAAATAATAACGATTAAAAAATTATTTTATTTGAAGTAAGACTTAAAAATTTATATTAATTCTATTCCGAGCCTGAAAAGGCACGGTAATTTAAAAATTCGTTTTTCAACTTTGGAAAAAAATATAAAATTCATTATAAGTCAAAATTAGACGAAATAAGAAACACTATAGAATTTATATATATTATATATATGGTCCAAAAAGCTACTTTTCACATACTAATGAATTTGGATTCGAAACCATTTCCATTGAGTTCAAAATGATGTTTCTGCATTGAAAAAGTATAAGCATCGATATATTTCGAGTTCTAGAAATTATTTGTATTTTTATGTATTTTTAATATTAAATATATACGCCTTAAAATTGGAAATTTTGCAAACGACCTCCGAATCCGACAAAACCAGTTTCTATGGATCTGGAATATTAAATTATTGTTGGATTCCAAAATTTGTAATTTTTGGAGTCATTATTTGGTTGTTATTAATTTTTCACTGAAAACGGTCAATTTCTGTACTTTAAAAATTCATAAATAATTCATACGGACTCAGAATTTAACGAAACCACTTTCTTTGAATTCGTATCGTCGAGAAATAGTTATGTTCCAATTTTTAATAAATTTGGATAAAGTATGTGTTTGTACGAATTTTAAAACCACGTAAAGGACTAAAAAGTAATAGAATTATATTACATGAAGGCTAATCATTATTTAATTGAAAGTGTTTAAACTAAAGAGGGGCTGAATTAAAATTTACAACTGCCTATATATTATCATTTAGCCAGCCCTGATCTATTTTCTAAACCTAATTTTAGTCTCCATCTTCATCTCTCTAATGGCGGCTCACTTTTTCCACTAAAATTCCTTTGCACAAAACACCCCGAAACTTCAACAACTTATATCTTCAAATCAGAACCAAATCAACACAAACCCTTTCTGGGTTTTGTTCATCTCTATAAACACTACTTACCACGAAAAATTCAGCACCTATCATCGCACGGATTCGCCGGAATCCGAGTTTTAACACATAAAACAGATTTCGGATTTTGGTGAATTTCGGCCAAATCGTCGAGAATTAGGCAATGGCCCAGATGGAGAAAATGTAGCCAAGACATAAACGAACAACTTTGCCTTTGATCATTTCATCTGAAAGTCGAAGGAAGGGCACAAAAATCGAGAAAAACCGAACTGAAGCAAAACAGCAAATAAAATTCGAATCGCCAAAATTAAAGAATCAATGTGAGAAATCTAATCTATTTTTATAAATAATTGTATTTTAATTATTGTTCTCGCCTCTGAATCGCTATATGTATATTATTCTGCACTATGGTAATTTAGGATTTATTTGTTTATGTATTTCTGTTGTGTTTGATATATTCGCTTGGGTTGATACGATTAAAATCTCAAATTTATTGAGATTCAAATTTATGTTCTAAATTCGCGATAAAATTTATTATTAATTCCAGATCCATTATTTCAGATCTGATGTTGCGCTGCTATTTACTTCTTTATTTCAGTTCTATTATTTCAGTTTTGTCAATGCAATCAAAATCTCATTTTTATTGAGATTTATATACATATATACGAATGTTTCCTTAGAATTTGTGTGTTCAAAATTTGCATTTGTGTATGTTGGGAATAGTTAAACCAAATTCATCATATTTGTTTGTTGAATTGTTGGGAAGAATTTTTAATGTCTTTCTTTTTGTTCATATTAAAAAGATTATCTTTTTAATATCGCTTTATTCATATTAAAAAATATCGTTTTATTAAAATGAAAAGATTGGGTTTTTAACATCATTTTGTTAAAATGAAAAGATTTGGTTTTTAGCATCGTGTTGTTATAAATAAAAAGATGACATTTTTTTATGTCGTGTTGTTTATAATAAAAAGATGAAATTTTAATGTCGTTTTGTTTCAAAATAAAAAGAGCAAATTTTAAGCGTCGTTTTATTTCAAACATAAGTATCATTTTTGTTATAACATAAGTATCATTTTTGTACGTTATAAAAGAACACATTTTTGTATATTATAAAAGAACACATTTTTGTATGTTATAAAAAGAACATATTTTTGTTCGTATTAAAAGAACATATTTTTGGTTCGTATTAAAAGTACATATTTTTTACGTTAATAAAAGTACATATTTTTGACGTTATAAAAGAGCATAATTTTGACGCAATAAAAAGAACACATTTTTAGTGCGTTAAAAAAAAACATTTTTTTTTGTGTTAAAAAGAAGATATTTTAGTGTCAAATTGTTTATGCTAAAAAGATGTATTTTTAATGTAAAATTGTTACATTAAAAAGAATGGATTAAAAGTTTATATTTTATTGTCACTTTGTTTTCAATAAAAGATGTAACATTAAAAATTCCATTTTTAATGTAATATTGTTTTCGATAAAAAGAAGCAACATAAAAGATCATAATTTTATTGGTCATTGTTTCCAATAAAAAGATTGTACATTTAAAAATGACATTTTTGATGAAATTTAGATTACGTTGAAAAGGTTGTATTCTTATTTTCATTTTGTTTCAATGAAAAGATTTTAAAATAAAGATTACACCTTTATTAAATTGTTGTGCATTAAAATGAATAGAAATTTAATACTGCATTTCTATTGTAATTTTGTCACATTTAAAGAAATGAATTAAAGATGGACATTTTTGTCACATTTAAAGAAATGAATTAAAGATGGACATTTTTGTCACATTTAAAGAAATGAATTAATGATGGATATTTTTGTCACATTTAAAGAAATGAATTAAAAATGGACATATTTGTCACATTAAAAGAATAAAGAAAAGAAAAAAAATACACATTTTGTCATTTATAAAAGAATGAAACAAAAACATTTACTTTTGGTCATAAAAAAATAAAAAATAAAAAGGTTAAACAAAAATGTCATTTTAATGTAAATGTCGAGAATTTACATTTTTGTTTATTTAAAAAGGATTAGACAAATTTACATTTTTGTTAGTTTAAAAAGGATTAAACAAAAATGACAATTTAATGTAAATTGAAATAAAAAGAAAGCTACATTTTAATGTAAATTGGTATAAATGGAAAAGTTATATTTTAATGTCAATTGGTATAAAAGGAGAGTTACATTTTAATGTAATTAGATTAAAATTATGAAGTTTACATTTCGCATGTATTAAAAAAAAGTTTACATTTTTAATGTAATTAGATAAAAAAAGTTACATTTTTAATGTAAATTAGATTAAAAATAAATTTTACATTTTTAATGTAATTAGAATTAAAAAGAAAGTTTACTTTTTAATGTATTAAGATTTAAGGAGAAAAATTACATTTTCATGTAATTAAGATTAAAGGATTAATTGACATTTTCACGTAAATAGTATTTAAAGAAGAAAATTACATTTTCATGTAATTAGATTTAAAGTAAGTGAAATTTACATTTTTATATAAATAGATTTTCATTAAAAGAATTAAGAAGAAAATTACATTTTTATGTAATTGGATTTTCAATAAAAAAGATTAAAGATATGGAGTTAACATTTTTATGTAAATAGGTTTTCAATGAAAGTTATAACGATTTGATTTCATTAAAAAGAATTAAAGGTATGAAATTTACATTTTCATGTGAAATGATTAAAACACAAGATCATCATTTTGTTTATATAGAAAAGATTAACACAAAATTATCATTTTAGTTTTGCATTGAAAGATATAAACAAAATTATTATTTTTGTTTTGCGTTGAAAGAATAACAAAGCTATTATTTTTGTTACATTGGAATCAAACAAACAAAAATATATTTATTTTTGTAGAATTGAAGTTGACACCAAAATATATTACATTTTTGTTAGAAAATTTAAAAGACACAAAAATCTTCATTTTTGTTAAATTGGAATGATACACGAAAAATACATTTTTTTGTGAATTGAAGGGTAAAATAGAAATATATACATTGTTATGTTTAGGATGTGTATGTGAACTAAAATAAAATAAACATTATTGTCTGTTATGTTATATATCAAAATGTTATGAAACCAAGTGTTCTTTACTTGTTATGATAATCACAATAATGAAATGGACGATGGAATTATATTTATATATAATTATATATATATATAAATTAAAAGTAAATGAATCGAGCGTGGTAATTCACATTTTGGAATCATGCCTTTAAACGATTATACCGAAAGTTCCGACCGTCGGATTTTCCCAAAACTAAAACCATTAGGTTCGCCTTGGGAAGATCTTTCCAACGATATGAATTGTGTTAAAATCCAACGGTTAGATTTAGAGAAATGTGTAAAAAAAAAAAAATTGGGTGAAAACAGCGCCAAAGTCGCCTATTGACATGAAGTGTTGTTAAATAAAATTCAATTATTTTTATATAAATAAAAATAGAGATTAATCGTTATAAATTAATATTAAGGATAAGAAATGATTTGAAATGATATATACGCGAGAATCATTTGAAAGGTCCGAGTTCAGTCTCATTTCAAATGATTTTTCGTCGATCTAAGTCGAAGAGTTGAAGGCGGTGATTGAAGACCGACGATCTTCACGTCGAATGGATGAGTTACCATTGACGCCCATGATTGGAGTAGCTATCTTGAAGGGGCTACAATGGTGGTCGTCCAGACTACTTGTTGATTGTTCGGATATGCGAGGTATAAGGTGCCTCCGGTTTCATTCAGACCCAGAACGGACTTGAAAATGGATTTTATGTCTGATGTTGTATTCCTTTATACGGTATTCGTTGATCTCTGCTAAATATATATCTGTTTGGTGTTTAACACTCTTCTCTGAGACGTACGAGCTTAGAGGTTATATATTGGTAGGAATCAATGGTATGGTATGGATTGACAATGTGGCATGCTAAGATGCAAATGATCAAGGCTTTTGTTGAAAAGCAGGCCTTGTGGTTGATGATCAAAGCACGACCTGTTTAGGCGTAGCTTTGTGTATAACGTAGCTTCATGAGCCTCACAACCCGGTTGAGTCTAAAACAGAGCAAGGGAATGCAGGGAGAGCAACACGTTTCTTTCTAGCTAGAAGTAGTGTTTGGGTTTTACACGGCCCGACATTTTACTTATGTGGATGATGGAATGAGGAGCCTCGGATATTAGGTCCTATAGGACCGGGAAACGTGTGTTCAGGAATAACTAATCCGCAAAATCGTATGTGCGGACCGGCCTTGCAGGATCCAAGGGTTCACTGCGGGGAATCCTGAGACATTAGCTAGAGTGTCTCGAATTGGTAAGGAGATCGTTCCTAGCCTTGACTCATGATGGAAAACCAAATTCCCAATACGACCCTACGGACTTGATTGTATTACTAGTATGAAGGCATAGTATATGATAGCTATGTTTCCTAGGATTGATATATTTACTTTGAAATGTTTTTGAAACATATATACACTAATAATAATATCAAACCCGTTTTTATCGTATCAAGCATTTTTGGCCATTATAAGGTAAAACTCTATCCTCCGGTTTGCGTTGCATTGTGTGATGGGACTTGAGTCTTATAATGGTTTCATTTTTCTAAAAAGCATTGCGTTGTTTAACGATTTACTTTTAATTATGCACTGGCAATCCAATGGAGTAAACCCGTTCCGCATTAGCGGCGTGGTCCTGTGATTAGCCTTATTATTAGATTAGTTAAGTTAGATTTCTCATACCAGTCCCATGACTGACTTGTAGTTTGTTTCACTTTGCAAACTCGGGTGCCCTCTTTTCCACACAGGCAGTCGAGTAGCTTTTGCAAATATTTATCTCTTGAGCAGGATTCTGGATCGAATCCTAAAGCTGTGTCTAGAGCGTAGAAAGTCTTCCGCTGTGTATTGTATTAAATTTATTGTAATTTATCTTCCACTGTATTTTATCGTTGTACTCTGATATTCTGTACTCTGATGTAACATTATTATGATGTTTATAAAAGTCTGCTGTTATTGTTCTGATGTGTTGTATTCGCAGAGTTAATGTATTCGGGTTTTGAACGGTCTTAGTCGATTTTGCGATCGATTGGGTCCGAGCGAAACCCGGGGTCGTTACACATAGCCTGCCATCGATGCTGACAGTTTAATTAAGCTATTGAAGGTTGAGGATTTAGAAGCAATAATATGTTGATATCTTCCCAAGCCATCAAACGTTAATTCCCAAGTGGTTATTGCATGTCGACACTTCTCCTAGCTTTCATATGTTGACGATTTCACTAGCTATCACATATCGTTGCCTACTTAGTCATACTTCCTATGCCATCACATGTTTAATAATGTATTGCAAGTTGATAGTTGTCTTGAGCTAATCTCTCAAAGCTATTGCTCATTAGATTTTAATAGCCATCATAAGTTAACATTATACTGGCTATCACAGGTTGAATACGCATATGGCTATTGTAGTGAATATGGGATCTTTGATTTAACTTGAAAATTATTTTATTACCTTATTAAATTGTCATTTTACACCAGATCCCTATTGATTTTAATTGATATGCCAACTAACAATTTTTCGTTTAAAATTTCATTTCGAATAATCAACTGTCTTTAATTAGTTAATTGATTCTTTTGTTGAATAATTCATATAAAATGGAAAACTATCGGAAAGAATCCTAAAAATCGTAAAATTCGAAAAAAAAATCATATTTTACCATATATTAAAATTTCAGCTAAAAAAATATTATTTTTAATAATTAATTTCTTTAGAATTATCCATTTTTCAACTTAGAAAATTCTAAAAAATTCCAAATAAATTCAACTGATCATGAGGTTAAAAGCATTCTTTAATTTTGTCGTTACAAATATCATATTAAATTTTCCTGGCGTTTGTTTTTGATTCAATCATTTATCGTAAAACTTAAACAAATTCTTCAATGCTATATTTGGTCATCCTAACATATTTATCATTTTCAAAAGCATCAATTCACAATTAGTTATTAGCCCCACCTGAATTAAGAAGACTTTATGGGGGAAAAATCATCTTGATTATAAAAAGCTTGCTTTAATCTCCTTTTTCCTTAAAGTTAACAACTTGAATTCTTGAAGCTTCAGTTTCCTCTTGCTTAGCTTAAACATAGTGACCGACCTTACTTTAGTTTTAGGGATCTAGTTTTGTAAATGGAAATATTGTGGAATGAGGGAATAGGAATAAGGAAAATAGTTTAATGATTTTGAGTTGGAATACCATCCCTTTTATCCCAGTTTCACTAATGCATCTCTCTTAACACAAATTTCTTCTTATTTTAAAACTTAATTTATTTATCTTTATTAACAAAGCCAACTTTAATTGCTTTAATTACTATTGGTCCATTCAACTAAATTTTAATGTCTTCCACGCTTAATTAATCAAATCCCCTTAAGACAACCTTACAATCAAATAATATATTTACTCTTTTTATGGTCTTATTATTAATTTGTTTTCTCATATTATGGACCTTCAATTGAAGGTTTATAGTTATGTTGCATGGAAACAGTTTGAGTAGGGAAATCATCCATATTTATTGGCGATGCTAAAATAAATTAAGCTTTAGAGTGGTCTTCGAATGTTATAATTTCACCATATTTATGTTTGATATTGCTTTGTAACTGTGGAATTCCTATCATGAGTTTTAAAAATCTGTTATCCAGCATAGATTTCTTCTTCGTGATAGTTATATAATCAAGCAGTCAGATATTATGTGCATTTGCACCATTTTTTATATACATTGCATTTCGTTAAGTCTTGGGAACCAAAACTTATATTAATTTGGTTTTACATTTACAAATATAGTCATTAGAAAACTAAATTTATAAATACGTTGATATACACTTCCTATTTATCATTTTTGAGATGTTACAAAACCTATATATTTAAAAAATTCTAGGGTTTTCATGTTTCAATGAATATTCCCAATATAAGGGACCGTTATTAAGGGCCGACAGACAGACCAACCCCAAGGATTGCAACCAACCTTGTCCGTATTATCTATGCATGCTGCATAAACTAAGGTCTAAATTTAAGAAATATGTGAAGGGTAGGGTTCAAACCTGAGTTTGTCATTAGAACACATGACCACCTATACGTCATACCCATGAACTCTAAGGGGTTCTTTTGGTAAGATTGATAAATTTAGCACAATAAGTACTAATTTTCATTAAGCTAGACAGAAAGGCATAACTAAGTGTTTTTTTCTTATTGAAAGATTCATACGCGAGGATAAGTTATCGTTTTTTCTATTTTCTTTGGCTAAACTTATTAGTACTAAGTTTTATCTTATCAATATCTAATTTCGTTCTTACAATCCATAATAAAATATTCCAAATGAGTTTTTTGTCATATTGGAAATTAATACCAGATTTCATGTGATGATTCTTGGCTCTTAAGGATATATTTTCACTTTTATGTTTTTTCTAAATTCACTAATTTTGGGCATCATTAATCTCCTTAAGTATTACTATCTCATCTTCTATGAGTTATTTCCCTTTAGAACATTTTTATAAACATTTTTATTATAGTTTTCTTTGATCAACTGTTTTTATATTGTATCTTAAGCATTTGTTATATCTCTTATACACGTCATTCATAACATTAACAGTTTATTTGTTGGAATACCGCAACTATCGTATTTTGTTATGAAGTAAATTTTTACATTTTCAGTCTCTTGTTTGCTTTCACGTGATGGAATTTGATTAATTAGTTGTGAGATTGCAAGCACTATTTGTTGAATTTTTTATTCAAATGTCTTTTTAAAGAGGAATGTATTCAATTAATTGATTGCCCAATTAATTGATATGATTGGTTGGTTTTATCATAGAAGGAAAGAAATAAAGATGATATTCTGGGGATATTTTGAAGGTTAATTTCGCTATTTTCCTAGGTCTTCCATTCTCTTATATATACAGCCTTGGTTAGATCAAAACATCAGAAACCATGTGAGAATATCCGAAGAGGTCGTGTGCCTCCAGGGATTGCGCCCTAGAGAGGAACATGAAGGAATGAGGACTAAGAGATGTTATTCCTATTTACTGCTGATAGACGCAGTTGGTGCCTCTAAGTTGATTCAAGGGTTTGTTGTCGTTCTTCATTTCTCTTCTCTTCCAACTATATTTGTAGTCATCAAAATATTCTTTCCCTTTATCAATAAGGTTATTGATTCAATTGTAGTTTTGTTTATTTTTGGTTTTGATCCATTGAGTGTAAACAAATTTTTTTTTTAGTGAATCAATAAAGAGGTTGGTTGGGTGGAATATTTGTGTATTGCTATTATTTTCGATCTATTGTGCTGTTATTTTCAATCAAATTCATCTTCAAGTGATTAGGTGAAAAAGATCCATTTTTTTGTCATTTTGTCTTTTCCATGGTGCGTAAAACCCCAACAGATTGGTATCAAAGCTCCGATCATCGCATACTTGGAGTGATTTTGAATTGAAGTTTTAGAGATGATGTTTTTTTCGAAGATGACTATTTTATGGAAGAAATTAGGGGGAGTTGGAAGCCTGTGATGGTGGATATTTCATACCTCAATGGTCTGATTGATGGAGATGAGAAGAAGCCCTCTGATATGGATGAGGGGAGATAGAAGAAGACGAAGAAGGTGATTTTGGTTTGCCAATGCCTTGATGTGTCAGTTCGTATTTTAGACATAGATATTTACGTTGATGATTCTCAAGGGATCTAGGGTGATCGAGGAAAGAGCTCAGATCAAGTGACAAATAGGTGTCGATTTGAAAAATCCACAATACGAAGATCTTTGTGGTGTTACTAAATCTTTTAAGAACGTTAGTTTTGCATAGTGCACCTCATATGGAAGATACATCTTTTGCAGCGGTGGGTTGTGTTTGTAATGAGTTTAATTGAGAAGGTGTTGTCATAGCCCGTTTAAATCAACTAGATGTGTTTATAATTCAGAAATCAATTTAGTCTTACTGTACTCCGAAAACAGGCTGGATGTACCCTGTGACCTTGAAATCGAGGTTTGTAAATTTGGAGATGAGAAAGAGCTAGTAATGACTTATTTGGTGATTGTTGGAGGTATGTGATATTTGAATCAAGGTAGAGTGTGGAATTTGTTGATTCAAATATTTTTTGGAGAGGAATGTAATTAATTAATTGATTGACTGATCAATTGATTTGATTGATTGATCAATCAATTGGTTTGATTGATTGATCTATCAATTGATTTGATTGATTGATTGGTTGATTTATCATAGAAGGAAAGAAATAAAAAATTATATTTTGGAGATATTTTAAAGGGGCAATTTGGATATTTGTCTAGATATTCTATTCTTCTATATATGCAACCATCTTATTTAGATAAAAACATTTGAAACTATGTGAGAATATCCGGAGAGGTTGTGTGTTTCTAGGTATTGCGCCCTTGAGAGGAAAATGAAGGAATTATGGCTGAGAGAAGTTATTCCTATTTACTGCCGTAGACGCAGTTGGTGCCTACAGGTTGTTCCAAGGTTTGTCTTCGATCTTCGTTGTTCTTGTTATCCAACAATATTTGTAGTCATCTACATATACTTTCTCAATAAGGTTATTGATTCAACTGTAGTTTTGTTTATTTTTGGTTTTGATCCACTGAGTGTAAACAAACTTTGTTTTTGGTGAATCAATAAAGAGGATGGTTGGGTGGAATATTTATGTATTGCTATTATTTCTGATCTATTGTGTTGTTATTTTCAATCAAATTCATCTTCAAGCGATTAGGTGAAAATGAACCCTTCTTTTTTGGTGTTTTATCTTTTCCGTTGTGCACAAAATCCTAACACTGTTCCCTTTCTAATTGAATTGTCAATATTTGAAAAATACTTTGTTTATTTTTAGCCTAGAACTATCCCATTTTAAATGATAAAATTTTCTCGCATTTTGAACACTTAATTCTCTTTTAGAACTGTAGTCTTTTCCATTTAATTCATTATCAAGAAATTTTTAAACTTCTATTTACATAAATGAATAATATTTCACTAGATTCATGTCCTTCATTTTGCAACACTGGAACAAAAATATAGCTTTTTCATTTGAGCATGATTCTCTTTTCTCTCCTGCAACCATACTTCATATGATAAGGTTTCCAACTAGCTCTACTATTATTTAACTAGTATCTTTGCCTTCTTCTATTGTTGGTGGAAGTGAGTTTAGTATTTCCTCAGTTGGACTTCATGGGTGGATATTTTTTCCTTATACAACTAAAGAACGTAAAATATGTTGAAATCTACAAGAACACAAATCATATACTACTCATTTGATTTCATCTTACTTTGAAATTGATTTACTAACTTCGAACTTGTGTTATACTTTAGTAACTCGTTCGTTTTTAACTTGTAAAATCATCAAATTTAATATGCATCTTGAAAGAAAAATACTCTATTAAACTCATACCTTTCTAAGCTACAATATAAAGTAAGATGTTCATGATCTTTGAATTAATGGCCGCTTAAATCTTTTGATTTATGGTCCAGTTTGCCTGATCAAGTTAGGGATTATTGTATCTAAATTGTGTAATATTCCAAATATACGATCCACTAGATTACAAAACCAATAAACATAATTACTATCGCTGAAAAAGCATTGGTTCAGTACTAGATTGTCTCTTAGTGTTTTAAGACGTTACTAGTATTATTGGCAATTATCTTTTCAGGGATATTAGATGATCAATCTCCAAAAAATGACTGTAATACCAAATAAGTGTTCTGGAATGCCCAAAGACAAGGCAGTGGAATAGATCTTAAGGTCAATATTATAATAGGAAGGTGTAAATATATCATTTTTTTGAAAATTAATTCATAGTACTACCAACTAATTGGTACACTGGGTATTATGAATAAATCATATGGAGATGATGAACTAGTAAATAAAGTTAAAACAGTGAGCAATAACATATACAAGCTAACAAGAATATTATACTAGTTCAAATTCTCTATCCTACGTCAATCTCATATTCATTTCATAGGTTTTTGCTACATTGATTAGCTTTACTTAAACGGCGACAACACCTTACAATATCACTTTCCATACATGGCAAGAACACCCAAGTTCATCATTTTCGCTAAATGTTTTGGAACCCAGTTAGACCAGGATCGAATCGAAGTCAATCCCGAACCGTTCTCTAGACTGAAAATGATCAATTGATATGATAAGAAGTTGAATATGAGTGGAACTCATCTAAATGCTCGAACTGCCAGTGTTTTGGACATTCAGACAATGTGTGCCAATTTACTAAGATTTGGATGCCTAAACAATATGTTCCTCTATCTAATTTTTTAAATTATATGGAGATGGAACATGCATCACTAGTTTTGAATGCTCAAGAGCCTATTGACCCTCTCAACAGTAGTAGAGAATGCCAGAAGAAGGCCCCAATACAGAAACAAAATGTCTGACTTGCCTCGAAAACAGATGATCTGGACTCAATGGAAACAGAAGAGGATATGACAGGTTATGAATATGAGAATACGGGTCATAATGAAATAAAACAAGCTTGGATAAGGTCTAAAGGGGTTCGTGAAGACATAATGGATGAGACCTCCTCTGATGTTAAGGTGGATACTGATTCTGGAGTAATAGATAATCCAGCATGGAAATCCATGATTAGCTGGATCAAGAAGAAGAAAGCTAAGAAATTTAAGAAAGTGGCGACTTTAATTGATTTTGGTCAGGATGCTTTCCTTGGAAAATAGGTTTATTATATTTGGCCTGGGAGATTTTTGTCTTGTTTATTAAGGCTATCTAGTTTTGTCTTATAGTTGGTCTATTATAGGTATTGTCTTATAGTGGTCATATATTTTGTCTTTAGATTTTATATCTTTAGTTGGTACATTATCTTTGTACGAGTGAGTAGTCTGTCACTTGTTTGATTTGTACTACAAAGGATGTAAAATCATATTACATACATATATATATAATAGAGTACCAAGTTTCTAAAAAACATTTTTTTAAACCTAATGTAGTCACTACAAGAAGCATTGCATATAGCTGCGGACCTCCTCCCAACAGCTTCGAACGGAATCTGAATTCTGAATTTTTCTTTACGTATTAAAAAAACCGTGGGAAGTTGTTGGTTTTAATAACGTTGGTATGCGTTGCTTAGCCGAGCAAAATATAATCGACCTACTTTCTTCCTCCTCCATTACGTTTTCTCCTCCAATTTTTCACTATCCCCATTTCTTTCCTCCCAAATTCTGAAATCGGTCACCGCCACCTTCATATCCGCCGCTACTCTCTCAAATGCTTTCAAGGCTCTCTCCTCTCCTCTCTAGGCTCCAATTCATCCCCATTTTTCAAGGTATAAAGCCCTAATTTTATTTAATACTCTAGATTTGCTAATTTAAGACTAATTTGTTTATTAGATTGTATGTTTATATTTGTAGTGTTGTTAATACATGCATATATAGGTTGATTTAATTATGTTGCTAATCTAGGGTTAATTACTTTTCGTTGTATGTATATGTGCATATATAGTGTTGTATGTATAGTGTTGATAATTAATCTATGTATAGATTGAATTAATTGAGGCATAATTCATCAAAAACGATATTTAATTTATCAAAAACATTTAGTGGAAACGGAAATAATTAAGTTTCTATTTTATAAAAGTTTATCGAAAAACGATATTTAATTTTAGTGAAAATTAGGCATATATCCCTAAAAGCAAACTTAATTAGGCTCACATCCAGTCATAAACTTATTGTAAATTTAGTCCCTATTTTTCGAAAGTACATTAAAAAAATAAAAAAAATACGTAAATTAATATTTAAATAAATTATGCATTCTACAAAAAATTCAGTCCAAAAAACAAAAAAAGGCAGGCCAAAAACAAGAAAACTGCAGAAAACAGCAAAAAAGTGTAGTTAAATGCATAATATGATGCACATATTTGATTTTGTTGCATGCATATGCGCATGCATTCTAGTTCTTACATCCGCCTTGATTTATTTGCATATTTCTGTGCATGTACTGCATATTTCTTGCACAGAAGTATGCAATAATTTGTAACAGTGCAACTCAGTTCATTTTTATCTGCATTCAAGTGTGCAAATAAAACTGAAAACATGCACACATGTGTGCAACATATCTGTAGGAAAAAACGTTAGCTGAATTTCCTTTATGTAATAGTTGCATACATGTGTGCAACTGCTGGCAATAGTTGCATACATGTATGCAACTTTTTTTTAATTGGCGTGGACTCCTGGGATTATTTCCAGATTTTAGAATTTTTTTTTTAATGGCTGCCGCATTATTTTCTGGCACATATTGAAGGAGGCAGAAGGGTACAAAGCAGGTGGCGGAAGTTTCAAAATGGATGAGGCAGAAGTAAAAATAGGGACCGAGTTTGAAGAAAAAAGATGAGAGGGACGTGGTGTTTATTTCAAAGCTTAATTGGGACCTCTAAAAAACGCACCCTTAATTTTATATATAACGTATGGTTAGTTCGATTGAATGTTGAAAATATACGTATATGTGATAAAATTCATATACGTACAATTAGAGATTGAAGAGCACCAATCATAATATTCATATTCACAAAGCCTTAGAGAGTTTTCGGCCTCGCCTGATAAGAATTGTATATGATCGTTATGTGAATGTTCGTTTTGTTAACAGAACAGAGATTTATATTCATCATATACAATATTTATTGGATTTGTCCTTATATTGGACAAGTTACGAACACAATAACGATATTAAATCTCGTAAATCGTTTCATTTTAAAGGGTTCTCAAAATTTTGAAAGTGCTTCCTTTATGTTCCCTGTGTACATGCAATTATGTACTGTTCAGGGAACTAAAGTGAAGTGCTGCAGAAATTTTATTGAATCTTTTAAATTGAAAAGATTTACGCGATTTAATTACGTTATTATATTTGTAGTGGGAAGTAGGATGACACACCAGAAAAGTGTAAGTGATCAATTAACATAACATTCAACAATAAAATTATTTTAAGAAATTATCAATGCAAAATTTATCATACTTTTTAATTATAAATCTACTTAGGAAAAATGGACAATTATTTTACTGATCGAAGCTGGATTTACAAATGAAGAGAAGTTAATGGCACAATAATTGAACAACTTATTAATGTGTTGGCGTGTTTATTGATTTCGCTTTAAGTAACAACATAAAAGATGTCGAAATATGTTGTCCACGTAGTAGATGCAAATTATTAAAGCATTTGATACTGCAAATGGTTAGAGTTCATTTACGTCATTACGGTTTTGTACCGAACTATTTGATTTGGGATCGTCATGGAGAACCATTAGCATGTACTTCTGTACAAGTTGAGGAGGTAGTGAATAATGAAACTGGTACGACGAATCTCGTAGAACATATGGTTGAAGATGTTGCACGTTCAATGTTCCTGGTTCAACAATTTACTGATGATGATGGTAACGATGAAGAACCAAATACTAGAGCCAAAAAATATATGATTTATGAGATGTCGCGAAGAAACCCCTTTGGGAAGGCTGTAAAAGAAGAACCCAATTATCAGTAACTGTTGAATACATTACGATGAAATCTAAATACAACCTCATAGAAGCTGAATTTACAGCTTTTGTACAAGCTGCGAAGCGGCATATACCTCCCAATAATTTAATGTGCGAAAATTGTTATGAAATAAAAAAAATGATGTCGGCTTTTGGTTTATAGTATGGAAAAAAATAGATACATGTCTAAAGGGTTGCATGTTATTTTTAAAGGAATATATCAACATTAAGAATTATAAAATATGTAATCAGGAAAGATTTGAACCAAGAAAGAAAAAGGGAAAGGAAGTCCCATATAAACATATGTATTATTTACCTATTACTCCTGGACTTCAATAGTTATATGCATCTTTCGTAACCGCGCAACATATGAGATGACACAGTATGAGAACACAGGAGGAATGTATGTTAACACACCCAGCTAATGGAGAAACATGAAAGCATTTTGTCCAAAAGTATCATGATTTTGCATCTGAGAGTCGTAATGTTAGATTTGGTTTTCGTATGCATGGATTTTCACCATTTTCTCAATTTGGTGCGAATTATTCGTCCTGGCCTATAATTGTTACACCTTATAATTTACTTCCGTGGATGTATATGAAAACTCCTTATATGTTTCTCACAATTATCATCTCTGGTCCAGATAATGCGACACAAGAAATCGATGTTTATTTACAACCGTTGATTGAAGAATTAAAAAAAGTGTGGTTAGAAACATATGATATTTCACAAAAAGAATTTTTGTATGTATGCTTATCTATTATGGACAACCATCGATTTTCCAGCTTACGCAATGCTTTCAGGTTGGAGTACGGCCGGCCGGCTAGTTTGTCCTTACTGTATGGAAAAAACTAGAGCATTTTTTTTACCTCATTGAAAGAAAATTTCATGGTTTGACTGTCATCGATGTTTTCTTCATATTAATCATCCTTTTAGAAGAGATAAGATTTTTTTTACAGCTAATAGGCTTGAAACTTTGAGACCCCCAATGGTATGGTCAAGTGAAGATATTTATGAACTTGTAAAGGATTATCCAAACATACATGATACAGGAGAACAAACTGAAATTCAAGGTAAATCATCGACTCATAATTGGTGCAAACAAAGCTTCGGGAGTTGCCTTATTGGAAAAATCTCCTGATTCATCGTATTATCGACGTGATGCATAATAAGAAAAATGTGTTTGATAATGTGTATAATACAACTTTTAATGTTAAAGGGAAGACGAAAGATGATTTGAAATCAAGACGTGATATCGAAGTAATATGTAATCGTCCTGAGCGTCATATAAAGCCAAATGATATCAAAAAACCAAAAGCATGTTATGAACTGGACAATAATCAAGTTAAAATACCTTTAAAACGGGTGGAAGGATTAATATTCCCGGATTGTATATCTTCTAATCTTTTAGATATTTCAACTATAAAAACAATAAACCTAGCAGGATGAAAAGCCAAGACTGTAATGTTATGATGAAAATTTGTTGCATGTTGCTTTCAAAGAACTATCGCCCGTAAAAGTTTGGACTGTTGTAACATAACTTAGTCTATCCTATGAAGATCTTTGTTCTACCACATTAAAAATTGATCGTCTACGTAATCTAGAGGAAGAAATCCATATATTTCTCTGCAAACTAAAAAATATATTTCCTCCAGGTTTTTTCAATGTTATGGAGCATTTCCTAATCATCTTCAGTTAGAAGCACGTCTTCGAGGGCCTGTGTAATATGGATGGATGTATCCACTTGAAAGATATATTAATATTAAGTTAATTAAATATTGGTTAACAAAATGTATAAGAAATTAATTTAAATAATTCTAAATAGGTATTTAAATCATCTGAAGAAAAATATGAGACAGAAAGCTCAAGTTGAAGTTCAATTTGCAAATCATACATCGAAGAAGAAGCTTCATATTTTTCTCTCTCATTATTTTAGTGATCATGTGATCATATCATTTGAAAGTACTATGCATAATGATGAAGGCATTGATCAAGATGACTGTCGAGAGACTTTATCTATTTATAAAAAGCATGGTCGACTTTCTGGTAGATGTGTGGAAGAATGGTTCGATGATAGAAATTATAATGCAGCACACACATATATTCTTCTCAATTGCACTAAAGTTGCACCGTTCGTTAGGTAGTGAACTTATATCATCTATACATGTACCGTATCTTTAATCATAATGTAACATTTGTCCTATAGTTGCAGCATTGACGAATCACAATATCCAAACGGCGATATCAGCAAACAATTCGCTACTTAGTTTACTATTTATGTTTTTGATACAACAAACTGTTTTGTAGATGAAGAATTGAAACGTTAAGCAATAAGACCAAAAAGGAAAATCAAGACATATTCAATATTCTTTGTCAATGGATATATATTTAATAATAAAGAATATGGTGCTGAGAAATTAACTAACAATAGCGGTGTATTTGTTAAAGGTAGTGATGATCCAAATGACCATATAAACGATTTTTATATCGTACTAACCCAGATTCTGCAATTCACATATTCCATACGACCCGCGGAAGAAGCATTTTTGTTTAAATGTAACTGGTTCAGCAACGTTCCAGGTTCTGGAATCAACGTGCACCCAAAATATAATCTTGTAGAAACAAAACATACTTCGTGTAATTATAAGTACGTCCCTTTTGTACTTGATAAACAAGCTCTTCAAGTTATTACACTCCTTATCCATCTATAAGATGAGACAAAATAGATTGGTCAGTTGTTTTTAAAACAAAGGCAATGTTTACATTTGACAGACGTAATATTCCCGCCGACCAAGCTTATCAAGTAGGTGTCGAGGAAAATTGAGAAATAGTAATAATCGATGATCAAACAGATTTTAGACCTCTAAACGATGAATCAAATGCATTAATTGAAGCATTTGAGACTACAGATGAACCATATATAGAGGAGGAGATAGAGTCGGAATCTGAAAGTGATGAGGACTAACCAATAATCCTTATTTTAAAAAGGTAATTTTATGTTATGTCATGTCATACTGCTTGTTATAATGTGATAATTTTATGTTATGTCATGTCCTATTATTTATATCGCATAGTCCTCTTATGTTATGTCATACTATTTGTTTTACATAGCCATTTTTTGTTATGTTATATTGTTGTCTGAAACAGGTATGACGTCACACGGTCCAGTAGGTGGCAATGACAGTGGTCCACCGTAGGAGATATCACGTCCTACGGTGTGGCTTAAGTCAAAAGCCAACAGAGGGTAAGTATTAAGTTTCAAGTATAAATTTAATTGATGTACAATAAATTATATAAATATATACAGTAGTCATAAGATGTTTTATTTTCGTTTAATAGGGGTTTTGAAATAGAGTCTTCCAATACAGTTTTGACGATATCAAAAAGCGCTTATCAAGCTCGTATGACTTCATGTTGGCCAACGTGGACATCGATACCAGACATTGTTAAGGAGACTATTTGGCAGAATTTTCTTGTACGTGTGATATATCATTTATTACATTAAGTAGTCATGCTCTTATTTGATCAGTTCATATTTATGCTATTTTTAAAAAACGCAGGGTGCGGTGGATCTCCAGGATATAGATGTTAACCTCGTCAAGCATCACTGGAACAATAAACTAGATAAAAATTACAAAGAAACAACGAGTAACATCGAATCAGCTGGGAAAAATCCGGATTGGATGAGCGCGAAGGTGTGGGACGATCTGTATACTTGGTGGAATAATGAGGAGTTTCTGGTAAATTCACTGAAGATTTAATTTAAATTGTTCTACTCAATTAATATATAAATTAGAATAAAACATTTTTTTAAATGTATAGGCAGCGTCCGCGAGGAATTCGGCCAATAGGAGCAAGAACCCGGTTACACATCGCGGTGGCTCCAAGTTGTTCCAGCATCATCGCGAGAACCAGGTATATTTATTAATTACACAGTTATAGCTAGATTTTAAGTTATAAGTTATAGTTAATTTAATTTTAAGTTCTAATTTACATATGTGTATATTTCAGGAGAGACACGTGATGTTCCTGTGTCATACTGGGATGTTTTTAAGCATACATATGCAGTGAGTCAGATTAACGACACAGACTCAGTTTCCCACTCTTGGGAGCATGATGCCAAGGCCCGTGATGCATATGTAAGTAAAACATAGTTATCTTAAAGTTATAATTTAATTATAATAGTGTTATCTAAATTCAGTTGTATTTTGTTTAACGGATAAGTTTCAGCAATAAAGGGCACATATGCTTGAGGAGACTGAGAGGACCGAGTTGACTACCGAGGATGAGAATATGATTTTTGATGTTGTCATGGATCTACCAAACCGGAACAGACACTAAGGTTTTGACAATCTAGTGGTAATAGAAACTAAATTTATAATAAAAACTAAAATTTACTTGAATTGCAACTATGAAATACTGAATATCTAAAATTATATACAAGTCGCGACATCTCAGTAGTAGTACCAGCGGGCTCAGGACAAGGAGGATATCACACAGCTACGAGCCTATATCGCAGAGCTTAATAAGCGTGATTGCCGCCGTGAAGAATAGATGGAGCAGCTTAACTAACGTCTGACGGAGTTCATTGCCCAGTACGGTATGCCACCTTCATCTTGCACGAAGAAAGTTGAGGTTAGTTTGTTTTGATGTTATATACGCTTTGAGAGTGAGTGAGGAGTATGCTTGATAAATTATGATGGTTTGTATATATTGATGTTGTGTTGGTGATGATGGTTTGGACATGGTGTTGGATGATGGTTTGGATATCGTGTTTTTGATGATAGTTTGTATATATTGATGTCGTTGGGATGTATGTACATATATGTTGTGTTGATGACGTTTCGTTGATGTATTTTGTAAATATTAGTTGATGTTATGTGTTTTGCATGTTTTGTGTTTGATTTTGGTATAATTTTATGTTTGGGTATATATATGTGATTGGGATTGTGATGTATATGCTCGAAAACATCAGCTTTAATGAATATAAGATTGTGTGTGGCTGAAAGTGAGTAATTTGAAATCTGTAAAATATATGTATACTCAGATTTCCAATGGTTTCCAATGGTTGACAACGGCTTACAAGTCCTTGTATTTCAACAGCTTCAAACGGTTATCAACGATTTGTTTTCAACGGTCTTCAACGGTTTCTAATGGCTATCGGGCCAGATATGAAATACACGTGACCAACTGTTGGAAGCCGTTGATGGCATTGGAAGTCGTTGGAAACCGTTGATTCGTATACCAACGACTTTATCAATGGCTTTCCCGCGGCCGCCAACGACCCCTTCCCGTTGTAATCCACTGTTCAGTGAGTTTGTTTATACATTTTTTTTTGGCAAAGCCGACCGGTTTTTTAGGTGATCGCAAACACCTTTATTATAACTAATAATAAAATACAGTGTAGTACAGGTGATTGTTAGTAGACAATCAGCTATGGTTTTTAAAGTGGACTGTCCATCACATTTGCTGGATTGAAGTGCCCAGCTCACTGTACAAAGAAAAACAGGAGTGAAGCAGAGATGCTTCAACTACTATGAAACCTAACAGCTAGTCACCAGAAGCTGAGCGAGGAGAAGATGAAGTGGAGGCAGACGATGAGGAAGAAGACGAAGGGACCATGTCATTCAGCAATGTGGCAAAGTGACCAGGAAGGTTAGGCTCATAACCAGGATGGTTCATGTCATATACAAAATTTCTATCCCAAGAGGCATCAGACAAGATACTGGCATTGTGGTCCCCATAAACACCATCAGTATAAAGTTTCAGATCATTCCCGTCATCAAAGTAATGCAAAAACCTAACTTCTGCTTTCTCATCATCTTCACCGTCCGATACAAACATATAATAGACCTTATTAAGGGGATCATACCTCATTCTAGAATCTAGATGTACCCAGGATTTCTCTTGCAAGATCCAAACAACAGTTGCATCAACAGCTCTCTGAGCAGCAACATCAGCTACGACAACTGGGATATCAATGACCAGATCAGCAGGTTTAAGGGGATCAGAAGGTTCAGAACGGATAATAATAGAAGGATCAGGTGGAACACCATTATTCAGATCAGGATTAGGTAATGGAGGAGCAATAGGAGGTGCAGTAGGGGCAGGCTGTACTGCCTTAGCAACCCAGACACAAGTTGGCGGCATAGGAAGCGGAACCTTAGAAGGCAAGGGCGCAGACAACGGAATCTTACAAGAAGAAGCAGTGTGCCCAAAGGAGTGACAAGAGGAACAGATATCAGGCGTCCAACCATAACGGACTCTAACCTCCGCAGTAACTCCAGGAGCAAGCTGAACCGTAATCGAAGAAGGAAGTGATTTGTTAGGAGTAATTTCGATGAGAGCTTTAGCATAGACTAGTTTAGTGCGTGCAGTGGTAATGGCATCAAAACATCTCAATTTACCAACATGACAGGCAAGCCAATTCAGACCAATTAACGGTTGCAATACAGATGGGATCTGTGAGAAGTAAGTCCATACTGGAATAGATAGCACTTGCTCTCTAGCACTGGAAATAGAAGGTGACCATGCAGAAACGATAAACGGTTTTCCATCAATAAAAGAGGGTTCGGATTGCAATACAAGAAGACGTTCTTCAGAAGATGAAAATTTGATGTAGTACATAGAGTCTAGGAAGATAACCTTAATATCACCCCTAATTTTCCAAATTCGTTTGAGTAGAGTTCTTGGATCATTTACACGCTGCAGAGGGTCAAGAAAAAATCCCACAACATATCCCGACCAAAGGCTAGCACCGGCATCAACTAGCTCGGGAAGAAGTTGTGATACACCATTTATAACAAGTGGTTCGTAATCAACTGGTTCATACATGCCAGCATTACTCGGCTTTAGCATATATGTCTTAAATATTACAAAACTTTATGTTTAGTTTATAACTTATAATTACTACAAATAGAATTATTTTATTAGTATGTAACTTAAAAAAAAAACCATTGATAAACGGAGGAAGAATTTCATGGTTCAAACCTTACGACATACTAGAAATAGACACGGTTCAAGGGCTAGACCAGCCAGCAACTACCTGGTGGAGGCAACAAGCTGGGGAAGAAGCTTGGTACATAGACAGTTAACAATAATTTACTGTTTTATACATGTATTGTATTTTACATGTGCAAAACTTATTTGCCCATAGTTGCTGTAGGCAACTCAGAATTTTTTTCTCTACTCTTTCACAAGCCTTGCCTAGGACAACCCAGGTAGCTGTACCGGCCCTGATCAGACATTAAGAGCTTTCGACCGTTTACATTTTGGTCTTCAAAACCATGCTTTTCACAAGCGTCAACAATCAATATTCACCTATTGTACATGATGATGTATCTTCAACATAGATATTGCAGTTTCTTTGCAATGATCCCATAGGCCTTAAATAGCGATGTTTCTTTGATTGTGATGAATAGTATACGAACAGAATCTAAATGAACAAGAATTCAAAAGGAAACTCTTTGAAATTACTGGATTGCAAATCCTTGAAGACTTGTTAGAGTCAAAGAAAGTGGATTTAATATGTGTGTATACATGGAGAGAGTCGAATGCATTTATAATCTCAAAGTGTAAGAATGATTAATCAAGAGATATAGAGTGAGTGATAATTCAGTTTTAATTCTGTGACCTCGTTTTACTGGGGTTTAAAGGATATGATAGTTAAGCTGGAGCCAAATTAGACCTCCCATTTGAATCTTAAAAATTGAATGATTGTCTGTATATAGACATGTTTAGGGGAAAACATGGACAAATTGTAGATACAGTGCCTATACAATTTTGGGAAGATTCAAGAATGGAAGATTTCCAGACCTTAAGTCGACTAGTTTTAAGGTTTTTGGAACTTTTCGAGGTCAATGGAATTTGTTCTTTATCAAGATAATTGCTATACGAGGTTTGAAAGTTGAAACCTAATCTCTAGGACTTGTCTGCATCATATATCTTTCATTTGTCTTAAATAATTTCTGTTTTTTAAGTGCCTTCAGATCATAGATCTCTATTTTAATACCGGCCATACTACAAGAATGCAAAACAGAAGAATTATGAGTTACCTGGGATATAGGCACGGTTTGTGGTGCTATCAGGGCAAATATTCAAATGAAAACTCTTTCCTGATGACATATTCAAATGGCTTTTTATTTTTATGAAATTTGGTTAATACATCATATATATCGGTCTAAAGGGGAGTACCGAACTCCCAAACTTTTTACTCGTTAGGTAAGTACCATACCACTGCGCTGC
The DNA here is from genome assembly GCA_030737875.1 of Allium sativum. NCBI lineage: Eukaryota > Viridiplantae > Streptophyta > Magnoliopsida > Asparagales > Amaryllidaceae > Allium > Allium sativum. The sequence goes on from JASFAX010000067.1 coordinate 546,570, forward strand.
ACTCTCTTAGCAACGCTTTTCAACTTTGTAATGCCTGCCTCCAACTAGGATTTTGATTCGCAGAAGTTTACGAAACCTTGAAGTATCATAATCCTAGAAGTAGTGATAGGCATTAGTTATACGCATAATCCTAAAGACAGTTACATCTATGGTTGGAAGAATGAGACTGCTAACTTCTAACATGCACAAGTGTCAGTGAACCCTAACATCAAATACAACCATAATAAAGTACCGGTTTTAATTTGAAATAAAGGAATGTAAAACTAATGAAATCGTTGAACACATCACTTTTATACACACATCTTTTCTGTGCTATACTTTTGTGACTTACTACTAAGCCACTTGTAGTACCAACAGATATATCCTCACAGTCACAGTTACATGAAAGGTAGCTTTTGCCTTCAGATTATAGAAGGAAACTACAAAAGAACTATTGAACATGTATTGGCACAATGAAAGACTACAAGCACGAAATATATGTTGAGAAAACAAATAAAATCTGTAACTAAATACTCTTGAAAATGGTTGCAGCAAAATTGAATTCAGTATATCATTAAATGCAGTAAGAATAATATTATTTCATTGCAGAGAAGGACGGTACAAACGTTCTGAAAGAACCAAAGAACCAAAATACACAACAAAACTAAGGCAAACTATATCTGTTCCAAATGTTCCCTTCCAAGACCAATATAAATAACTAAAATAAAATTACTTATCGGTAATTTAATTCTGGAGAACATTTAACAGCTAAATCATCAAAAATCAGTTCAGCTTCTCAACTTTTGAATCTCCTTTTCCAACTCTCTCTTTCGAAAACTATCGGATGATATTAACAAAGTTGACATGGTTAAATGAATACCCTTCTCACTTTGAAGAACACTTTCTTTAGTTTCCAAGTTGGTTCCACTCAACTTTTTCGGCTTCTGCAATGGAAATGCTTGAATGCTATCTTCTGCCCAATGATTGCATTTCTCAATGAAATTAATCATGGAATTATCCTTACCACGCGTAAATCTATCCGCTTCTTGACAGTTATATTTTTGTTTCTCATCACTTAATGGTAAAGAGAATAATGAATCAGAAGACTCTACTTCAATACCAACAATATCCATCTCGTTACCAATACCATTTGCTTCGTCTTTTAATTCATCATATGACCGTTCATTAACACTACCCTTGAAGTTTACATATCCATGTATTAAGCCCAAGTTTACTTTATCTTGAAACTGAAAATCTTCCTTTATCTCTGTGGAACCTCCAGACTCTGATGAATCCTTAATGTAGTCATACTGCTTGACATTAGGATCAAAAGTGACTTTCTTTGTAACCATATTACAGTTTACCCGCTCGTTATTCTCTCTGCACATACATAGAGTAAAAAATGGATCTTTTGTTTTACACGAAACGGAATTCAAATTATAATTTACACAAACATATTAAAAGCAATTCTGCATTACCTTGGCTTGGAAGCGTGAGTTTCTTCTATCAAATTGAATATTCGTGGAGACCGTCTTCCTGAAGGTACATAATCGTGATTTACCTGAAAATAACATGACAAATCACACATGAACCTAAATCTGGATCGAACTGGTAATTAATTAATAATGATTTACTAATGACAGATTGTTACCTTATTACGGGCTACTGCATTCATGCTTCCCTCGCCCTGAGGGTTCTTTTTCTTGAAACAAGCACGAAAGCAATTCATCGTATTTTGGGGTATTTTGGATCGAATTACGTGAGATGGAGAAAAAGAAAGAAGAAATATATTGTTTTTTTCTAGACGAGAATACAATTAGGGTTTTAAGTAGTATGGCTTTTGATAGAAAGAAGAATTGTGTTTTTTTGGATCACGAGAAAATGATTACTTAAATTTGGGGGATTATAGGGCAAGCTATTTTTCAGCAGTGTTATGCCGATTCAATTTCGTAATCCATTTTAGCGCATCTTTTGTTCATGTATGTAACGAGATGGAATGGATATGATTCATTTACATTGTATCTTTTATTTTAATTTCTTTTCTTCTTTCTTTCTAAATATTTCAATGTACAACGAGGTGGAATGGATAAGATTCAATACATAGTGTTATAAACTATAACAAAAACAATATATTTCTCTTAGCGAAGTTTGATAGTTTAATGCTTTTGGATCAAGCGGAGTATGATGCTTGTTGATCAATGTAACGTTATTAATGAGACATATTTCATTAATTTATCGCATCAAGTGGAGAGTGATACTTCTGAATCAATGTAATATCTCGTTTATATCTTACTAGCAAAAACTCAATGAAAGAAATCTTAGTAAAGAAAAATGAATATATTATAATTACTTATGTATACTCTGCTTGATTTTATAATGTTTTCTTAAAATTTGAGCAATGTCCTGCTAATTCAAATCAGTTAAAAATGATTTGTATTTATATAGTTTAGAAAACTGCTAAGAAAGTTAAAATCAGAAGATAGTAATTTTCTTTTTTCATGCGCTCATCATTTATAAATAAGTTACTTAAATACAGGCAATATTTTCAAGAGTGTTTCTTTCAAATATTATGTAACAACCCACATAATTTACAATTATTTAATTAAGAGGTTTATTTAAAATATCATATCTTGAGTTCTGTTTAAAACCCAAGATTTGTGACTTTTGTCTATGGATGAATTTTGACTCGAGGCCACTTCCGTTGTGTTCAAAATGTCAATTACAACATTTTGAGTATAAATGTCGATATGTTTGCGGTTAAAGAAATTTGGGACTTTGGGTGGGGCTTAAGTTTGTAAACCTAGCCCACTTCCTTATAACCCCACTTAACTTATCCTTAATTCATTTTAACACATAACCAAAAAATAGAAAATGGGGAGGGGAATGAATTAAAATTGCTTAAGCCTAGTTTGATCTTAGAGATTCCAATTCGTGTAGAAATCAAGTGCAAATTCAAGAAGAAGCTTCAGTAAGTCCATCTTCATTTTGTTCTCTCTTCGATTCTTGTGATTTCCTAAATCTGACTCTTAGGAATTTAATTAATATGATCTTAGATTGAAGATTGTAGAGTATTATTTGAAGAGAGGTTGATCTCGCTTGGTTTTGGAGCCTCTCCTTCCTTATCAAGATCAATGGTGTGTTCTTGCGAATTCACATCTATGAATCAAGCTTACATGCTTAGCTAGTGTGCCGTTGGCACGTTTATGTTGCGTATGCATTGTGATTTGGATGGTTTATGTGTGAACTTTCCAATTTGTGAGTGTTCGAATTTATTTATATGAATTCGAAGTATAAATCCTTGTTATGGTTTGTGTTTGTGTTCTTGAGTTGTTTCGGCGAGTTATAGAAGCTTCATTGTCGCTTTGATAATGTTCTAAGCCTTCACCATTCATGCATGCTTGTCTGAAATTGTCAATATTGACTTTTTCTTCAAAACTTGATTCAGCCGGCTGATTTGTATAGGTCAACCGACGAAATAAATGGTTGTTATCGGGAATGTTTTTGTGAACAGTTCAGCCGACTGAATCTTGTACATGCACAAAAAATTGATATTGCCCAGATGTAGTTGATTGGATCTGTTTTCAGCTGTTGACCAGTAGAAACCATGGTCAACAGTTTAAGTTGTTCGGCTTTTTCCCGATCGAGTTTCGGGTCGTTTGCCATTTTCCTCTGACATTTCATTTTCTCTAATCCGCGTATTTCAACAGCTCGGTTAGATGGACTTTCGATTTATGCATGGTAAATGAATTCATAATCGATATTCATGGGATTTGATTTACGTTATTAAAACTTAAATTTTGAGAACGATTTTTATTACAATTGAAATTTTACGAGATTTTCCACTTCAAACTATAAAGGGTTTTATTTTGTTAGTAAATACCAAATGTTTTACTAAATGTTTTCTAACTCTACTTTCATCATACAACGTTGTTTTATAAACTGTTTTCCAATATACTCGTACGTAAACTATAAACCTTTTCCTCACTCGTATGAAAAATCCAATTAAACGCCGTAGTAAAACAAGTGGTATGAAACGCTTGTGTTTGCTTGACGGTTAATTCTTGAACTCGTTCGATTGAAAACTATAACAATGAAAATCTTGTATTTCTAGTGGAATATACAACTAGTTCATAAATATTCGAGTAGAGCGAGTGGTTATGGGATATGTAGCTTAACTCTTATAATTACTAGCTTGAAGTAATTTACACTATTTTAGGGAACTTTAGTTCAACTTGTGTGGTGTGTGGCGATCTTCGGATTCACGAGGAACTTCTGTTCAACTTATGTGGTATGTGGCGATCTTCAGATTCATAGGGAACTTCGGTTCATTATATTGTGTGTAGCGATCTTCGAATTTGCGGGGAAATTCAGTTCATTGTGAGTGGCGATCTTTGGATTTGCGAGGAACTTCGGCTCTTTGTGTTATGTGTAGCAATCTTCGGATTCACAGGCAACTTCGGTTCATCTTAAGTGGCGATCTTCGGATTCGCGGGGAACTTTGGTTCATCTTGTGAAGAGATCTTTAGATTCATGGGAAATTTTGGTTTATCTTGTACGGGGATCTTTTGATCCGCGGGGAACTTCAATTAATTTTGGTCTAGGACCATATTGGTGTTTTGATATGGGACATCCATTTGAGCTGTTTGATAATGTGTTATCAATTATGTGATGATTTGATAGGTGATATCATTTCTTGTGAGTAGCTACATAATTTAGAATGGGACTTTCTCTTGTAAAGTTGAGATCTCTTTGAGATATTGTAGGGACATTTTGGGAAATTTATACGTATGTGCGAATATGGTTGTTATTGCAGTTATGTCTATACCTATTTATATCTCTTGTTATATCCCAGTTTATGAGATAAGTATAGTTAGACTGATCAGTTTATTGTTTATTTTCTTATAAACAATACTAGGATTAGACCGAGGTGTTACAAGTGCTTCACATGACTTCTAACAGGGACCATTTCTAGACTTTTGGCAAGCTACCGTAATGTTGTAGTTTTTGGGATTATATGTATATGAGATAGAAACTCCTTATGTATACACATTCTTTTGGCTATAACTTGTACCTATTCTTTTGCGTATAGTGGATCGAGTATGACCAATGTCTTGTGTACACTCTCATGTGTTATATTCATATCTATTTCCGCCTTAGTGATGTAAATGTCTGTGTCCGACTCTGATTATATTGTTATGTTATTTTATATTGATTCTGAATTATATATAACTCGAATTATATATGACGGATTTCCTTTTTGAGATTTCAAAAGTAAGAACACATTATCCGGCGTGTTTAACACTCATTCAAAGATATTATACAGGTGGTCGCTCCTCAACAGTCATATTCTTCGGGTTAGTTGACAACATTATTTGTAATGTCCTTGGCTAAAGCGAGTATAGAGGTGGGGTGTCACAGCGTGGTATCAGAGTCATGTTCGTCAATATAAGATATTACGATGAGGATCATTGTCCTAAGTCTCTCTTAGAAAATTGTGTTCTAGGATTTAATTCGTGTCTTAGGACCCGTCATATCCTATCTTATACTATGGTGCTTTTTTCAGTCAACCAAATTTATTTGAGTTCATCTCTGTGAATCTTAGCCTAAGACAAACTTAGAGTACCGCCCCTTTAGTGAGTAGAAATTCAGAGTTATTTCCTATTTTGAGTTGTGATTCCATGTCTGTTGAATCAAGTTTACTTGAATTCATTTCGAGAATAACATTTTTCCTTATTCCTTTTTAAAGAGGAGAAATGGTAGATGTAGCCTCCCAAGCATCAGCCAATCTAATGCAAACTCCTACGGGGGAGTGTTTATGTTAGCTCAGACATCTAGAGGAAGTCCCCAAACACCTAATCTTGATCAGAATCCTTTGTGGGTATTCACTATTATGTTTGGATAGGAGTAATCTTATCCATATGCTTGCGTGGGTTGAGTTGATTAATAATTTGTGAACATTGAAAACGAACATCTTGTCAATTTAGTTTCACGATTTGACTATGAGGTGTTCGATCATAATGTTAGGTAAGAATTCAACCTAAAAGAGAACTGTTCAAATTAAATTTAAATAAGAAATATGCAAGTATAATTTATGAATGAGATTCATAAGTACGATATGATATAGTTTTGAGTTGAAATTACCTTTAAGTCTTAGTTATGAAGATTATAAATTATTTTATAGAATGATTTGATAAAATAATTTTGGCTAAGCGGATAAATCATTTCCTCTAAGCAATATGAAATGCTTGTTTTATGTATTTATGATTAAAAAATTAATTCATGAATAATTGGTTGCCACTCTGATTGTTTATTTACGAATTTGCACCCCTATATGGACGTAATTTGTTTTATTGTGTTAAGTTGCCCATTGTGTAGGTTAGGAGTTCTGATCGAGATTTGGGACGCCACGGTATTGATAAGCATTTCTAAACACTTCGATGAGACAATTCCAATACAACACTTTTGTTAAGTATAAATGATTTGCATCGCCATTGAACCTTAACATTAATAATTTGATATAAATCGATGGTAGCGCAAACCATTATTGTTGATTATTAATTTGCAGCCTTTGGATGTTAATCTTGATATATTTAAGGAAAATAATGTTGGTGATGACTACGACATCATCGAGATACATTTTTGAGTTTCTAACTAAAAACTTGCTACCATGGATGCATGTAGTTTATACAATAGAGTCATATGATTTTGCATATTGGTTGATATGATGTTTAGTGAATTTCATCTATATATGAAATAGAATGTTCGACGATTTTGGACAGTCGATATTTCCAAGCTGAATTTGAATGTTTAACGAGATTATGTTGAAAACACAAGAGAATAGGTTTATAATTTATAAACTTAATGAATGTTAAATGAATTAATTAAATTTAAAATGAGCTCGTCGCGTAGCAGTAGTTTGTGAATTTGGGAATTGAAGTTCAAATGAATTTATAGGACTCAATATAAGTTGGAATTCTTTGAAATAAGAATCATTTGGATCTATTGGCTTACAGTTTCTAATGAAAGAAAAAAACTGAATTTCGTCTTGTAAATTTTGAGATATAACCAAATTAAATTTTCACAAAAAACGCAGTTTGGTAGTTCGCAATTTAAAAACCAAAATATCAGCGAAATGAAAATAAAAGTTGTCTGAATTTGTTTCCATTCTTCTTATATTTGGCTATGGTGGCCCTTTTGATGTTTTTCCCGAGTAACATTTGAGTTATGCCTTTTGCAACTTTGCTATAATCAATTTGCGTTTTATAGTGGAGTTTGCAATTTATTCGTAAATATTTGAGTTAAGTCAGTAGTTACGAGACATTTGGCTAAACTTACGCTTTCTTTGTTGATCATTGATGATCACATGAGTGGAACTTTAGATCATTTTAGTGGAGGATCTTTGGATCAATTTAAGTTACTTAGATATGGGGCGTTTGTGTGAATTAGTAACCCCGATCTTATGAGACATTCTGTGAATAAATGACAAAACTACTTAGGAGGTGTTAGCAACCTTGCCGATAAGAAGAAACTGCTCAAGTAGGTGTCAGCGACCTTGTCAAGGCCATTGTGATTTGTGAGCATTTGCCTCATATTGTTTGTGAGTCCATTTTTGTGTTATGAGAACCGTTTGTGAATAACATGTGATTTATGGATTTGCACGCTCACACTTATTATGGTCTGAGTGTCTTTCCATTTTTATACTTTTCTAGATGCCCTTAGGTGATTTCTAGAATTTGGGTGATTCGAGTTTTCAAATTATCTCTAATCTTCTTTTGAAAAGTAATAAGTTATATTTTACTTATTGAACTTAGCCTCTTATTTCTGGATTTCGATTCTTGATCTCTGGGCTTTCGAGATTAGAAGTCCTATATGATTCCTATTTTTTATCTCTTGTGTACTAAATTTGATTGGTGTTTCAAAAGATCAACTTTGAAGAAATTTTTTAATCCTTTGTGAATTACACTTGAGGCTAACTTCAGTGGGAATTTTAAAATCGTGTTTCTATGGATGATGAGTTCTCTTTTATGTGACTATTCTTTCCATGCCTATTTTGTTAGAACCTCCATTTTTAGACAAGATTTTGATTATGAAAACTATATATCGATGATATTATTCACTAACATCTTTTACAGGAAAAAGGAGAAGAATATAGTCTAAATACACAAAGATTCGACAAAAAGATATGTTCATATGCTTAGTATGAAACCGAGTAAGTATTTAGATAGTAATTATTGGTCAAATCACTCTGATAAGTATATATATCTTATATTATAATGCAAAATCTTGGTCAAAGTAGTCAAAGTGGAGCCTTGTTGGCATTCCCTAAAATAAACTTTTACGGAGAAGTACACATGATAAACTCGTTGAGGTGCTTCCAAAAGCTCCGAAATCATGGATATGTTTGTCATTTTCCATGCTCCACTTTCACCCCCACAATCGCAAAATACATGCAACTGCTGCATTTTCATTATTCATTTCTGTTCATGAGTTCAGAACTCCAAACGAACCTCAATTTGAAAAAATTCTTATTCAAAGACAGGATTTATAAGGGCAACAAAAATTGAAGCATGACTGCCGCTTCCCCAAGGAGAAGCTTCCTAGATCTCAAACACTGCACTTTTGGTACATGGTTCTAATATTATTAACAGCTTTACTATTTTCTTACTTTAATTCTGAATTTCTAATGTTTTTGATAGCGTATTTATTTAGATGAATATAAGGGATCTAATGACCCTTGACTCTTTCCACTTTGAATCATGAAGGTGGCAGGCTCTATTTCGATATGGTACGGCTGTTGATTTGAGGTATTTAGAGCTTAGTTTTCCCAATTGTTAACAGTATTTTAGATTTTATGTGGTTGTGTTAGACAACCATTAGAGTTTTGAGATCATCAATTGTCTGATTTTTAGGTTACTGATTTTGAAATTCAAAATTGGAGTTAAAGACGACATTTATCCCCTCAATCATGACCAAAAAAATATAAAACCAGCCAATTTACCTTCTTTTGTTGAATATTTTCCTTACTAAATTTGAATTTAGAAACTAAACATACTAATAATCATGGATATCAGCAGCAACCAAACTTGATTATTGCATTGAATGGAATTTATAATATGTTTGAGAAAAAAATCAACATTTGAAATTGAGTAGGTTTAGTCTACTATGTAAAATTGAATTTTTTTTAAAGCGATGGGAAGATAAGATTTTTCTTTCTCCTATGTATCAATCATGGGGTGAATTTGGATGACAATTTTTTGAGAATCGCACTCAATATTTCATAGGATATATATTTGTTTCCACTGTAGTTAGGTAGTTACCGGTTATTAACTTGGCCTAGATGGTTATGTCATGAGCTGAATGTACAAAGATTATACATAATGGTTGGATGCCGTATGTTTATGTGGGAATGGTATGTTGTACAGTATGTAGTTGGATACATAAAAACTTCTATTGTTCGAAAAGCGTCCATCGCATATTCATATTAATCAATTAAAAGAGAAAAACTCATTTATGATGATCTTATCTTTTTTTACTATCTAGACTACATTTTTGTATTGTCGAAAAATGCATGCTTGTGAATAGGTGAGTTTGCAAATGATTGGAGATATTTCCATGAATAAGAATAGCATCATACTGTTGACAAATTAAGCTCAGCACTTTGACCAAGTTTATAGGAGCAGAGATAATAGAGAGAATAAGTCCTACTCTGGCGTGAGAAGACCAAGTTTTTAGGAGCAGCTATTATGGCGTGATAAGTAATAATAATTCAAATTTATGATCCTATTTTTTAGCATTCTTGAATCTATATATAGGTAGCTTTTTGTTTAGAAAGTCAGAACGAAAGTAAAAAGTAATAATAAAAAAAAAGAGTTTTTTTCCTGCTGTGCTCCTTCTTTGCTTTGCCTTATATCACTGTAAGACTATTCGTGGCTCCTACTGTGTTTTGCTGTAAGACTATTCGGTAGCCAATACATTTAACAAGTTGGTATCAGAGCCGATGGCAAGTTCCGGAAGCACGTCCTTGGGGAATATGACGCTGCCTCGGCTTACAAAGACGAACTATGACAACTGGAGTATACAAATGCGAGCATTGCTCGGTGCACAGGATGCATGGGAGGTAGTGGAGAATGGCTACTCGGAGTCGGAGAATACCGTTAACTACACGGCAGCCCAGTTAACCGCATTGAAAGAGTCACGTATGAAAGATAAAACGGCTCTTTATATCATGTATCAAGCAGTGGATGAGTCGGGTTTTGAAAAAATTGCCGGTGCAAAGACGTCAAAGGAAGCATGGGAGACTTTGCAAAAAGCCTACAAGGGTGCTGATCGTGTTAAACAAATTAGACTTCAAACTCTACGAGGAGAATTGGAAACCATGAAGATGAAGGAGTCTGAAGCAGTAGCTGATTACATCACCCGAGTTCAAACGGTGGTGAATCAACTCAAACGTAATGGAGAGACTATGACCGATGCGCGAGTTGTTGAAAAGATCTTGCGGTCATTAACCGAGAATTTTGAGAACGTCGTCTGCGCTATTGAGGAGTCGAAAAATTTAGGAGAGTTAACCATCGATGAACTCGCAGGCTCTCTCGAGGCACATGAGCAACGCAAAAGGAAGAAGCATGAGTCGCTTGAGGAAGCTTTACAGGCCAAGGTGAAAATCAAAGATGAGGAGTCATTACTTGCACAGCAGAACCAAGGAAGAGGACGCGGCCGTGAAGGATTTAGTTTTGGTCGCGGGAGAGGCCGTGGACGTAGAGACAACAATTCCGAGGAAAGGGGACAGTCGAGCGAACAAAGTTGGCACAATCGAGGACGCGGACGTGGAAATGGTGGCTGGTCGGATCGATCAAACATTCAATGCTATAATTGTGGAAAGTATGGACATTATGCTAGAGAGTGCTGGTCAGACAAGAAGGTTGAAGAAGATGCTAATCTAGTCGAGAAAGAGGAGACAATAGAAGAAGGTGTTCTGATGATGGCCTATAGAGATACCGACCAATTCAGCGACACAGTTTGGTATCTAGACACCGGAGCGAGCAATCACATGAGTGGACACAAACATCTATTTATGGAGATGCAAGACATAGAGTGCGGAGAAGTATCGTTCGGAGACGCTTCAAAGGTCCAAGTAAAGGGTCGAGGAAAAATTCGTTTTTTCCAAGAAGACGGCCGAGCAGTATTGATCGATGATGTATATTATGTTCCAGACATGAAGAATAATATTATCAGCATGGGGCAACTACTTGAAAAGGGATATCTAGTTATCATGAAAGATAGGTTTATGTATTTGAAGAACAAGAAAGGTCGATTGATCGCGCGTGTGGAAATGGCCAATAATCGTATGTTCAAACTCAACTTGAGAAGCATACGAGAAAAATGCCTACAAGTTGACCTAGAGGACAAATCTTTGTTATGGCATTTGCGGTTTGGGCACTTACACTTTGGCGGACTAAGAGAATTAGTCAAGAAGGACATGGTTCATGGGCTACCCGCCATGGATTATGTTGGAAAATTTTGTGAAGGATGCGTGCTTGGCAAGCATGCAAGGAGTACTTTCCAAAGGAAGGCGGGATATCAAGCACGGAAACCTCTTGAGACAATACATACCGACATATGTGGTCCGATCACACCTAAGTCATTTAGCGAGAAGAGATATTTTATCACGTTCATAGATGACTACACGAGAAAGACATGGGTTTATTTTCTGAAAGAAAAGTCAGAGGCTTTGGAGGCATTTAAGAAGTTCAAGTTGTCAGTAGAGAAGGAAACCGGCTGTTATATAAAGGCTTTACGATCAGACAGAGGAGGGGAGTACATGTCAACGTTGTTCATAAGGTTCTGCGAAGAGCAAGGCATAAAGCGGTTCTTGACTACAGCCTACTCACCACAACAAAATGGTGTGGCCGAGAGGAAGAATCAGACTATTCTTGATATGGTGCGGTCAATGTTGAAAACTAAAGGCATACCGAAGGAGTTTTGGGCTGAAGCAGTGCAGTGTGCTGTGTATGTACAAAATCGTTGTCCACATGCAAAATTAGCGAATCAAACACCACAGGAAGCTTGGAGTGGACAGAAACCAACCGTGTCACATCTAAAGATATTTGGCAGTGTGGCTTATGCACATGTACCAGATCAGAAGAGAACTAAGCTAGATGATAAAAGTAAGAAGTTTGTGTTTATCGGATATGACACAAAGACAAAAGCTTTTAAGTTGTTTGATCCGATCGAGAATAAAGTAGTTGTAAGCCGAGATGTACATGTTAATGAAGAAAGTGCGTGGGATTGGAATAATCAAAAGGAAATAATGCACAAGGAAGAAAAAGCCGAAGCATTGGTTCCTGTACCGACATTTACACCTGCCAGCCCATGTACATCCGATGACGAGGATCAGCAAAGACAACCAAGAATGCGGACTTTGCAAGATCTGTACGAATCAGCACCAGAGGTTCACTTAGTATGCCTTTTGGCAGATGCAGAAAATATTACATTTGAAGAGGCAGTGCAGAACAAGAAATGGCAGGCAGCAATGGATGAGGAAATCAAATCCATTCAGAAAAATGAAACTTGGGACTTGGTCGAGTTACCGGAAGGACATAAACCGATCGGAGTAAAATGGATATACAAGAAGAAGATGAATGCCCAAGGTGAGATAGAAAGATACAAGGCGCGACTTGTTGCTAAAGGCTATAGACAAAAGGCGGGGATCGATTATGACGAGGTTTTTGCTCCAGTAGCAAGGATGGAAACAATTCGACTTCTTATATCTCTAGCAGCACAGTTCCAATGGCCGATCTATCAGATGGACGTGAAATCTGCATTTTTGAACGGTATGCTCGAAGAAGAAGTATACGTAGAGCAACCACCCGGGTACACGAAAGCCGGCGAAGAGAGAAAAGTTTTGAAGTTGAGGAAAGCGCTATATGGACTGAAGCAAGCACCGCGAGCATGGAATACTCGAATTGACACTTACTTCAAGGAGAATGGATTTATGCAATGCCCTTATGAGCATGCGCTGTATGTGAAAAAGAAAAAAAATAAATTTTTGTTTGTTGCTCTCTATGTTGATGATCTCATCTTCATGGGAAATAATGAGGAGATGATCAAAGATTTTAAAAGCGCCATGACTCGTGAGTTTGAGATGACGGACTTGGGGCTAATGAAGTATTTCCTTGGTCTTGAAATCAAACAAGGAAAATCAGAAATTTTTGTGTCGCAGGAAGCTTATGCTAATGATATTTTGAGGAGATTCAAAATGGAGAATTGCAACCCAGTTGCAACGCCAATGGAACCTGGTGCAAAGCTTTCAAAATTTGAAGGAGGAGAAAAAGTCGATGCAAGCATATATCGAAGTCTAGTCGGAAGTCTGCGATATCTCGTGAGTACAAGACCAGACATAGCATACAGCGTTGGCATTGTAAGTCGATTTATGGAAGATCCGTGCTACTCGCATTGGAAAGCTATCAAGAGAATTCTTCGATACATTCAAGGAACAAAGTCACTCGGGTTATTTTACTCGAAAACAAATGGGTACAGACTGATCGGTTATTCAGATAGTGATTGGTGTGGTGATATTGATGATCGGAAAAGTACATCCGGATATGTGTTTTACATGGGCGACACAGCTTTTACATGGCTCTCAAAGAAGCAGTCGATAGTGGCATTGTCAACCTGCGAAGCAGAGTATATTGCAGCCTCTTCCTGTGTGTGCCATGCAATGTGGCTAAGAAAACTGCTATCCAAGTTACAGCTCCCACAACACGAGCCCACTGAGATACGGATCGATAACAAGTCTGCGATCGAGTTAGCAAAGAATCCTGTTCATCATGAAAGGAGCAAGCACATAGATGTTCGTTTTCACTTCATCCGAGAGCATGTCAAGGAAAAAGATGTTCAGCTGAATCATGTAATGAGTCGTGATCAGGTAGCAGATATCTTCACTAAGCCGTTGCCAAAGCTGTTGTTTGAAAATTGCATGAAGATGCTTGGAATAAAGGATGGTAAATGCTTGAGCTTAAAGGAGGGATTTGTTGACAAATTAAGCTCAGCACTTTGACCAAGTTTTTAGGAGCAGAGATAATAGAGAGAATAAGTCCTACTCTGGCGTGAGAAGACCAAGTTTTTAGGAGCAGCTATTATGGCGTGATAAGTAATAATAATTCAAATTTATGATCCTATTTTTTAGCATTCTTGAATCTATATATAGGTAGCTTTTTGTTTAGAAAGTCAGAACGAAAGTAAAAAGTAATAATAAAAAAAAAAAGAGTTTTTTTCCTGCTGTGCTCCTTCTTTGTTTTGCCTTATATCACTGTAAGACTATTCGTGGCTCCTACTGTGTTTTGCTGTAAGACTATTCGGTAGCCAATACATTTAACACATACATGACGCTTTCCAATTTTTTTATATTATTCAGTTTTAATCAATAATTAGTTTTCTGCTTCGTTACCGTATTGTATCTAACAGTTGTACCAAATCCTCTTCTTTATCAATAACTATTGGTTTCTATACCACTGAATCTTAGAGTTACCAAAATTTGGTCATATAACAATGCGGCACCAAATTCAGTTGTTTTCATTTTCAATTTTTTTTATTTTGAGTGCTTAAACCTATCTCTCTTAACCTAAAACAATGATTTTGTGTATTTTCATTTTCATGTATGAAATCCAACTAAAATCTTTCTAGATTTGAGTTTTGAGTGCATATGTGCTTAACATATTGGTTACAAGTATTTCCCTAATAATCTGAATGGAACTTCATCCGATTTAAATTTGTCCTCGTCGTTGATTTTACTATAATACATTTAATTTTATTTATGCAATATAAACTGAGTTTTGTGAATGGTTTGAGCTGTTATATGTATGGTCATTACTACTTTTGTTTCAGTCATATATGCGCATTCTTCTATGTATTTGCACGTAAATGTGTGTGTGTATATATGCATGCGTGTGCCAAATATTGGTCAACTGATTGCACTAATGGCAACTTTTTGATCCCCTTTCTGTTTCTCTCAGAACCATAAAAGATGTAGCAAAAGCCAATTTAAAGCTATTTCAGTCGCCTTTACTAAACTATTTTTTATAACCAAAAGTTTATTTACTAATTATTATTCTTGAATATAGTTGCTCCCTACAGCGATTTGGTACAGGGATTTTGAAAGAGAAAAGTGACAAGTCGAAGACCTAAACGGATCAGTCTCTACAACAATTTGGGTATCTCCTTCCATTTTTGATTTTAGATTCTATATTTTTTCCGTATGCGTTCGCTTTATTTAGATTTATATGCTTGATACCTATGTTATGAGTCCATATTCATCTTCTATTTATCAATATTTGTGCTTCATTATTTTTCAAAACTTCATCCCCTATATTTTCCATTTCATTACCACTGCTTACCCAGTTACCCTATTCATTTAATTATTGTCCGTGTAAGAACTGCACTATGCATCATTATGTGTCCCTATCCATTTTATTAGTATTTGTTTCCTCTATATATCACATCGGCAAAGTTTAAAGCCTGTTTTCTATTAATGTCTATGCCTAACAGAAAAAAAGAACACTACTTAACAATAAGCTGCTGCTTATGTAACACTGCACTGAAGTGAGAAAAAGTACCAACACCGCATTTAAAACTATGTTACTTTAGACTAAATGGGAAAAGGTTGCAATTTCATTGATTATAGGCACATCTCTCTGTGTGTGTATGTTCGTAATAGAAGCTTATTTCATAAATTTCTATCTAATATATCTTTCGTAATGCTTATTTCATATGCTTACTACTCAACAATAGCTAAGTTTTTATTCAAAATAATTTTTGTTTGGTGTAATACATCATAATATGAAGAATAATACACTATTTTTTAGTATTTATAGTCATACTATGTATAATTACAAGAAATATAGATGTGGATGAAAATAGCTTTGAGCCTATTAAATGCACAATAACTTAGCCAATCAATAGCTAAATTTTTAGTTTATGACTGTATAAGTTTAACGTAATGCAACATACTCATTGAGATTTTTTATAAAACAAATGATATAGTTACCTTATGTCCAACAGACTATCTATCTAAAATGCTCATGATTTTTATATTGGAAGATGTAGAGTTTAAAAAATTGAATAGTTGTACGCTGAGCACTTATCTTAGTTAAGAAATATACTATATCAAAGAATCTAATACTATATTATCGAATAATGCACTCGAATCAACAACTGATATTGTACATTGATGTACTGCGCACATGTGGTTATTTGTGTCGATATCTAGTTGTATGTTTTTTACATCCTTAACTAGTAGTAGTTGCTCCAGTATTAGTTATTTGTAGTAGATAACAGAGGGTTGCATGCTAAATAGAGGGCAATGATATTTTGAGATAGAGCGAAGCAAATAGGAGGTATGGCTCAAGAGTCAATGCTCAATGTAGGGACAACTCCATCTTGCAAGCATTTATGCTTCAGTATGATCCCATGAGGACCTATTCGTCTGTTGTGGTATCCAGGTCACCTCAAATTCCAGGCATATTGAAAACATATATGGTATTTAAGGAAGAATGAACAGTGATATGTAGCTTGATTATTAACGTTATATTTGTGTCAAGATATGTACTTCACAAGTTATTCTTCGCTTTCATGCATAAATAGTGCAAGTGCAGGTTATATGGAACAGGCTACTATGCTGACAAAAACCGACGCTTTACATTTGTAAAATTGACGTTTATACCATGTATATCTTTGATTTTTGGCTGTTATGCATTTATCTGAAATTGTCCCTAATTTATGGTTTTGATAAAATACGTTTATATCGTGTACAGTCTTTTCATTGTAACCAGTTATATAATAAGATGCCTCCTATTGCATACTATTATATTTCATTAAATGTATTTATGCTTAATGTTTAACCTTTGCGTTCCATTTATATTATATTTTGATACGTTATATTGCATATTCTTATCACATCTACATAGAACTAAATTAGATGATACAGAGCAAGTCATTTACCTTATAGTTTAAGCCTTCATTTATTTTTTTCATTTTTTCTTCCCAATGTATATCTTGCACCCTAATATTTTATGAATGTAAAGTTACATGAACTACTACTTTAATATAGCAAACTATTTTTCCATGCTTCACCACTAAACTTTTTCTGCACACATACATCCGATGTTATATTGTTGCAGTAATCCACTTGGAAAAAAAAATCTATAGAGAAATTCTTCGTTGTTAAAGAGTTAAAATACAAATATGATGAATAAGTTGGCACACTTCAAATTTAACATCCAATTTTGTCTCTAAACACAGTTTTCTATGCATTCATCCATCGGACGTGCATGTGTACAGGTGTGTGTGTGTGTGTGTATATATATATATATATATATATGTATATATATATATATATATATATATATATATATATAATTTTCAAAACAGGTTAACACATGTGTACGAAGTCATGTACATCAAACGTCTAAATTGAAAATTCAGACATTTCATTGCTGAGTATTCAAAAATATGAGTTTGAATATTCAGACGTCGGAGTTTCCAATTCAAACGTCAGAATATGGTGACTTGTGCACATGCACACCTATTTTCAGATAATAGCCATTTCTAGACTTCTAAATTATAAATTCAAAAGGCTTAACTGAAAAGTTGCGACTTTTTAAAGAGTCATCATCTTTAATCCAAAAGTTATAACTATATCTTTTGTTCAAATCTTTTCACGGATAATTGCAATCTTTTATTTATTATAAATACACTTCAGAATCATTTGTTTCAATCACTGAACTTTCTTGAATTAACTATTCTCTTATTATGAACTATTTTCTATTTTATATTCACTTTTTCTCTCATGTATTCAACAATTCGTGATAATAAATCGCTTTCCTTCTCTATTCTTCACTTGCTTTCAAATATATATACAAAGGAGAAGATTATAGGAAGGGTAACTCAAATTGTGACTTATCCGTGTTATTAAGAACACATACACAGTCAAAACTATTTTCTGTATTTCTTGAAGTCTTGTTCCGCTGCTCAGGCAATAAGTCCTCTTTGGATGTTGAGGAGAAATCTTGTTCTTCTGCTTTGGTCCATGTTCTTCTACACTTGTTCCTCCAGGTTAGATGAGGGTATTGATTAGTGAAATTCTAGAAGGAGTCTAGGACTGGACATAGCACGGTGCTCTAAACTAATATAAAAATCCCTGATATTGTTTACTTTATTTACTGCATTCATATTTCTTATCAGTGATATAATTTCTAAGTATTTATCTCACTAATATTTACTTGCATATATCAAGAATAATATATCACGCTATCAAAACTTTTGCATATACATGTATTTCCATATCACTCAATCCCACTAGTTCTTTTCATATTTGCATGTCTTGTGTGTTTTGGTTTCATGATGATTTTTAGGAATGGATTGGCCTAACCTTTTTGAGACCCGTCTTTTATTTTTCGAAAGAATCATCCATCATTGACACCTAATATCTGTGAGACATTCTTAACGATTCTAATTTAGACTCGTTAACTTCCTTACGTTTTCTAAGATCCTCATAGCAAAGAGAATACGTTAAGGAAGACGTATTTCTATAATTCTCAATTACTTGTGAATTTTCTGGGTCTTTACACCCAACTTAGGATGACCACTTTGATGCGTAATTGAGCTCAAAATTGATTTTTATTTCCATGTCTCAATCTGTTTGCCTGTCCTCCTTAGTGACCGACCACTAAGGACAAATGGGAGCAATCTTTGTGGAGAGACCCGATGGAATGTTTTTGTTTTGCAACCATGGCAAGATTAATAATTTCATTGCCTCAAATTGATGATCTATTCGATAGGTTAGTTGGGCTAAAGTCATTTCACAATTAGACTTAGCAATCGTTTTTCACTAACTTTTGATTAAAAAGGCCAGACTTCATTTGGCTCCATTTCGTGTTCTTTTTGTCATTTGGGGTTAACAAATATTCCAGTTTAGTTTGTTAACCCTAATGAACAAAATTTTCGAGGTCATATCCCGATTGGTTCGACCTCATCTTTGTTGGTGATATTCTTGTGAATTTGGAAACCAAGGTTTTCAATTTCAGTGTAATTCTTTCAATTTCTATCATTTATCATGTTCGCATGACCTAGGAGTTGTTTTTGAAATATTAGAGGATGCGCTTAAATTTCAAAATTTAGAAATATAGT
The DNA here is from genome assembly GCA_030737875.1 of Allium sativum. Lineage (NCBI taxonomy): Eukaryota > Viridiplantae > Streptophyta > Magnoliopsida > Asparagales > Amaryllidaceae > Allium > Allium sativum. The sequence continues at coordinate 565,731 of JASFAX010000067.1, forward strand.
GATTGATTGGAGATTTAAAGCTCTATTTTATTTGCTTGTGAAATATTAGGGGACATGTAGTATTTCAAATATGGGGTGTGTATCCTGGATTTTTGTTTTATGTTCTTGTTTCCCCAACAGAACTTCTCTTTTTTGTGAATGTGATATATATGACCATCATATACATTCTTTTATTTTTCAAGGAAATTTATGCGCTAGAATATTTTTGAGAAAATCTTAAGATATAAATTTTCTAGCTAAAATGTGATAGAAAAATAATTGAACATTAATTCCTAGATTCTCCTTAGAGGTTTTTATAAGATAATGATTTGAGGGATATATATGACCCTCATATTTATCCTTTACACATTGCATAATTAGAATTTTAAATATAAAGTTTGGGATATCTTATTTTAGAAAGAAACTAAATTATTGGTAACTTATTTTCAACCTAGAAAATAATGATAAAGTATAAATTGTTTTAGTAATCGTGTTTCACCCATGAAGGGTGTTGTATGGTTTGTTCATGGCTTGTCACCTTTCATTACTGGCTAATTTTTTTCATTTATGATCTATTTCATGTTTTATGATTTCGGTATCATCTTTGAAATTTCAATTTAGATTCTTGTGTCAAATGTGGTTGAAGGAATCGAGATTTCACCTTGTATATATATGTATTGTCGATGCTTGGTTGTTACTATTTGGATTTTTTTTCTTAAATAATTGCCGGAACTAATTTCTTCAAGGGGGAAGTTTGCAACAACCTGCATAATTTATGCTTATTTAATTAAGAGATTTGTGACTTTTTATAAACTGATGAATTTGAACACGAGACCACTTCTGTTGAGTTCAAAATGTCATTTACAACATTTTGAGTATAAACAATGATATGTTTACAATTAGTGAAATTTGGGATTTCGAGGTGGGGCTTAAATTAGAAAACCTAGCCCACTTTTTTATATCCTCACTTAACCCATCCTTCTTCATTCATTCTAACACTTAAGCATGAGATAGAAAACGGGGAGAGGAATGGGAAATTAAAATTCCCTAAGCCTAGTTTGATCTTAGGGATTCCAATTCGTATAGAAATCAGGTGCAAATTCAAGGAGAAGCTTGGGTAAGTCCATCTTCATCTTCTCTACCTTGTTCTCTCTTCAATCCTTATGGTTTCCTAAACCTAATAACTTGTGGTGACTCAAACTTCCCCGTGAAGGAAAGCCCGGATTGCTTCGAGAACACGACAAATCAGAACACAGACAGAAGAACATTTCATTGCTTATTACAATAATTCCACCAGAATACAAGAATACAACAGAGTGTGAATAAATATTACACAGAAAATATCAGAGATTTAAATTACATTTAAATATATCGCAGCGGAAAAACAATATAAAGCACAACTGAAAACAGATACACGGATACAAAGCTTTCCGAATATCGCTTCAGCTGTAAACCAGGATCCTGTGAATATAAATCTGCAAAACCAAAACTACTAGCTGCCCGTGTGGAAAATAGGGACACCCAGAGTTTAGGTCAAAACAATAAACTCCAGGTCAGTCATGTCACTGGTGTGAGAACTAAAACAGTTATTCATCTTTATTTTTAAAGTTATGTAAATCAAGGGACCACGCCGTATAACACGGAACGGGTTTCCTCCCAAGAATACTAGTGCATAAAACAAACCGCGCAATGCTGAATAAAGAACAATGAAGCTATTATAAGACCCAGGTCCCATCACACAATGCAACGCAAGCCGGAGGATAGCGTTTTCCCTTATAATAGCCAAATATGCTTGATACATGAAATTTCATCTTTTATTATTACTATAAGTGAAGAAAACAACTTCAAATATAAATGTATCAATCCTAGGCGGCATGAGCGCCCTGTCCCACTATGTCGCCATATATAGTATACAATCAAAACCGAAAAGTGTCGTATTTGGAAATTGGATTTCCATCATGGTGGCTCCTGATCCGAAAGATCGATCGCGTAGTACAATCCACAACGGCTTATGTCTCAGCGAGAGAAAACACCGTAATGCACATCCGCACTTTTGGGAAATCGAGTATCACTGCGGCTTACGTCCCGGCGAGAGAAAACACTGCTTACTCTATCCCTCAGGGAATCGGGGGTTGTGCCCTATCCCTCACCTCGGTCGACCGAATCCACGACACCACGAAGGTGCCCATCCTCTAAAAAGCATACTGATCTAACCATTAGTTTACCACCATACCGGGGTGTGAGGCTCGCAAATTAACGCTACACAAAGCCGTGCTATATTAAAGTTGCGCTTTGATCATCATCCACCAAACTCTGCTTTTCAACAAAAGTTTGGATCACTGCATCTCAGCATGCCACACTATCAATCCATACCGTACCACTGATTTCTGCCGATATATAACCTCTGAGCTCGTACGTCTCAGAGAAGGGTGTTAAGCAAGAGAATAAATTCTCCGCCACCAAACAGATATATATTTTGCAGAGATCAACGAATATAGTATAATGGAATACAATGTCAGACACACCATCCATTTACAAGTCCGTTCTGGGTCTGAACGAAACCGGAGGCACCTTATTCCTCGCATATCCGTACAATCAACAAGTACGTCCGAACGGCTACAATTTTAGCCCCCTTCAAGGTAGCTACTCCCATCGCGAGCATCAGTAGCACCCATCCATTCGATGTGAAGATCGTCGGTCTTGCACCGTCTTCAATCTCTTCGACTTATCGTCGAATCAGTTATTCAGAATGGGTTAAACCCGGTCTTTCTGAACAACTCGCGTATTTTATAATCAAGTGTTATAATAACACATCATACGCCTCATTCCAATCCAGAATATTCTTTTATTCAAATATTCTTTTCCTTTGGGAAAGGTTACCATTAATTTTATCAAAGATAAATTCTTTAAATTTATTCTTTAATCATCCTTTGGATATCAAACCATATTAAGGTTTTCCAAACTAGTCAGGATTAGCGAACCACACTGAAGTAATCATTTATTTTATTTCCCAATCCCAACCTATTCATCCCATGGAGCAAAACTGGTAATACTCCATATCTAACACCACGGTGTTACCGGTAAATTTAATTTCCATTTCACGTTCAAATCTAATTAAAGATTTAACTATCGCTAGGAGTAAAATTGGTGATACTCCACTCTCGATCATTTCCAAATTTGATAATTTAAATTATCAATTCAAACTTCAATCTAATTAAAGATTCATTAAAACTCTACTTAGTTTTAATGTTTCCAAAAATAATTATTAATGATTATTTAACTTTGGAAACACAAACATGCCGCATCGACAATCAACGCCATACTATTGATTTCTGTCGATATATAACCTCTGAGCTCGTACGTCACAGAGAAGGGCGTTAAGAAAGAGAATAAATTCTCCGTCGCCAAACAGATATATATTAAGTAGATATCAACCATATAGTTCGAAATGCAACGATAGACATGTAATCCTGTCTTTTACTGGGTTAAAGAACTAATGTCATTTAAAACACAGTTCACGACAAACCCAAATCACATTCCATTTCATGGAATCTTCGCGGAAAACAAATCAATATATAATCGATATCAATTTCCGTATTCGACTAATAATATAAATGGAATAACGACAAAGCCTTTTAAATTCCATATGTATTAACAGTCTTCCTCCACAGAAACTCACTTTGATTATTACCCAATCGAATTCCGTTCAATTCCAGTTTAATATATTAAATTGGGAAATCTTTACTTTGGAAAATCCCATAAATCTTAATTAAAAGATTATAAATTCCAAATCATATTCTTCACTGTTAAATGGGTTAAAGAACAAGTGTTATTTAAAACACCGTTCATGATAAACCCAAAAACAAATTCCAATTTAATTCCAATTAAATATTAATTAATTGGTATACTTCATTAAATCTAAATAAAAAGATTTAATCTTTTCTCAACTGGATTTAAGAACAGTGTTAATGAAGACACCATTCATGACAAACCCAAAATCCAATTTGATATTAAATACAAGGCTCTGAATAGAAAATATATCGGTTTATATTCAATATCAAATTTTGAAATCAATAAATATCGTATTGGAATAACAATATATATCTGTATATCTTCCAAATTCCTCCACAACGTCCGTATAATCACGAAATCCAATATCGAAATATTCCGAAGATAATGTTGATTCAAATCCATTCCAATTCGTATATTGGAAATTCTGGTTGTTTTTGAAAACCATTTCAAATCCAATTTATTTATTTAAAAATAAATAAATTATTATTCTAGTTAATAACTAGTTCATTTCGATAAAAATATATTTTTATCATTTCAAATATGGAATTTTTCATCCCAACCCTTTCCAAATCATTTATTATGATTTTACACTAATTATTGATATTTTTAATAATTTTATCAAGGCCCGTACAGTTGATTTCCTATAACGCCCATCGAACTGCACTTACAACGACCTTTTCCAAATTTGATTTAGACATAATTCCAAATCCAACCATTAGATTTCAAATCTCTCATATTCATTAGAAAACTCTTTTCGATACGAACCCAACGGTTCCGGTTTTAGGAGAATCCGGCGGTCGGATCTCCCGTAATGTCCGTTCGAAGTCAATGGTCGAAATTCGCGAACTGCCGCAGCGCGTTCTATTCAGGCCATTATAATATATATATATAATATAAATATTATATTTCGTCGATTTCCATTTAAAACAAATTTTATAAATCGTTTTAAATTCGTTTCAAAAACGATTTCAACTTCCATTTCAAATTCAAATCAAAATTGAATTTTCCAATATAAATTCGTTTTAAATTCATTTCAAATCGATTTCAATTTGATTTCAATCCGTTTTAAATTCAATTCAAAACAATTTCAATTCTATTTCAATTTAATTCGAATTTCAATTCTATTTCAATTTAATTCGAATTTCAATTCTATTTCAATTTAATTCGAATTTCAATTCTATTTCAATTTAATTCGAAATTAAATTTTCCATATCATTTCAATATTAAAACGATAATATTTTCAAAATATTCGATTTTGAAATCACTTTTCAATATTCATTATAAAACGAATAAAATCGACAAAATTCCCGTTTGCGTTAAAATGGCGTTTAACTACTTAACACGACTTCACATTTCAATATTCACTGAATATTATTTTAAAATTTTCGATAATTCTGAACTGGAATCAGACACAGTCAATTACCATATAATTTGATTATATGGATTTCATACAATACATGTACACAACACCAATCAAACACAGTCGACCATTATCCAAAGTGCATTCTACACTACATAAGCATCAAATATTAATATTTAACGCTTACAACAGCCTGTCAATCAATCGATCGACATACAGCTAATTATTGGGATTAGTGTATGTCTAACATCATCCCAATACCCATGTGGGGTTTTCAAACAACAAACACATATTTATTTGTGCAGTTGGGCGATGTGTAAAATTTATCGTCCCAATCAATATCAGTCAAATGTGTGTACATAAACAAATTGTCTGATTTGTTTATAAATATTTATTTAATTCATATACACGTTAAAAATTATATTTTTAACTATAAAATATTTTATTTCATTCCATATCTCAAAATCAATTTTCACAACAAAATCAACCAAACAAACAAGTCGTCCATGGTCTGTGGGCGACGGGTGTCAGGTGGTACTAAGCACCGTCTGCATCCTAATATATATTTTAACTAGAAAACAAATTAAAAGTGAGAAGTTCTCACCTTGGGGTTCCACTCCGTCATTCTTTGGTTGTTAATTTTAGATTTTTCCCAGAACTCCAGTACGTCTATTTCATAAATAACATACATATGTTAAAAATCATATTTTTCGTCTATCATTACTTGTTTCTTAGTATGATTATTTTATAAATAATTTTTATAATATTAAATTCATATTTTAGCTTTCCAGAAATAATTTCTTAACCTGACTATCTTATAAATAGAATACATACGATAAAAATTCTATTTTTATCTTTTCAAAATCAAATTCTATTTTATATTTTTAAACAAAGTGTATTATATTTTTAAAACAAAGTATGTTCTATAAAAACAATGCTATTTCATATTTTAAAAATCAAAGCTATTTTATATTTTCAAATCATGCTATTTAATTTTTCAAATCAATTCTATTTTTTTATATTTTCAAATCATGCTATTTAATTTTTCAAATCAATTCTATTTTTATATTTTTGACAATGTAATGATATTTTAAAAACAACACTGTTTTAAACTATATATTAATATATATTGTTAAACTAAAACAAATAAAGAAAGAGAAAAAAACTCATTGCGTAATGTATCAGGACCACAATCGAACGGAGCCGACCTCCTAGGGCTTGCCGTCGCTCGACATTGGCGCCACCGAAGCTGAATCGGACCTTCCCCCTTCGACTGCCTTGAAGAGCGCCACCACCTGCTGGGAGGACGACGAACTCGGTGCACCAGACCGCCGTGAAACCCCATGCGATAGCAGGCACTTCGAGGTTGGAATTCGCACCTTATACGAGATGAAAACTCATCTCGTGGGTATCAATTTGATGAACATAGAGAGTGCTTTGATTTCGTTTTCAGAGGGGGTTTTAATTCGAACCGGACTGATTGGAAATTAGGGAAGAACGATCGAGGTTTCGATCCGTTCAAATCATATGCGGCGGCCCAGAACCCGTTGACCACGGGTGAAGGAGATGAAGGGTTTTGACCATAATTTTTATATTTATAACCTTTATTTTTCTCTTTATTAAAATTTACGCGTTCGAACTCCAGGGAAAACCCAACGACTGTTGCCCCCAGCTAAATACCCCTATTCCGAACGCAATGGGATATGTATCGTAAGCTGATTCGGTCGTTTCAATCAGTTTCCGTCCAAATCAAAATATAAATCTATATATTGAATTTGAACGCACATTTCAATTTACCGGGGCCACATACGGACTCTAAAAATTCCCAAAAAATATTTTCTAGCTTTGAATTAACGATACAGTTCTAACAAAACTTGTCAAATTTGAAGACCGTTTGAAAAATGGCCATTTTATGGTCGATCCAAATTGACTGAAATTGTCAGAACACGTTTTTCTTTGCCACGCTCACATATTGATTTCAAAAATTATGAATTTAGAAACCTAGCAATAATTTGACATCCCGGATCCAACAAAAGTGGTTTCGTCAAAAACGGAGGTCGTTTGCAAAATTTCCATTTTTAAGGGCCAAAATTCCATAGCGACTATTCTGAATTTTCAACTGGGCATATCTTTTTATTCCCGCTATGAAATTTTGATTTTTCGGATTCGTCGGAAAGATATTCTCAAATAGATTCAAATATTTTTGGTTTCGATAAAATCCGGTTTATTTTGAATCCTGTGCATTCATTTGAAATTTGAAATCGAATTTTCAAACTACCGTGCCATTTTCAATTCCTTTTATAATTAAAAATAAATATTTATATTCTAACGTCACTTTATAAATATATACATTCTAATTCTATTCAAAATAAATTTCTCGTCGTTATTATTTAAAATAATTCATTTTAAATATTCAAAATTCATCAAAATTGCCAAAATAAAAATTTTAAATTGGTTCGGATTTTCTGGGTTGTTACAATCTCCCCCACTTAAAATCTTTTCGTCCTCGAGAATGAACGGAGTTGAAAGTTGTTTAACTAACCAACTCAACTTTCATTCTGGCGTTCATTCTTCAACTTTTCAGTTTGTAAGAATTTTCTAATTCATCAAAAATTTGGCTAACACCTTAATTTTTCGAAAAATTTCGCCATAACCACCCCTGCACGGGAGCACCGGAAAAATCCCGAAATTGCCATACAGGCCTCTCCAATCCAACAAGAAAAAGAAACAGCCAAGCGGCTAGCCAATCGGATCATAAAATCATCAAAAACCCCAAGAAATACAATAAACATGTACCTATTTATCGGGCAAACAATTTTATTCCTCTGCTCTAGCCTCCTTGCAATGATCTGTTAAATATATAGGCATGTACATGTATGCAAATGCGATAAATTTTCAATATAGTTTGATGTTTGGTGCTAAATTCAACTTGGTTCAACATTTTTCTTACATTAGTTATATTTTACAATACCAATACATTTTGAAAACAAAAAGCGTCCATATGTTCGTACAAGCATCATACATATATCCCAAAATACTAGTTTATTACATTAAAACCCAACTTTCTAGGAAGTCGTGCCTTCTTCTTGCATAATTTCCAAAGTTGATACCTCCTTTCCTTTGGATTTCTTACACCTTTCTTTAACAGGCAATTTCGGGCTAGATGCCCTACTTCTTTGCATTGATAGCATTTCTTTTCCTTTCCTAGATTTTTGGGGTTTTTCTTTACTTTTGGACACTTATGTCTGAAATGTCCCGTCTCTTTGCACTTGAAACAAAATATATCCATTCTAATCACTTTCTCCCTGCTCTTCTTTCTCTCAGGGCACTGAACGGCATAATGTCCTTCTTCTCTGCATATACGGCAATAAATACCCACGTACGTTCCTAAGTTCAACTCACGTTCTTTTTCTGCTTTCTGGTGAGCTCTCCTTGCTTGTTTCGGGGTCATCCATAATTCAGTATGAGGTAAGCCATAGTCATCCATATCCTATAAAATATTTTTAGGATTTTTTGTCAAGAGATTTTGCATTATTTTTCACTTAACAATTATCTTGATCATACTTCATTTATCATTCCAGTATTTTTACCAGTTGAATCAATAATCAAACATCACAGCCAACAATCAATTTGTTGATTAGATTTTCAAATATATATAATTTTTATATACTCAAAAATCATATTTCAGTGTCAAGTCACAAACAGTAAATTTTAGTTAAGTTTTGGTTCTCACACCAGTCGATTGGAAATTATATTGATATCCTACTTTCGAAACTCGAACACAAACACTGATGATGGGATCCCAATCATTAGTATCATCTCCGGGCGACTAGATTGTGATTCTATATCCATCTAGTACCCGAGGCTTCGAATATACGCCCCGTCAGGCCTATACTCAAAATCTCCTTATACTAGATTGTCCAAATTCAGTATAAATAAATATTCAAATACGTATAATTTGATATAAATTTCCAAAACAATTTTTTTTTCATTTTTATTTAAAAACAACACTCTTCACACTCGTTCTACGATACTACTGATCCCATCTCTAACGAGTCTTTCTTATTGGATATTACTAATCCAATTTCTGATGAATTCTTTCGTTTGGTTCTAATGTGTCATGTTCTCTAGCTCTGTAAACCAAAGCTCTGATACCAAATGTGGCAACCCAAACTTCCCTGTGAAGGAAAGCCCGGATTGCTTCGAGAACACGACAAATTACAACACAGACAAAAGAACATTTAATTGCTTATTACAACAATTCCACCAGAATACAAGAATACAACAGAGTATGAATAAATATTACACAGAAAATATCAGAGATTTAAATTACATTTAAATACATCGCAGCGGAAAAACAATATAAAGCACAACTGAAAACAGATACACGGATACAGAGATTTTCGAATATCGCTTCAGCTGTAAACCAGGATCCTATGAATATAAATCTGCAAAACCAAAAATACTAGCTGCCCGTGTGGAAAATAGGGGTACCCAGAGTTTAGGTCAAAACAATAAACTCCAGGTCAGTCATGTCACTGGTGTGAGAACTAAAACAGTTATTCATCTTTATTTTTAAAGTTAGGTAAATCAAGGGACCACGCCGTATAACACGGAACGGGTTTCCTCCCAAGAATACCGGTGCATAAAACAAACAACGCAATGCTAAATAAAGAACAATGAAGCTATTATAAGACCCAGGTCCCATCACACAATGCAACGCAAGCCGGAGGATAGGGTTTTCCCTTATGATAGCCAAATATGCTTGATACGTGAAATTTCATCATTTATTATTACTATAAGTGAAGAAAACAACTTCAAGTATAAATGTATCAATCCTAGGCGGCATGAGCGCCCCATCCCACTATGTCGCTGTGACGGCCCGCTCCGCACCAGCCTGCATTTCCTCCGGAAGTGCACTGTACACATGTCCCGACTAGCACGGAACGGTCGCCAAAGAAAGGAAAGAAGGGAATGAACTAATCAAGGAACCTGTAGGATGTCTCACAGCGCATGGAATAAAATATAATAATAACATACTTGACATAAAACAGGTGAGACAGTGCATAAGCTGATAACTAAAATCAACATCAATCATCAGAGCAGCGGAAATCCAAATACAGCTTATTACAACTTTCCAAATTTACTGTCTCTAAACAAAAGAAAGCTAAAGTAGAAGATGCACCACCAATGCCCAAGCAGTGATCTTCAACAACACAGGGAGAATACTATATATGTATATTACGTGGAAGCCTCCTGCTCGTCTCCGGATCATCTACCCGTGCATCACCAGCTAACCTGTCTCTAGTCTGCTCGTGTGAGCACCCAGAGTAATAAGAGGAGACATAAAACTCTGGGTCAGACATATAGCCTGGTATGAGCGATAAGCATCTAAACAGAATGATAACAGGTATACTAAACCATACCTGAGCCTGGACCTGCAACCAAAGAGTTAGTACCACATACCGTACAATACTCCAAGGTGCCATAATAAATAGTGTAAGAATACGGGGGTGGGGTGTGCATGTCATAATGATAGCAAACAAATCAACCATAGCAACCATCCTCACATCTCTCACTCAGTGCGTAAAGCATACGATATCTACCACTTTGGAACACTAGACCAATTGAGGTAACGACGAATCCCGACTTGTAGGAACCCTGCTGTGACCAAGCTAAACATATGGAGTCATGACCAAACATTTCAATGACCCATTTCATTGGTCGTAGCCCTTGGTTCTACCAATGCCATAATGGCCCTGAATCCGCCTCTGTACCTCCTACCATAGTGGTCCAAAGCTATGGACATCGATAACCCCTTAGCACGCGTCCCGCAGCAAAACCCAACCATGAAGTGAACTCGTTGATTCCCATCTGAACCTTGAGCTCTAACTTCTCATTTGGACTTCCTTTGCATCTCGGGTTTGGTCGAATTGGAGTGGGTCTTCAGAAGAATTGTCGCGTAGTAGTAATAGCCCACGTACGGTTCGGTGCTCCTGGTCTAGCCCGGTTCGGTTCGGTGTAATCTCCCTACTCGGTTCGGTTCGGAAGTGTAGTGCCTATTCTCCGATCCTGTTCTTCTCCGTTTGCCCGATCCGCTCCGCTCCCTAGCTTACCCCGATCCGATCCGCCCTCTAGCCTACTCCGATCCGATCCGCCCTCTAGCCTACTCCGATCCGACCCGCTCTCTATAGTTCCGATCCGATCCCCTCGTCCACTCCAACTCAAAGTAAACGGCCTTCCTTCTCGCCAAGCCTCCTTCAGTGACAAGTTCCAATCCAGTTCGAATTCCCTCGGTCAGTTCACAAATCCGATCCGACCCCCTACTCCGATCCGATCCGGTTCGGAACCTGCACATTTCTGCAACTTTCCAGCGAGCTTTCTACGCCATTCGACGGCGTTTTCGACCAATCTAACTATTCCAATCAATCATAAAACATACCATAGAGTCATAGCAATATGTAAGAGCAACCACAAACACCAAAACAATGAATTTACATGTCAAAATGGATCAAATGTACCCAAACCCCTTATTTTCCCTTAAGCATGTTTAAGTAAATCTAATCATAGGGTTAACAAAACTCAATCAAATTAAACCAAATTTCTACCAGAGGCATAAAATATTATTTAAGAATTTCTAAACATTTTTCCAGAATTTATTAGTGTATAAATTCGCTAATCTTCACTAATTACCCTTAATTAACTGTAATTAGTGTCAAAACGATGCTATCACTCACCTTGGCCACAACTAAAACTCCAAAACTGAAATATTCTCTGATTTGGCGCTGTTCCCAATCTTACCCAGCAGCTCTACCTCGGTTCTCGTGCTAATACTCCTTGATTTGATGTTTGCTAAGCCTAATCTTCAATTAGGAAGTGATTAAGAGGTGTTTTGAAGAGATTTAGAGGGTGGAGGCCATGGCTAGGTTAAGAGGAATGAATAGTGACGGCTGGAAAATGAGAAAAAGGTATTCTCCAAACCCTAACAGCCCTTTTAAACTCCTAATCCCGAAATTTCCCTTTGGGCCTAGCTGTTAATCACCCGGTTAAGCCCAATTAAGCTGTTTTTCACCATCTGAAACTTGTTTCAGCCATATCTCCCAAACGGTGAGTCCGTTTGGCTAATGTGACCACTCTACGGAAAGAGAAACAATCATCTGGAGCCAATGGAAGTGGTTTCAGGTCAAAATTCCTTTCCAGTCAAAAGTTATGGCCAAAACAGTGCCAACTAGGGGTAAAATGGTCATTTAAAAATCGGGAAAAATCATGAACATGGGAAATGACCCCAATAGTCGTCCCCCAAAGTTACATGACCATACGACTTCGTATGTGAAAGAAATAAATATTCTACGATCCTATGATGCGTAGAATGCGGGTCGTTACACTCTCCCCCCCTTAAGAAATTTCGTCCCCGAAATTCCTTAACCCAAAACATACAAGGGATCCCGCATGCCTAACAGCCATATACAACAATCAAACATGCAAAACAAGCAAACAAGCCTATCCTAGCATGCGGAAAACTAAATCGAAGTCAAAATCTTACCAGGCAAAGAGTTTTGGGTGTGTCTTCCTAATGTTCTCCTCTGTCTCCCAAGTACAATCATTCTCGTCCTCGCTCCACTGTACCTTGACTAGCTTCACCGCCTTCCTTCGAAGTTGCTTCATGTTGTGCACGACAATACGGGCCGGCTTGCGGTTCCCAACCGCCTCGGGTTCTACTTCGAAGTCCTCTAACTGATCAGGTGAAATAGTCATATCTGAGTCGTGAACGAACTTCCTTAGTTGGGAAACATGAAATACGTCGTGAACTCCCGCCATCTTCTCCGGTAAGTCAATTCTGTATGCCAAATTCCCGACTAGTTCGAGAACAGGGAATGGGCCAACAAATCTTGGTGCCAACTTGCCTCTCCTTCCAAATCGTATTACGCTCTTCAATGGAGAAATCTTGACAAACACCAAGTCACCAACGGAGAATTTTAGGTCTCTTCTCCTCTTATCAGCATAACTCTTCTGCCTATCTTGGGCAGCCTTCATTCGTTGTTGAATGATCTTGATCTTATCTGAAGTTTCCCTCACCACATCTGGTCCAAGCATAAACTTCTCGCTAGTCTCTATCCAACATGATGGTGAGTTGCATGGTCTTCCGTACAAAGCTTCAAACGGAGCCATACCGATACTGGATTGGTAGCTATTATTATATGCAAACTCTACTAGATGCAAATGGTCATCCCATGATCCACCAAAATCCAATATACATGCTCTCAAGAGGTCTTCCAAAATACGGTTCACCCTCTCCGTCTGACCGTCGGTCTGAGGATGATATGCGGTACTGAGATGTAACTCTGACCCTAGAGCCTCTTGTAAGCTCTTCCAAAACCCACTAGTGAACAACGGGTCTCGGTCGCTCACAATGCTTTTAGGTACTCCATGAAATCTCACCACCCACTTCATATACAATTCTGCTAATTTAGCTGCCGTTCTGGTCGATTTAACTGGTATAAATCTTGCACTTTTAGTCAATCGGTCCACAATCACCCAAATGCTATCATGTCCCGATCTAGTCCTTGGTAAACCATCGATGAAATTAATCGAGACTTGCTCCCATTTCCATTCGGGAATTTCTAATGGTTGTAACAACCCACTAGGCTTCTTTTGCTCTGCTTTAACTAGCTGGCAATTCATGCATTTGGATATAAACTTCCCAACGTCTCTTTTCATCCCTTCCCAGTAGTAGGTCTGCTTCATATCTCGATACATCTTATTACCACCGGGGTGTATAGTCAGCTTTGAGTGATGACATTCTCTAAGCACTTCATCTCTCAATCCATTGACATTGGGTACAACAAGCTTTCCATTCTTCCTAAGCCATCCATCTCGATCAAGCCCATACTTGTTCATCTCCTCATCGATATCCATCTTTAACTTGGAGATGATTTCCAATAGGTTAGGATCGTCTCTCTGACTAGAGCCGATCCGCTCAATTAAAGTGGGTCTGATCGTCAAACTTGCTAACATTTCTGGATCTAATTCGCACTTTGGTCTGAAATCAAACCCCGCGATATACTCCAGTTGCTTCCATTCAAGGAACATAGCCCCTAAGCTGGCATGTCTCCTACTCAATGCATCAGCCACCGCATTGCCCTTTCCCGGTGTGTATGCGATGTCAAAATCATAGGAAGCTAAGAACTCTAACCATCTCTGCTGACGGAGATTCAGATCTTTCTGAGAGAAGAGATACTTTAACGACTTATGATCTGTAAACAGCTCAAATCTTTCTCCCAAGAGATAGTGTCTCCACATCTTTAATGCGAACACGATCGCTGCCAATTCCAAGTCATGGGTAGGGTATCTTTTCTCGTGCGGTTTCAATTGCCGACTTGCGTAAGCTACAACCCTACCACCTTGCATCAATACGGCACCCAGTCCGGTACCACAGGCATCCGTGTATACCGTCATCTCTTCATCCCCCTTAGGAATGACTAACACTGGTGCGCTTGTCAACTTGTCCTTTAGGCTTTTGAATGCATTCTCGCACCTTTCATTCCAGACAAAAGCTTGATTCTTCTTGGTCAACTGGGTCAATGGTGCTGCTATCTTGGAGAAACCTTGGATAAACTTACGATAATATCCAGCTAACCCCAAAAAACTTCTTACATCTGTTGCACTCTTGGGCGTAGGCCAATCCTGTACCGTAGCCACTTTCGCTGGGTCCACGGCAATACCATTCTCTGATACAACATGGCCCAAGAACCTCACTTCCCTCTTCCTGAAGTGACACTTAGAAAACTTTGCTTTCAATTGGTGTTTTCTCAACACCTCCATCACTACTCTTAAATGCTCCTTGTGTTCTTCCTCTGTTCTCGAATAGACCAAAATATCATCAACGAACACAAGGACAAACTTATTCAACTGATCTCTGAATACCCTATTCATAAGATCCACAAAATATGCCGGGCCATTAGTCAGCCCGAATGGCATGACCAACCACTCATAAAATCCAGACGGCGTTCGAAATGCCGTTTTAGCTATACTCTCAGCTTCCACTCTAAGCTGATGAAAACCTGTCGCGAGATCCAACTGAGAAAATATTCTCGCGCCACTCAACTGATCGAACAAATCATCTATCCGCGGTAGAGGATACTTATTCTTCCTCGTCACTTTATTCAACTCGCGGTAGTCTACACACAAACGAAGGGAACCATCCGCCTTGGTAGCAAACACAACTGGTGCTCCCCATTCAGAAACACTCCTTCTGATAAATCCCTTCTTCAAAAGATCGCTGACTTGTACCTCGAGCTCTCGCTGCTCCCTTGGTGCCATACGACGAAGTGGCATCACTATAGGCCTGTCATCCTTTACCAAATCAATACGAAACTCAATCTCTCGGTGTGGTGGAAGTCCGGTCACTTCTTCGAAAACATCCGGATACTGGCCAACCACGGGCAAACCTGACAACTCACTATGCGGAATGTCGAGGGAGTTTAGAAAACTAGCCAATACCCCCTTACTGGGTAGACCACCAAACACTATCCTCCGCCCATCATCCGCTCTAGCTGTCACCAAAAAGCCCTCACAGTCTACCACCACCCCATACCTTCGGAGCCAATCTACTCCCAAAATAATGCCAAACCCAGTAAAGCCCAAAACAAAGCAATCACAAACAAACATGCATCCATGACTCGATAAGACCACATTACGACAAATCATGCTAAGGCTAGTCGAACCACCAATCGGGTTCGTCACTACTAAAGGTCTATCGACAATCTCGGGCTCCAATCCCAACCTATCTACCAGGTCACTAGATATGAAAGAACTGGAAGCTCCGGTATTAAACAAAACTCTAACAGGAACATCATAAACAGAAAGCATACCTTGAATGACGACATTCTTTCCCTTCTCCGCCGCAGTTGGGGCATTCGACGAAGAAGGAATAGCATTGAGAGCATATGCTTTCACCATTTGCTTTTCTTTAGGGGGCTGTGGACACTTGTCCTTGTGATGTCCCATTTGGCCACAGTTGAAGCACTTCCTATCCGCTGGCTTGGCCCGACAATTACTAGCATAATGGCCCTTCTTACCACAGCTGAAGCACTCCACATCTTGCTTATTCTTTTTCTTCTGGCCATCCTTAGTCTGACTCTGCTTTCTTTTATTCTGGGAACCACCCTTGCCTCCACCATTTGCTTGTGGTTTTGGCTCTTCTGCAGATGCAACCTCAGTCTTCGACTTAGGGTAGAGACTTTCTGATCTTAATGCTTTCCCCACAATCGATTCAAACGTCTCATCGATGTGGTTAATAAGTTTTTCCCCCAAGTACTGATCCAAACCAGTTATGAATTTCTCATTCTTTTTCTCGGCAGTATCAATAAGAGATAACCCATATTTTGACAAAGTGTCAAATTCAGCAATATACTCCGAGACAGCTCTGCCATTCTGCTTGAGTTCCAAGAATTTCTTAAACAGTACTGACTTCTGAGCAGCTGGAATGAACTTCTCGCTAAAGCGAGCCTTAAACTGCTCCCAAGTAATCTGATCTTCGGGAGTAGCTGCCTTTATAGCATTCCACCAATTCATTGCCCGCCCTTGCAGCTGACGGGACACTAGCTTTCTTTTCATCGCATCCTCGATACCCAAATCCTCGAAGATACGTTCGCAACTATCCAACCAATCCTGAACATCCGTAGCCGACTCCGTTCCGTGGAATGACTTCCCACCAAGACTAGTATAATCCTTAATCAGCTTGGCGAAGTCGACTCTTGGCGCCTGCACTATTGGACCACCACCATTTCCACCATTGGGAGCTGCCCTCTGTACATCTCTAAGCATCTCTCTCATGAGGTCAGTAAACATCGTCCTCATGTCAGCAGCATTCCCATTATTGGCTCCTCTACCAGCACCTCTAGTATATCGGCTCATCGTCAATCTGAAAAAGGAAACGATTAACGACTCCATAGTGGTGCTAGTGCAGTACGACTTCATCCTTATACTACTAATAGTATATATATAGCTTATAAAAACCAAAGTAATCACAAATACGCTCTCTCGTATACGTATATTATCTCTCCCTGATAACTTCCCTAGGTTCACTACGCAACCTAGAGCTCTGATACCAAGTGTGACGGCCCGCTCCGCACCAGCCTGCATTTCCTCCGGAAGTGCGCTGTACACATGTCCCGACTAGCACGGAACGGTCGCCAAAGAAAGGAAAGAAGGGAATGAACTAATCAAGGAACCTGTAGGATGTCTCACAGCGCATGGAATAAAATATAATAATAACATACTTGACATAAAACAGGTGAGACAGTGCATAAGCTGATAACTAAAATCAACATCAATCATCAGAGCAGCGGAAATCCAAATACAGCTTATTACAACTTTCCAAATTTACTGTCTCTAAACAAAAGAAAGCTAAAGTAGAAGATGCACCACCAATGCCCAAGCAGTGATCTTCAACAACACAGGGAGAATACTATATATGTATATTACGTGGAAGCCTCCTGCTCGTCTCCGGATCATCTACCCGTGCATCACCAGCTAACCTGTCTCTAGTCTGCTCGTGTGAGCACCCAGAGTAATAAGAGGAGACATAAAACTCTGGGTCAGACATATATCCTGGTATGAGCGATAAGCATCTAAACAGAATGATAACAGGTATACTAAACCATACCTGAGCCTGGACCTGCAACCAAAGAGTTAGTACCACATACCGTACAATACTCCAAGGTGCCATAATAAATAGTGTAAGAATACGGGGGTGGGGTGTGCATGTCATAATGATAGCAAACAAATCAACCATAGCAACCATCCTCACATTTCTCACTCAGTGCGTAAAGCATACGATATCTACCACTTTGGAACACTAGACCAATTGAGGTAACGACGAATCCCGACTTGTAGGAACCCTGCTGTGACCAAGCTAAACATATGGAGTCATGACCAAACATTTCAATGACCCATTTCATTGGTCGTAGCCCTTGGTTCTACCAATGCCATAATGGCCCTGAATCCGCCTCCGTACCTCCTACCATAGTGGTCCAAAGCTATGGACATCGATAACCCCTTAGCACGCATCCCGCAGCAAAACCCAACCATGAAGCGAACTCATTGATTCCCATCTGAACCTTGAGCTCTAACTTCTCATTTGGACTTCCTTTGCATCTCGGGTTTGGTCGAATTGGAGTGGGTCTTCAGAAGAATTGTCGCGTAGTAGTAATAGCCCACGCACGGTTGGGTTCGGTGCTCCTGGTCTAGCCCGGTTCGGTTCGGTGTAACCTCCCTACTCGGTTCGGTTCAGAAGTGTAGTGCCTATTCTCCGATCTTGTTCTTCTCCGTTTGCCCGATCCGCTCCCTCCGATCCGCTCCGCTCCCTAGCTTACCCCGATCCGATCCGCCCTCTAGCCTACTCCGATCCGATCCGCCCTCTAGTCTACTCCGATCCGACCCGCTCTCTATAGTTCCGATCCGATCCCCTCGTCCACTCCAACTCAAAGTAAACGGCCTTCCTTCTCGCCAAGCCTCCTTCAGTGACAAGTTCCAATCCAGTTCGAATTCCCTCGGTCAGTTCACAAATCCGATCCGACCCCCTACTCCGATCCGATCCGGTTCGGAACCTGCACATTTCTGCAACTTTCCAACGAGCTTTCTACGCCATTCGACGGCGTTTTCGACCAATATAACTATTCCAATCAATCATAAAATATACCATAGAGTCATAGCAATATGTAAGAGCAACCACAAACACCAAAACAATGAATTTACATGTCAAAATGGATCAAATGTACCCAAACCCCTTATTTTCCCTTAAGCATGTTTAAGTAAATCTAATCATAGGGTTAACAAAACTCAATCAAATTAAACCAAATTTCTACCAGAGGCATAAAATATTATTTAAGAATTTCTAAACATTTTTCCAGAATTTATTAGTGTATAAATTCGCTAATCTTCACTAATTACCCTTAATTAACTGTAATTAGTGTCAAAACGATGCTATCACTCACCTTGGCCACAACTAAAACTCCAAAACTGAAATATTCTCTGATTTGGCGTTGTTCCCAATCTTACCCAGCAGCTCTACCTCGTTTCTCGTGCTAATACTCCTTGATTTGATGTTTGCTAAGCCTAATCTTCAATTAGGAAGTGATTAAGAGGTGTTTTGAAGAGATTTAGAGGGTGGAGGCAATGGCTAGGTTAAGAGGAATGAATAGTGACGGCTGAAAAATGAGAAAAAGGTATTCTCCAAACCCTAACAGCCCTTTTAAACTCCTAATCCCGAAATTTCCCTTTGGGCCTAGCTGTTAATCACCCGGTTAAGCCCAATTAAGCTGTTTTTCACCATCTGAAACTTGTTTCAGCCATATCTCCCAAACGGTGAGTCCGTTTGTCTAATGTGACCACTCTACGGAAAGAGAAACCATCATCCGGAGCCAATGGAAGTGGTTTCAGGTCAAAATTCCTTTCCAGTCAAAAGTTATGGCCAAAACAGTGCCAACTAGGGGTAAAATGGTCATTTAAAAATCGGGAAAAATCATGAACATGGGAAATGACCCCAATAGTCGTCCCCCAAAGTTACATGACCATACGACTTCGTATGTGAAAGAAATAAATATTCTACGATCCTATGATGCGTAGAATGCGGGTCGTTACAGTCGCCATATATAGTATACAATCAAAACCGAAAAGTGTCATATTTGGAAATTGGATTTCCATCATGGTGGCTCTTGATCCGAAAGAACGATCGCGTAGTACAATCCACAACGGCTTATGTCTCAGCGAGAGAAAACATCGTAATGCACATCCGCACTTTTGGAAAATCGAGTATCACTGCGACTTACGTCCCGACGAGAGAAAACACTGCTTACTCTATCCCTTAGGGAATCGGGGGGTGTGATCTATCCCTCACCTCGGTCGACCGAATCCACGACACCACGAAGGTGCCCATCCTCTAAAAAGCATACTGATCTAACCATTAGTTTACCACCATACCGGGGTGTGAGGCTCGCGAATTAACGCTACACAAAGCCGTGCTATATTAAAGCTGCGCTTTGATCATCATCCACCAAACTTTGCTTTTCAACAAAAGTTTGGATCACTGCATCTCAGCATGCCACATTATCAATCCATACCATACCACTGATTTCTACCAATATATAACCTCTGAGCTCGTACGTCTCAGAGAAGGGTGTTAAGCAAGAGAATAAATTCTCCGCCACCAAACAGATATATATTTAGCAGAGATCAACGAATACAGTATAAAGGAATACAATGCCAGACACACTATCCATTTACAAGTCCATTATGGGTCTGAACGAAACCGAATGCACCTTATTCCTCGCATATCCGTACAATCAACAAGTACGTCCGGACGGCTTCCACTTTAGCCCCCTTCAAGGTATCTACTCCCATCGTAAGCATCAGTAGCACCCATCCATTCGATGTGAAGATCGTCGGTCTTGCACCATCTTCAATCTCTTCGACTTGTCGTCGAATCAGTTATTCAGAATGGGATAAACCCGGCCTTTCTGAACAACTCGCGTATCTTATAATCAAGTGCTATAACAACACATCATATGCCTCATTCCAATACAGAATATTATTTTATTCAAATATTCTTTTCCTTTGGGAAAGGTTCCCATTAATTTTATCAAAGATAAATTCTTTAAATTTATTCTTTAATCATTCTTTGGATATCAAACCATATTAAGGTTTTCCAAACTAGTCGGGATTAGCGAACCACACCGATGTAATCATTTATTTTATTTCCAATTCCCAACCTATTCATCCCATGGAGCAAAACTGGTAATACTCCATATCTAACACCACGATGTTACCGGTAAATTTAATTACCATTTCACGTTCAAATCTAATTAAAGATTTAACTATCGCTAGGAGTAAAACTGGTGATACTCCACACTCGATCATTTCCAAATTTGATAATTTAAATTATCAATTCAAACTTCAATCTAATTAAAGATTCATTAAAACTCCACTTAGTTTAATCTTCCCAAAAATCAATATTAATGATCGTTTAACTTTGGAAAAACAAACATGCCGCATCGACAATCTACACCGTACTATTGATTTCTGCCGATATATAACCTCTGAGCTCGTATGTCTCAGAGAAGGGCGTTAAGCAAGAGAATACATTCTCCGCCGCCAAACAGATATATATTAAGTAGAGATTAACCATACAGTTCGAAATACAACGACATACATGTAATCCTGTCTTTTATTGGGTTAAAGAACTAATGTCATTTAAAACACAGTTCACGACAAATCCAAATCACGTTCCATTTCATGGAATCTTCGCGGAAAACAAATCAATATATAATCGATATCAATTTCCATATTCGACTAATAATATAAATGGAATAACGACAAAGCCTTTTAAATTCCATATGTATTAACAGTCTTCCTCCACAAAAACTCACTTTGATTATTACCCAATCGAATTCCGTTCAATTCCAATTTAATATATTAAATTGTTAAATCTTTACTTTGGAAAATCCCATAAATTTTAATTAAAAGATTATAAATTCCAAATCATATTCTTCACTGTTAATTGGGTTAAAGAACAAGTGTTATTTAAAACACTGTTCATGATAAACCCAAAAACAAATTCCAATTAAATATTAATTAATTGGTATACTTCATTAAATCTAAATAAAAAGATTTTATCTTTTCTCAAATGGGTTTAAGAACAGTGTTAATGAAGACACCATTCACGACAAACCCAAAATCCAATTTTATATTAAATACAAGGCTCTAAATAGAAAATATATCGACTTATATTCAATATCAAATTCTGAAATAAATAAATATCGTATTGGAATAACGATATATATATATCTATATATCTTCCAAATTCCTCCACAACATCCGTATAATCACGGAATGCAATATCGAAATATTCCGAAGATAATTTCGATTCAAATCCATTCCAATTCTTGTATTGGAAATTATGGTTGTTTTTGAAAACCATTTCAAATCCATTTTGTTTATTTAAAAATAAATAAATTGTTATTCTAGTTAATAACTAGTTCATTTCGATAAAAATATATTTTTGTCTTTTCAAATATGGAATTTTTCATCCTAACCCTTTCCAAATCATTTATTATGATTTTACACTAATTATTGATATTTTTAATAATTTTATCAAGGCCCGTACAGTCGATTTCCTACAACGGCCATCGAACTGCACTTACAGCGACCTTTTCCAAATTTGATTTGGACATAATTCCAAATCCAACAGTTAGATTTCAAATCTCTCATATTCGTTAGAAAGCTCTTTTCGATACGAACCCAACAGTTCTGGTTTTAGGAGAATCCGACGGTCGGATCTCCCGTAATGTCCGTTCGAAGTCAATGGTCGAAATTTCGAACTGCCGCAGCGCGGCGCGTTCTATTCAGGCCATTATAATATATATAATATATACATATATATTATATATTTCGTCGATTTCCATTTAAAACGAATTTTATAAATCGTTTTAAATTCATTTCAAAAAACGATTTCAACTTCCATTTCGAATTCAAATCAAAATTGAATTTTCCAATATAAATTCGTTTTAAATTCATTTCAAATCGATTTCAATTCAATTTCAATCCGTTTTAAATTCAATTCAAAATGATTTCAATTCTATTTCAATTTAATTCGAATTTCAATTCTATTTCAATTTAATTCGAATTTCAATTCTATTTCAATTTAATTTGAATTTCAATTCTATTTCAATTTAATTCGAATTTCAATTCAATTTCAATTTAATTCGAATTTCAATTCTATTTCAGTTTAATTTGAAATTAAATTTTCCATATCATTTCAATATTAAAACGATAATATTTTCAAAATATTCGATTTTGAAATCACTTTTCGATATTCATTATAAAACGAATAAAATCGACAATATTCCTGTTCGTGTTAAAATGGCGTTTAACTACTTAACACGGCTTCACATTTCAATATTCACTGAATATTATTTTTTAATATACGATAATTCTGAACTGGAATCAGACACAGTCAATTACCATATAATTTGATTATATGGATTTCATACAATACATGTACACAACACCAATCAAACATAGTCGACCATCATCCAAAGTGCATTCTACACTGCATAAGCATCAAATATTAATATTTAACGCTTACAACAGCTTGTCAATCGATCGATCGACATACAACTAATTATTGGGATTAATGTATGTCTAATATCATCCCAATACCCATGTGGGGTTTTCAAACAACAAACACGAATTTATTTGTGCAGTTGGGCGATGTGTAAAATTTATCGTCTCAATCAATATCAGTCAAATGTGTGTACATAAACAAATCGTCCGATTTGTTTATAAATATTTATTTAATTCATATACACGTTAAAAATTATATTTTAATTATAAAATATTTTGAACTATAAAATATTTTATTCCATTTCATATCTCACAATCAATTTTCACAACAAAATCAACCAAACAAACAAGTCGTCCATGGTCTGTGGACGACGGGTGTCAGGTGCTGCTAAGCACCGTCTGCATCCTAATATATATTTTAACTAGAAAACAAATTAAAAGTGATAAGTTCTCACCTTGGGGTTCCACTCCGTCATTCTTTGGTTGTTAATTTTAGATTTTTCCCAGAACTCCAGCACGTCTATTTCATAAATAACATACGTATGTTAAAAATCATATTTTCGTCTATCATTACTTGTATCTTAGTATGATTATTTTATAAATAATTTTATAATCTAAAATTCATATTTTAGCTTTCTAGAAATAATTTCTTAACCTGACTATCTTATAAATAGAATACATACGATAAAAATTCTATTTTTATCTTTTCAAAATCAAATTCTATTTTATATTTTTAAACAAAGTATACTATATTTTTAAAACAAAGTATGTTCTATAAAAACAATGCTATTTCATATTTTAAAAATCAAAGCTATTTTTTATTTTCAAATCATGCTATTTAATTTTTCAAATCAATTCTATTTTTTTATATTTTCAAATCATGATATTTAATTTTTCAAATCAATTCTATTTTTGTAACGATATTTTAAAAACAACACTGTTTTAAACTATGTATTAATATATATTGTTAAACTAAAACAAATAAAGAAAGAGAAAAAAACTCACTGCGTAATGTATCAGGACCACAATCGAACGGAGCCGACCTCCTAGGGATTTCCGTCGCTCGACATTGGCGCCACCGGAGCTGAATCGGACCTTCCCCCTTCGACTGCCTTGGAGAGCGCCACCACCTGCTGGGAGGACGACGAACTCGGTGCACCAGACCGCCGTGAAACCCCATGCGACAGCAGGCACTTCGAGGTTGGAATTCGCACATAATACGAGATGAAAACTCATCTCGTGGGTATCAATTTGATGAACATAGAGAGTGCTTTGATTTCGTTTTCAGACGGGGTTTTAACTCGAACTGGACTGATTGGAAATTAGGGAAGAACGATTGAGGTTTCGATCCGTTCAAATCATATGCGGCGGCCCAGAACCCGTTGACCACGGGTGAAGGAGATGAAGGGGTTTTGACCATAATTTTTATATTTATAACCTTTATTTATTTATTTATTTATTTTTCTCTTTATTAAAAATTACGCGTTCGAACTCCAGTTAAAACCCAACGACTGTCGCCTCCAGCTATATACCCTCATTCCGAACGCAATGGGATATGTATCGTAAGCTGGTTCGATCGTTTCGATCAGTTTCCATGAAAATCAAAATATAAATCTATATATTGAATTTGAACGCACATTTCAATTTACCGGGGCTACATACGGACTCTAAAATTCCCAAAAAATATTTTCTAGCTTCGTATTGACGATACGGTTCTAACAAAATTTGTCAAATTTGAAGACCGTTTGAAAAATGGCCATTTTCTGGTCGATCAAAATTGACTAAAACTGTCAAAACACGTTTTTCTTTGCCACGCTCACATATTGATTTCAAAAATTATGAATTTTGAAACCTAGCGATAATATGACATCCCGGATCCAACAAAAGTGGTTTCGTCGAAAACGGAGGTCGTTTGCAAAATTTCCATTTTTAATGGCCAAAATTCCATAGCGACTATTCTGAATTTTCAACTGGGCATATCTTTTTAGTCCCACTATGAATTTTTGATTTTTCGGATTCGTTGGAAAGATATTCTCAAATAGATTCAAATATTTTTGGTTTCGCTAAAATCCGATTTATTTTGAATCCTGTACATTTATTTGAAATTTGAAATCGAATTTTCAAACTACCGCGCCATTTTCAATTCCTTTTATAATTAAAAATAAATATTTGTATTCTAACGTCGATCTTTATAAATATATACGTTCTAATTCTATTCAAAATAAATTTCTCGTCGTTATTATTTAAAATAATTTATTTCAAATATTCAAAATTCATCAAAATTGCCAAAATAAAATTTTAAATTGGTTCAGATTTTCCGGGTTGTTACATAACTCTTAGAAATTTTATTAATATGATCTTAGATTCAAGATTCTAGAGTGTTGTGTGAAGAAACTTGTTGATCTCGCTTGGTTTTCGAGCCTCTCCTTCCTTATCAAGACCAAAAGTGAGTTCTTGCGTGCTCACATCTATGACTCAAGCTTATATGCTTGGCTAGTGTGCCCATGTTGTTTATGCGTTGTTTGATTTGAATTGTTTGTGTGTGGACTTTCCAATTTATGAGTGTACAAATTTATTTATATGAACTCAAAGTAGAAATCCTTGTTGTGGTTTTTGTTCTTGTGTTGTTTTGGCGAGTTATAAAAGCTTCATTGTCGCTTTGATAAAGTTCTAAGCCTACACCATTCATGCATGTTCATCCTAAATCTTCGAATATCGACTTTTTCTTCAAAACCTGAAATCTGCATTTTAATGTAGATTCATCCAGTTGAATTGTATAGGTCAGCCGGTTGAATAAATGATTGCTTTCGGGAATGTTTTTGTAAAAAATTCAACTGGCTGAGTTTCTCCATTCAGCCGGCTGAATGAAGCAATTCAGCCGAGTGAATCCTGTACATACACAAAAAATTGATATTTCCCAGATTCAGCCGACTGAATATGCTTTCAGCCGCTGACCGATGGTAACCATGGTCAACAGTTTATGTGTTCTTGGCTTCTTCTCGGTTGAGTTTTAGACCATTTTCTATTTTCCTCTGGCTTTTCAGTTGCTACAATCCACGTATTTTAGCTGCTCTGTTAGATGGACATTCGATTTATTCATAATAAATGAATTCATAATCGATATTCATAGGTTTGATTTACGTTATTAAAACGTGAATTTAGAGATTTATTGTTATTACAATGGATATTTTACGAGATTTGCCAATTTAAACTATAAAGGGTTTTATATTAGTAGTAGATACCAAATCTTTTACTAAATGGTTTATATTCCTACTTTCATCATACAAAGTTGTTTTATAAATTGTTTTCCAATCTACTAGTATATATATTATAAACCTTTTTAACTACACCAAAAAGACCAATTTGAAATGGTAAAGAAATTTGCTAATATTTTTAGCAACACAATGTAAATGTTGTAGATCAGTATGTTGCATATTTTTGAAACACTGGCTTTGTGTTTCAATTAGCTAATTTGAAACACTTTACATGTGTTTCAGATTGATAAATTGAAATAACTATAGAGTGTTTCAACTGAAAATCTGCAACACTTCTTAGGTGTTTTAGACTGACAATATGCAACACTTATCTAGTGCTTCAAGTAGATAATCAACAACGCTTATTCAGTGTTTCAAACTAAAAATCTGCAACGCTCATTATGTGTTTCAGATTGATAATCTACAATACTCATCTGATGTTCAAATCGAAAATCTACGACAATAACCTGAAGTTTTTTTTGAATAAAAACGGTACTTAATTGCAAAGAAAGAGTTACAGATAGTTTGAGTTGGCAAAAACATTACAACGCACTCAACAAGTGCTTTACAGAAAAGAAGGAGCCAACTCAAACAAAAGAACATTCACCACAACCACAAAAAACACTACAAAAAACCATAAAACCCAAAGCATTGAATAACCAACAGATACGACACACACAACTAGATCAAAACAAAACTTTAAATAACAAGACCCATCAGCAAGCTCCAACCCCCAAAAGCAGCTCACAAAACAGGAAAACTAGAAGCCATCACACTAGACAGATATATATTGAAACTGAGCACAGGATGACATGAATTCCAACACCCAAAAGCATGCTAACAGGGCCATGCACCAACTGAACCAAGATCCAACTACAAGAAACACAACAGAAATCAAATTCATAGCACCACTGAAAACAGAAGCTCCAAGTTGCTAAGAAACTCATCAGCAAACCACTGTTGATCACCAACAAAGCTAACTCAATTCCAATAAAACCAGCAGCAAGCCATCCAAAAGCACATACAGGAAACAACTCCTACTAATAAAGCCATAGGATACAACAATCCTCTCAAATATCAATCTGAAACAACACTAACAACAAAAAACAACAGAAAAGACTAGATTATCTTTTTGAAATACCTCCACTTTGAACTCCACCCAGAGAATCACCCTCTTCTCTTGCTTTTCTAATTTTAGACCTTGCTTGAATTTGAGAAATAAGTTTCGTCCACTCTGGATTTGTCTCTACCAAAGGTTCTTCACTCATCTTCCTGTTTCGTCCTTTAAATTTGTTGGGCTTAAACTTATTTCTCCTTCTTTTGAAGCTATATAATGAACTACCAGATTCCTCCATCAGAAAATCCGGCAACTCATTGAAATTGAAATAAATATGTTTAGGTGTAGAATTGTTATTACCCAAAACTTGACTGCTATATCTCCCAGACTTTCTGAAACAGCTCGTACTTCATCATTTGCCCTATTAACATTTCCTATTTTGTCTTGTCTCCCATTGAAGTCTTCTTTAACTACCAAGGTTCTATCAACATTAGTCATATCAGTCACTCCAACAGATATAGGAATTCCATTTGTTTCTTTTCAAACTACCTTTTTACATTCATCAATATCAATGACTTTCTCTTGAGATTTACTATGATCACCACTATAGTTAATATTTAACTTCATGTTTCATAATATCTAAAAGACTTATTTTATCAACAAATCTAAGTCCTTACTCTGTCTTACCAATTTTTCATTAATGTCTATCCCACAACCTCTATCAACATAATCCTTAGGGATCCATATCCTAGAAGATTTATAAGAAGTAGTAGCATGTCCAAATATCTTTGTTTGATAATGAATATTCTATCAATTAGAAATCCACCGCGAAGTGTACTAAACCGCAAGTGCATGGCGTACACTTTTAGTACATGGCGAATACCGGTCGATCCATGGAGAAAGAAGTAATTCTAATTCTATTTAGTCGAATTATACCACTTGAGATTTTGATTAACTAAAAATTACAAAATTAACAAAATAGAACAAGTTGAAAGTTAATAAATAAAGTGAGAGCAATTTAGAAGCAACTTCACCCTTATGACTACATAAACCAATATATAATGATTTCATGGTATCTCATTTGATCTTTTGTAGTAGTTAGTGTATTTATCATAAGCACAGCCTAATTGTGTTATTAGTCAACACACTTAAACCGTCAAACTTTAGTACACTCTCTAATCCATAATTATACTTTCATGAAATGACAACAAAGGTTGAAACTAAAATTTACTTTAAGTATACTCTATTTACTATTAATTTAGTAAAATAGAGTATCAAATTTGAATTTTAATCACACTTTAATTACCATATTCATAAGTAGTGAAGAGGCAATCTTTTGTTTATGTTGACTAAGCATAACCTATGTGTTGTTAACAACATAGACTATCAAAACCAAAACTTAAACAACAATGTAATTACTACTTCAACCTTTCCATTAAGCATAAAAAGAGATCATAAAAATTATAATATGTTGCAGCTACATAATCAAGAGGGCTTCATTACCCCTAAATAAAAGGGATTAGCCTCTCATGTTTGTTATTAATTCAACAAAATTAGATTGTAACATTAAACAAAATCAAAAGAAAGGGGAGAACTAAAGAACAAGAATAAACTAAACAAATCTACATGCATGAAATGTAAATCTACACTAATTGCATTAAATAAATATAAGCTGTACACAACAAAAGGAAAGCACAGAAATTAAAATAAGCACAAGAATGACATAAGAGAAAGAGGCTTGGAACCCATTTTTATTGACTTGAGAAACTTACACTTTCATATAACAAAAAGAAGTTGAAAATTATATGAAACATGGGGGTATATAATCATGAACTAAAACCCTAAAAGTCTAATCACTCTTTTTGGGAATTCCTCAAAATGCCTACTTCATGAAGCTTCTAATTTTGTCTTTGGCCACTAATTAATCATGTAGAATGCATGAAGCCTTTTTTGTCTCATCCAATTAGTGCATTCATCTCTAATATGAAGTTTTAAGAGTAAGTGGGTTAGTTGAGAGGTGGGGTCCTCCACCTTCCATAGAATGAAATATTTCTTTCCCTCCTCTTGTGTATGTGCATGCCTTTCTCATATCTTCATGTGCATACTTCATTTTTGCTCCTAAATTCCTACAAGAGACAACTACAAGGAATAAGTTATCACAAATTAAAATATGCACAATTTACCGTTTTACCACCAAATGAATGATGATTTTGAGAACATTTAAATCATGGGTTGATCGTATAAAATACCCAAAAATGTTCATTTATTCAACCAAAACAAGAATAAATATGTGAATATAAATGTGCATTTTTACGTGCACGTCAAATACTCCACACTTATCTTTTTATTCGTCCTCGAGTAAAGTAGAAAACTAAGATAAATCCACTTTCGTAGGGAGCACGATTGCATTGAGTGTATGCAACATGCCGTTAAACCTCTAAGTTCCCCCAGCAGGAAAAGTGTTGTCTCGTGAGGATTTTCAGCGGATACTACCCACAAAATCCAAATGCAATGTAGAAAATTCCAAAATGCAAGTTTTATTTACAAGATGAGTGCAAGTTTTCGAAAGAATATTTACAAATGGGTGACTTACTTTTAAATTTGACACAAACGAGTTAATACAAGTTTGGGTCATTACTATAAAATTTTAGTCCGTTACTAATCAAAACTTCAAACAAAAGTCCAGTTATCATTATAATCTCCACTAGCTTGGCCAGTTGGTTTGGTTGATAACATAGTGCAGCAATGGAATAAATTCTTAGTTTGCTTTTCATAGTTTGCAAAGTGATATTCTTATTTCCTTGTGTATGAATAGTTAAATCAGTAAGGTCAAGAAGTGTTTAGGCATGATTGCTTATTCCCTATCTTTATAAAAAATTAAAATTTATAACTAATTACACGCCTAACTGGAAAGACCAAGGTATACCACCCATGCACTGCCTCATAGACTGACGTGAGAGTTTGGGACAGAGCTTGGCGGATTGTGCAGACCGACGCTGACTTTATGAACAAGATATCGGTAATCCTTAGGTGTCCAACTCATAAAATAAGACCAAGGTCTCCCACTCATGCACTGCCTCGCGGATTGACGTGAGAGTTTGGACAGAGCTTGGCGAGTTTGCACACCAACGCAAGATTTACAAGCAATGTTGGATACCCATGGATTACTATTATTATTGAATATAAGAAGAAAAGAGAGAGTTAAGCAATTTCATCTTAACACAACTTAGTTTTAAAAAGCCGAAAAGTTAATACATGTACTTTTAAGTCCTCCACTCATTAAACAAAGACTACAATTGAAAATAGAATTCATGGCCATCACCTACGAATCTCCCTATATACTAGTTACACTAAAGTTGTTCATAATTCAAAATTTTCTTTCATTATCCATTAAGAGAAGTGATTTTCCAAACACTTTAATCGTACGACCAAAATTGTATGCTAACTCCATCATGTCTTATTTAAAAGTAAATAAAAATGCAAATCTTTTCAATTTAAATTTAAAAATTCAAGCAAATGTCTTCTCATGGCGTCCTTGCCTCTGGTCCAACCTCTCTTACCCCATCCCTTGCTGTCCCTGCCATACCTACTCCCGCTGCTTCTACATCTCTCTTTGCGTCCCCTCATCCTCCTCCATTGCCTCCGCCTCCCATATCTCCTAATCCTCCTGATCTATCCCCTGATCCTATTCATGGTTCTTTTCATGAGCCTATAAATGTATCATCGCAGTGAAGTTTTCTTCACTGTTTTACTCTAAACCTAAAAACGCGGGTGCATACACCCCAGTTCATTTTGAAGTTAATTACTCTGGTCTCTCTGTCCCCCCTCCGAAAGAAGTTTTGGATGAAGCAACTAAAGCTTCGACGAATTGCTTAGTCGGTTCATTTTTAGCAGGCAATGTTAACTACATGGCGGTGAAAATCCATCTTGATAGAGTATGGAAATTGAAAGGTGAGTATGAAATGTTTTATGATAAACAGAATTATTTCTTTAGATTTGTCAATTTGGAGGACAAGTTAACAGTGTTAAGGAAAGATCCGATGTTTATTAGAGGTCAAATGTTCATCATTTCAAATTGGACACCATCGATATCTTCTGCGCAAGCCGTTGTGAGGTCTGTTCCAATCTGGGTACATTTCTACCGAATTCCTATGATGTTTTGGTCGTTGATTGGGATTAACTGGATTGCGTGTCATGTTGGGAAAGTTCTATGCTATGATGAAAACACGGAAAAAATGAAGAGATTTGAATACGCGAAATGCCATATTGAAGTATCCTCTAATGCTGAACTTCCTGAATTCTTGGTTGTAGGAGATAATACGTGTCCAAATGTTGTCGTTGAATATTCATGGAAGCCTATGATTTGTACAAAATGTAAAATATTTGGGCATGCAACGACATGTTGTGAGAAATACAAAGAAGAATTGGTTGAAAAAAGGAAAACTTCATTAAGTGATCCTGCGATTAGGGTGCAGACTGAAGGTTATGATAAAATAAAAGTGGATGATGAACATGAAGTACGAGATGGTTTTACGGTGGTGAATAGAAGGAGAAACAGAAACGTAAAAAAAGCATGGAGAATAGTCCCAAAAAATTCAAGTAATATCGAACAGAATTCGGAGGTGGTGTCGGAGAAAATTTTGCAGAAAGGAAAAGAAATAAGGAATGACAATGAAAAGGAGACAGTGGGCAAAACAAATTCAACTAGAGTGAAAGCTACAGGAAATTTTTTTGAAGTTGGTGAAATAAGTCAAACTGAGAATGAACTGAAAGTTTGTATGTTTAATTTTTCGTCAAAGGGTATTTCTCATCGATCATTAGGTAATCCTGCTGCAAAAGCATCGAATACAAGACCTCCAGATCCTCTCATTATCAAAAATCCGTTTGTTATACTTGAAGATGCTAATGAAACTTTGAATCTTCCCATTCTATACCTCAAGAACATTCAGTGCCTCCTGTGCATGTCAGTGCTGTCATGCACACTCCATCACATACCTCTATTAATCCTGATAACCCTTCATCATTCAATACTGTGTCGCCTTATAATTCCTTATCTTTACCAAATCATTTGTTTGTGATATTAATTCCTTTGCGTCGTCCTCATCATCTCCAGCTCATATCCCTCAATCTTCAGCTTCCATGCCTAAAATGTCTAAAGCACCAAATTTTCCCTTTCCTCGTGAAAGAGTTTTTAGGCGCAGTAGTGTCAGACTTAAAAATAAGAAGTCAACCACATTAGATCTCGACAATTCCATTGAGTTCTCCAAAGAACAAGCCGTCCTCTCTTTGCCCTCTCAACTAAATGCCAAAACATCCTCGTCTGGTGTTAGAACCAGATCCGCAACCCCTTTCTCCTCTTAATGATAGACAACATCGCATTTTGGAATATTAGGGGTGCGAACCCCCTAGCAAAGCAACTTGAAATAGCTCACCTAATTGCTACTAAAAATATTCATCTTATGGCGATTGCTGAGACAAAACTGAATCACTCAACGGCGTATATGGCAGTCCTAAACATCAAACCTTCTTGGCACTCTCTTCATAACCTAGCTCAAGCTCCTTTTGGCCGTCTTCTGATCATTTGGAACCCCTCTATTTTTTCTCTTAACCCTATTTTTGTTCATTGCCAATTCATTCACACTGAAATCATCCACATTCCTTCTAATTTTGCTTTTGTCTTGACTGTTGTTTATGCTGACAACAATGCTTGTATTCGTCAACAATTTCTTGATCGTCTTCCTTCCCTCCAACCACCATCCCTCCCCTGGATTTGTTTCAGTGATTGGAATTGCATGCAATGGTCATCTGATAAATCAGGTGGTACTATGTTAACTTATAGATAAACTAGGCCTCTTAATTGTGCAATCTATGATTCCAATCTTATTCCTATTCCATCTTCTGGAGCTGTGTTCACTTGGAATAACTCTTCCAGGAACATGATAAGAACTTATTGTAAACTTGACCGAACATACTTCAACATGGCCGCAGTTAGTGCCTGGCCTAACCTATGCTCTTTCATTCCCCTTCCTACCGTGTCTGACCACTCGCCATTGATTTTGGACTGGGGCAAAGAATCCATGCGAAGTCACTCCTCCTTTTCATTTTTTAACAATTGGACAGAACATCCAAACTTTTTAAATATTGTTTCTAATTGTTGGAACTCTCATGTTCGAGGTAACCCGATGTTTATTGTGCAGGAAAAATTGAAAAGACTGAAGATCACGCTCAAATCTTGGTCAAAAGAACACTTTGGCGACGGTTTCAGCCTATCTAAAGCTATCAGGCACTCTTTATGTCAGGTTCAGAGATCTATTCAAGAATGTCAAGATGCTAATGAAATGTATCAATTAACCTCTGCTGAAAAAAAATGATAAAGGATCTATCGAAAGCAATCTTAGAAGAAACTAAAATGGTTAGACAAAAGAGTAAGAGTAAATGGATTTTGTATGGAGATAAGAATATCTCTGCATTCCACAATTCTTTGAAGATTAAGCAGTCGGCCTCGTCCTTTAATTCTATTCTTGATATTAATGGTGAACAGTGTGAGGGTATTGAAGAGGTTCAAGGTGCTTTCATTAGTTATTTCTCTAAGACTTTGGGTAATGCTCCTGTCAGCTCTATTAACTTGGAATCTTTTTCTCACTTATCTATTCCTTCCATTTCTGATAATCTCAAGTCTGCTATGATTCATGAAATTTCGGGTGATGACATTAAAAGTTGCATATTCTCTATGAAAGTATCTAGCTCTCCGGGCCCCGACAGTTTTAATGCACACTTCTTTAAATTTTCTTGGCCAGTAATTGGAGCGGACGTTATTAAAGCAATCCAAAAAAAATTTCTGCAGAGCAAGTTGTTGGGGGGAATAAATGCTACTAAACTTGCCTTAATTCCAAAATCTGATATGTCTACTTCTGTGACCCAGTTTCGCCAATAGCGTGCTGCAATGTGTTGTACAAATGTATTTCTAAGTTATTAGCAAATAGAATGAAAGTTGCTTTGTCCAGTATTATCTCTCCAAATCAGAGTGCATTCCTTCCTAACCGTGATATCGCGGATAATATTTTACTAGCAAATGAATTGATGAAAGGCTACAACAGAACCTCGATATCCCCTAGATGTGTATTGAAACTGGATATATAAAAAGCCTACGATACGGTCAGATGGGACTCTATAATCTACATTCTTTTCAAGATGAATTTTCCAATTCCGTTCTTAAGTTGGGTATATACTTGCATTTCCTCAGTACACATTTCTCTTAGCATTAATGGATCTACTTTCGGCTATTTCAAGTCTAAGTGGGGATTAAGGCAAGGGGATCCTATCTCCCCATACTTGTTTGTATGTGTCATGGAACTATTCTCGACTCTCTCGGCTGAAGCGTTTGAAGCCAAACGCATTGATTACCGTCCATATTGCAGGAAAATGAAATAGGATCCATTTTATTTGCTGATGATCTCCTACTATTTACTAAGCCTAATATTAAATCTATCAATGGTATCCTTGAGGTGATTTGGCTTTTCAGAGTCTTATCCGATCTGAAGATTAATAGAGCATAAACAAAAATAAAAAGTGGAGGTGTCTCTTTTGAGATTAATGCATATTTGTGTACTCTAATGGGATTGTCAACTATGAACGAATACGAACATTACCTTGGTGCTCCTCTCTGCACGTCGAGACTGAAAGCCTCTCAATGCCTTCCCCTGGTTGAGAGTATCATTACTAAGATAGCTAGTTGGCCGGCGTCTAAATTCTCCACTACAGGTAGGTTAGTTATTGTCAAATCGGTGGCCCTCGCCATGTCTATTTACTACGCAAGAATATTCATTCTTCCCTGCAAGATCATTGATATGATTAACTCGGCTTTGAGTCATTTTCTTTGGCATGGCAACCCGTATTCTAAGAAGCTTATTCCCATTTCATTTAAACGTCTATGCAGCGCAAAGTATAGAGTGGAATATAGCAACTTTGTCTTCTAGAATTGACAAGCTGTTTAACTTTGACTCAAACTTATGGGAGGCTTGGAGTAGAATACATTTGCTTAAAGATAATAATTTCTGGAAAATGGATATTCCAACTGACTGTAGCTGGACTTGGAGAAACATGCTTAAGAGTAGAGAAAGACTTTTGCCAATGTTTCAATGTGGTCTTAAATTTGTGAACAGAGTGTCCTTCTGGTTTGATCCGTGGTCTGCTAAGGGGCTTATTCTTGCTAATATGGTTGATTACAATAACAGGGTAAGTTCGAGTGTTAATGAAATTGTTAAGGTGGGTAATTTGTGTTCGAATGGGATGATTCATCTTCCTCGAACTAGTTCTTCTATGGTTCGTGCGGTCTGGACTGGGCTGCTAGCCTCTCATCATAACAATGACTCAATGCATGCTTTATGGAATGATAAGGTACACAGTATTGATTCAGTGTACCAAGCTTTGGTAGTCAGCACTAGTCAGTTTCTATGGCATACAAGAATATGGTCATCGAATTGTTTGCCAAAGGAAAATGTATTCTTATGGAGGGTCTTTGTGCATGCAGTGCACACTAAAAAGAAACTGAAGGACTATGGTATTATTTTAGAAGACCTTTGTACTTTCTGTGGTGTTCATGCAGAAACGATTAAACACTTATATTTTGAATGTGACTACACTAGATTTGTATGGGCGCAAGTGCTTAGAAATTTTGGTCTTCATTATCCTTGTTTAGATTCGGCGGAGGAATGGTACGTTATCTTTAAATCTACGAGATGGAAGACCGTTAGAGGTTCGCTTCTTCTGAAGATTTTGAAGAAAACGGTATATCTTCTATGGATGGAGAGGAACATTAGGCTGTTTAGCGGTATTTCTACAACTAAACAATTAATGGTGCTTTCTATTATTAGATGTATGTGTTAATTTGGTGTAATTTTGGTTGTTAATAAAATGGTGGGGCCATTCAATCCCGCTTTCCATGCAAAAAAAAATGCAAATCCTTTTCTTTACTTTTGGTTTTGAATTTTTTTTCAAAGAAAAGGGGAAAAACACAAACTTAAACTATTCAAAACAAAATGAAAATGAGACTCCCCCCACACTTGATTTCAACTGTATTCCCATAGTCAATGCATGACACAATGAGTTAACATAAGAGAAATATTTACATATTTACAAAGGAGGGTTAAAATTTCTTAATTCATGTAGCATGGCTCAAGAAGAATCATGAGTTCCTCCTCTCGATCAGTGGGCAATTCCAAGAATGGTTTAAGACGTTGACCATTGACTTTGAAAATGGATTCATCCGTCGGGTTTCCTATTCCAATGGCACCGTGTGGAAAAACAGTTCGAACAACATAAGGTCTAGTCCATCTCGATGTTAACTTCCCAGGGAATAAATGAAGTCGTAAGTCATACAATAGAACCATTTGGTTTGGCAAAAATGTTTTTCTTAGGATTGACTTATCATAAAAAACTTTGGTTTTTTCTTGTGTATTTTCGCATTTTCGTACGCGTCATTCCTAATTTCTTCTAATTCATTGAGTTGCCATTTTTTGGTTTTCGCCCGCTTGTTCAAGATCAAAGTTTAATTTCTTAATTGCCCAAAGTGCTTTATGTTCAAGTTCAATGGATAAATGATAGGCTTAACCGTAAACCAATTGGAAAGGGGACATTCCAAGATTAGTTTAAAAGCAGTGCGGTAAGCCTAAAGTGCATCAGTTAACTTCTGTGACCAATCTTTTCGATTTTCATTTACAGTTTTCTCCAAAATCTGATTTATTTGACGATTTGAAACTTCGACTTGACCACAAGTTTGCGGATGATAAGGAGTAGGTAACTTGTTGGTTATCAAGTATTTTTTCATTGAGGATACAAAAGATCGATTATAGAAATGCATTCCATTATCGCTTATTATTGTGTGAGGTGTGCCGAACCTCGAAAAGAAGTTTTCTTTTAGAAACTTCACAACAATTTTATGATCAATTGTTTTGCATGGAACGGCTTTGACCCATTTCGAAACATAGTCAACGACAAGAAGAATATATAAGTTTCTGAAAGATTTTGGGAACGGTCCCATAAAGTCAATACCCCAAACGTCAATGATTTCGATCGTAAGGATGGGGTTCAAAGGCATCATATTTCGTTGAGAAATCTTTTATAGCATTTGGCAACGATTGATAGTTTTACAAAATTCGAACGAGTCTTTAAAGAGAGTAGAAAAATAAAAACCACATTGAAGCATATTTTCAACGATTTTCCTAGGACCAAAATGTCCACTGCATGCATGATCATGGCAGAATGAGAGAACACTCCTAATTTCGCTATCAGGAACGCATCGACGAATGATTTGGTTTGGACAATACTTAAATAAGTATGGGTCGTCCCAGTAGAAGTATTTCACTTGGGAGAGAAATTCATATTTATATTGTTTGGACCAAAAAGAGGGAGTTTCTTTAGTAACTAGATAGTTCACTATGTCGACGAACCAAGGATCAATTGAAACAGAAAGGAGTTGTTCATCAGAAAAGTTTTCATTGAATGGCAAAAAAGATGGTGCGTTCGAGAGACGAGATAAGTGATCGGCTATGCCATTATCAGATCCTTTTTTGTCTTCGGTAGTAAGATCGAATTCTTAAAGTAAAAGGATCCATTGCATTAAGCGTGACTTAGCATCCTTTTTAACAAAAAGGTGTCAAAGAGCATAATGGTCAATATAGATCATGATGTGGGTACCAATCAAGTAAGATCAAAACTTCTCAAGCACAAAAACGACAACTAAAAGTTCTTTTTGGTGGTTGTATAATTGGTTTGAGCATCGTTCAAGGTCATACTCGCGTAGTAAATTACGTAAAGGAATTTGTTGATACGTTGTCCTAAGACAGACCTGACCGCGAAGTTAGAAGCATCACACATGATTTCAAAAGGAAGTTCCCAATTGGGCGAGCAGATTATCAGGGTTGAAATGAGCTTGGTTTTCAAACGTTCAAAAAAGCAACACAATTTGAGTAAAAGTCAAATGGGACATCCTTTCCCATAAGAGTTGTTAAAGGACGAGCGATTTTGCTAAAATCTTTCACAAAGCGTCAGTTAAAGCTAGTATGCCCAAGAAATGAATGAATGTCCTTAACATATTTTGAAATGGATAGTTTTGAAATAACATGAACTTTCACTTTATCTACCTTAATTCCATTATTTGAAATTACATGTCCGAGGACAATGCGTTGTTTGACCATAAAGTGGCAGTTTCCCAATTCAACATTAAGTGTTTTTCTTTACATCGATTTAAAATAAGATCAAGATTATGTAAGCAAGAGGAAAAAGAATTGCCAAAGATTGAAATATCATCCATAAAAACTTCAAGAAAGCGTTAGATCATATCGGAAAATATGCCAACCATACAACGTTGAAAAGTTGCAGGAGCGTTTTAAAGACTGAAAGGCATACATCGATAAGAAAAGGTACCGAATGGACATGTGAAAGTCATTTTCACTTGATCTTTGGGAGCGATTGGAATTTGGTTATAGCCTGAATAACCATCAAGAAGCAGTAGAATTCATGACCGGCTAAGCGTTCGAGCATTTGATCGATAAAGGGAAGTGATCTTTACATGTTGCATTGTTTAATTTGCGATAATCAATGCAAACACACCGACCCTTTTGAGCACGAGTTGGAATAAGTTCATTTTGTTCATTTGCAATAATGGTGAGTCCGGACTTTTTAGGAACAAAGCGATTGGGGCTTGGCCCATAAGCTATCAAAAATGGGGTAAATGATACCATTGTAAAGGAGTTTAAGAATTTCTTCGTGAACTACCTCTTTCATCTTAGGGTTAAGCCTATGTTGCGCCTCGCGAGTGGGTTTGTCTTCCTCAGTTAAGTGAATATGATGTTGAATGATTCAGAGCTAATTCTCTTGATGTCAGAAATGGAACAACCAATTGCGTCTTTGTATTTAGAAAGGGTCAAAAGAAGAGAAAATTCTTAACCACGAGTTAAATTTGAAGAAACTATGATAGGACAAGTATCGTTATCACCTAAGAAAACATACTTGATGTGATCGGGAAGAGGTTTAAGATGCAACTTTGAAGGTTGCTCGATCATAGAACTTTGTGAGATTCGAACTTAACCGAAAGCAATTCAAATGGAAGCGTATATTCGATTTTTTTAGGAGCGTCTTGGAACAATTTTTCATACTCGGCCCCACGTTCATCATTAAGGTCAATTGGTTTGTTTTCGAAATTTTCATGAATGGCAATAACTTCTAACATTTGGTCACATAATTCATTCGAATGATTTTCAAGATTGAAAATATTAAGATCGAAAGTAATGTTTCCAAAAGAGATTTTCATTGAACCGTTGTGACAATTTATTAGAGCAGTTAAAGTGGCTAAAAATGGTCAGCCTAAAATTAATGGAATTTGACTCATTGGATTATTCACGGGTTGAGTCTCCAAAATGATGAAATTGATAGGGAATATGAATTGACCAACTTTGATGAGTACGTCCTCGATTTCTCCAATAGGTTTCTTGATTGAAAGATCAACAAATTAAAGAATTACTTTTGTTGGTTTAAGTTCACCCAAACCATGTTGTTGGTAAACTGAACATGGAATCAAATTGACACTCACACCCAAATCAACTAGGCATATGTTAATTGTTTTATCTCCTATCGTGCACAAGAATGTAGGACATCCAGGATCTTTGTATTTGACGGGGATCAATTGGGTCAAGGCCTCCCTAAGTCCGGCGGCTAAAAAAACTTTCTTAAGCACATGTGTATGTCATTTTTGGGTACACAAGTCCTTAAGAAATTTAGCGTTGGTGGAGACTTGTTGAACGATGTCAAGAAGAGGAATGTTAACTTTCACTTGTTTGAAAATTTTTAACATCTTTTTCATTTGGTCGTAATGTTTGTTTGGTCAAAGATGATGTGGAAATGGAGTACGAAACTTAGTAGGTCGGTCTACTTGAGTTGAAGAAGAGTTAGACTTAGAATTAGGATCAGGGTTAGACTCATCGTTTGGATCAGGATTATCTATGGTTTTGGAAGAGTCGAGAGGAACATCCGATAAGTTATTTGGATTTACAACTTGATTATCAATTTTGCTTACCGGATCGTAAAGTCGTGATAGCAATCAATTGAGTTTGATTGCTATCTTGAATGACTTGAGCTTGATTCGAGCTTGTGTTTTGATTCTTGTGGTTTGGAATGGGTTGACTCGGGAATGTGCCTCTTTCCCGTTCACTTACGGAAGTGGCTAACTAACTCATTTGCATTCCGAATTTAGCGATCAATTAACTTGTGTTTTGCATGTATGAAGTCAATAAAATTTGCAAATTGCTATTTGATTGGAGATTTGATTCATTGCTTTAGTCAATGTTTCAAAACTTTTCTCAAGTGAACTCAATCGTTTCTCCTCTTGGAGAAAAAAAGATTGTTGCACTTGATTTTGTGAAGGAGGCACAATATTTTGGCACTAATTTTGCTGAAAGGGAGGACTCGAAGGATTATTCAGAAATAGTTGAAAAGGAGGTCGAACCAAATTTGAATTTGCATTGTGTAGGGCCCAAGAGATGTTAGGATGGTTTCTCCAACCCGAATTGTATGTTAGAGAGAATGGGTCATTCCTTACTTTATTAAACGCATTGATTTGTTCTATCGAGTGTGGGCATTGATTGGCAATGTGGTTAGGATCGTTACATTTGTAACACAAGTGTTAAGAAGCTTGAGCTTTATTCATTTGATTTGATGAAAGTACACTATCGAATATGGTTAACATTGCATCAATTTTCACTTCTAAGGCCAATGAAGATCCTACCGAATGAGCGTTTGATCGGGAATAAATTGATTTTTCGTTAGATCGTTCCCATTGATCTGATTTTTTGGCCAAATTTTCGAGAAATTGCCAAGCGAAATCGTGATTTTGGGCTAGAAAGTTTCCTTGGCACATCGATTCGAGCATGGTTCGAGAGTTATTTTCGAGTCCATTGTATAAAATTAGAAAAAGTGTCCATTTTTTGAAATTATGATGTGGACATTTGACTAGAAGTTCTTTAAATCTTTCAAAATATTTTACAAAGAATCCACCCTCAAATTGATGAAAATTAATGATTTCGTTTTGAATTTTGGATGTTTTTTCCAAAGAGTAAAATTTCTTTAGAAAAACTTTCACAAATTTATCCCACATTCCAATCGTATTTGAAGGCATGCTATACAACCATTTTTCGGCGTAATGGGTAAGTGCAAATGGAATTCACCTAAGCTTGATTCCATCATCACTTAGTTGTTGAAATTTCATGGTTGAACAAACTTGTTCAAATTTGGTTAAGAAAATGTAAGGGTTGTCACGTTCAAAATTG
The DNA here is from genome assembly GCA_030737875.1 of Allium sativum. Taxonomy (NCBI): domain Eukaryota; kingdom Viridiplantae; phylum Streptophyta; class Magnoliopsida; order Asparagales; family Amaryllidaceae; genus Allium; species Allium sativum. The sequence goes on from JASFAX010000067.1 coordinate 607,617, forward strand.
TCGAATTTTGGAAGAGTATTTATGTGATTCAAATGAATTTCAAAGTGGTTTTCGTTGGGGCAGTCAATATGATGCAAGAAGGAATAGAAACTCGATCAGGGAAAATTCTATCATAAGAGCTCGCAGGGGATTTTCATTAGCCATGGTAGAAGGAAAGTTTGCTCTAAGCGATTAGCAGAAGGATTACGAGTCCAACGAGTCATAGATGGATCGCGAGTTCAAATACTCATGCACTTGCGAGAAGAATAAAAGAAGAAGAGAAAGAACAAATTTAAGAAGAGAATAGAAGCGAATTTTTTTATTACAAAACGTGAATTGTTTTGAAATTCTTCATTTTGAAATTTTTTGGGTTTTTGGCTTTTTAAACAAAAAAGGAAAGAGATGTTTTTTTTTTACAAAAGGATTTTTGGTTTTTTTTTTATTTTGTTAAAGAGAAAGGAGAGTTGATTTTTACAAACTGAAAATATTTTTTTGGTTTTTTTTTTGTAATTTTTGAATAAGAGAAAAATGATTTGCTTTACAAATAAAGATGAATTTTTTTTGGATTTTTTATTTTTCTAATTTTTTTGTTTTTTTATATGCATAAATTTAATGCAACTAAATGAATGCAAAGATTAATTACAAATTTTCTGTCCTTATAGATCCTAACCCAAAATTATATAGTGACATGCTTGATTACTTAATACAAAAGATTTCTTAGCCAGTTAACCGACATGAGTTATCGGTGCACCAGGAATCACCATAGAAATGCAGCCGAAGGTTTAAGTACCTTCAGAGTAACAATCGATATAATATTTACGAATCACCATAATATTTATAAATGATTATTTCTCTGTCGTAGTCTAGAACCCAAGAAATAATTCGTTCAAAATATATCAACTATCAAAATATAATCAAGCCCTAGATGAGCCCGCGACTCCCTTAAGTCCAACGTCTAACTTTTATTATAAGTCAAATTCTACGATGAAATGCAATTTTTAGGGCTAAGGAAAGGTAATCAACTCCCCACCTTATGTGAATTTGTGTATGCCCTTAAGAAAATAAAATAAAATGAGATGAATGCAAAATATAAAATTAAACGTGTATTAATAATGCAACTATGAATGATTTTTTTTAATGCAAATGCAATCAATCAACAATGCGATTAAAATAAACGCGTTAAAACACGATACTTGAGCATGTAGAAATTATTAGAAATTTTTTCTTTTTAAGCAGAGTTTTTTAGCAAGTAAGCAAAGCAGAGCGAGACCAAGCAAGCAGCCCAGAGCAAAGCAGTTCCAATTTGCGCAACCTGGAAAGCGAAGATGATATATAAACAATTGATAGGAAAGTGTTTTTCTTTTAGAAAATGAACAAAACAATCACACTAAAAATCTCAAAAGAAAAATAAACTAAATAAAACACACAATCCAAAGCCCAACAGTAACAAACAAATAAAAAATTTAACAACAATTTGATTTTTTATTTTCTTTTTAAATGAGAAACACAATCACAAAAGCTAAAAAGCACAAATAATTTTATAAACAACTAAAAAAACTAAATCGGCCCAAGTCTAATAAAAAGCATGTACCCGAACTAATAGGATTTAGTAAATTCCACTTAGCAGCCTTCCATTCCACGCTCTCATTCCAAAAAAAAAAAAAAAAAAACAAACCCAAAAAAAAAATTGAAAAATTCAAACTTGCGGTCGAGTCTGGGATCTGAGGTCGGGTATTGTTCGATGGTGTTGTGTTCACATTTCAGGTGATAGTTGTGACACCCCATGTTCGTTAATGTCACTCACTAAAGGAATGCATTAAGTTTCGTGAAGCGTTGTAGGTAAAGAGACACAGAATATTACAAGACAGATATAAAAGTAACAGCGGAATTTCAAAATTTTATTTCAACATAAAACATAACATTGTGGTCCAAAATACCATAGGTCACAAAAACCATTACAATAATATAACTTCTGTCTTGCACCATCAGAGTACATAAATAAAAAGCATAATTCCCCAAAAAGAGCTAAGCCGAAGTAGAGATAAGAACTTGAGCTATACTCCGAAAGCAGCTCCAACTAGATGATAACCGAGTCTTTACTAAGCCTGAGAATTCCCTCCCTGCGAACCTGGAGGGGGGGGGGGAGGGAATGGAAGAAAGAAGGAGAAACAAAAAGGGTCATACATAAAGTCTAGCGAGTCTAGTTACTTTTAGCAAGTAAATAAATAAAAGTAGCATGACAGGCATATAAAGTGGATAAGAGAGATTACTACATAAAAGACAAGTGTGACAAGGTAGACAGGATAAGATGTATACGCTTCCCTAATGATTACTCTGCACTATTACTAGTATAACCAGAATGAGATGATCCCTTCCACTATAAGGTGGTAGACTTAGGCATACGTCCAAATGTATCCTAACTACTACCCTAATCGATCGACTCCCTAATCCATGTAGATACTCTATGCCGACCCCACCGTAGGATGTATCACGTCCTAAAGTGGCAACCCCTCACTGATATGCACAGCCCCATATCTACAGGTGTCACGGTCGTCTTATCCCCCTCTGCCCGGCTCATGCACGCATATGGCCCGGTCGGTTTGCGCCGCCCACACCGTCCTCCACGTTTGGATCCCTTACAATCAGTCCAGTAAGCATGCCCCTTCTCCGACCTAGTTTGGAGTACATGTTTTGATACCTACTCCGGGTTACTGGATGAAACGGGTCCCACACGATATGATACAAGCTCTCCCCTTTGTCTTGTATCCCCCACTAGGTTTTCATTGGTTATGTATACCACTAGGTATCTTTAATTATATAACCCTATCCTTTCTACAAGTTATGCTTACCCTAGAAGGTGTCTTTAATTTCATAACTTTATTATTTCCACCGGTTATGTATACCACTAAGTGTCTTTAATTACATAACCCCCTAATAAATTTTGTGGGCCTATATTTAGATATTATCCACCCATCTCAGATATACATAACTTAACCCTCCTATTGTTCAAGTTTACTTAACCCCTTATTCATGTTCATGTTCACACAATCCCTATGGATTCCATTAGGTTAAGTATTTCAATTTATTACCATATTTTTATTTATGGTTATAATGGGCTAGGCCTCCCACATTAGGCGTACAACTTGTGGATGCTAGATATGTCGGTCGGGTCCGAGCAGACTTCTTCCACAAGTTGGGCCTAACCTCGTATCTTAGCCCGATCCGTATTTATGCCCTTAGATCTCTCACAATAGGTTCGACATTAGCGGTTGCTGGATATGCCGGTCGGGTCCGGGCAGACTTCCACTACTGATGAAACCTAACCTCGTGTCATAAGTGCAATTACAATTTCTAATTGTAATCTTAGACATTTCATTATTATCCAAATTCTCACCTATTTCTTTGTAGGTGATTAGGCCTCTTTGCCCTATTTTGAATTATATATCCAATTCATATAAACATTTTTTAAATTATGCCAATTCTAACCTTTTTCCCCCGTTCCCTAACTAGCGCATTCACATAATTTGCGGCATGCCTAAGCTAGATAATAGCCTAGTCATAAACGATAAAAGGGAAAAGTGGTGGGAATATGACAAAGGTGATTGTTCTGGCGTAATCATTAACTAGCATGGTGATAAGGTGGACATATAAGCATAAATCTGATGAACTTGTGGCATTTAACTAATTCTAACATAACTATGATGTCATAATAAGCATAATAAGATCTAAATTAACAATTTAGATGTCCAACTGGTTCAGATCTAATATGATAGGCACAAGGTGATAAACTAGATCTGATTAATAATTTAGATGTCCATATAATTCAGATCCAATAGTTAAAAATAGATCTAACACAAATAAGGTCAAGATTCACATCATAGAATGTCATAAAAGTTACAATAGATCTGATAAGATAAAGATTGAGATCCAAATCCTAACCAATTCGTAATGTCATATATTAACAATTTACAATGGATTTGGTATAATTTAGTCATATGAACAAATCCAAACTATAGTCATATCACGTTTACATTTAAATATTTAAATCTAAAAGCAACTAGGAACTCACAGTGTTTGGATTAGGAGATAGAAGAAGAATGGATCTTGAATCTCTAATCTTTTAGTTGCAAAAGAAGAAGAAAAGAATCCTATTCAATCCAGGCACTGACAGCATTTGGCCGCCATTGATTTCCAGTGAAAAAAACAAGAGAAATGGACCCGTATATATAGCTTCCAGCCCCTTAAAATCGTTTGCTACCTCAGCCCTAGGGGTGTCAACACCCCTGTATGGGGGTCGACCCTGGTGTCGACACCCTTTAAGGGGGTCGACCCCGGTGTCGACACCCCTCTAGGGGGGTAGACCCCCCAGAGCGGGAAAACTGCCACCACTTTTTTTTTTCAATTTTTGAACGATTTTGGATAAGGTTCTAACTCAAATGTATATATATTTTTCTTCTGCGCGTATATAAACTTTAAACACTCATATCTTCTTCATACGATGTCCGTTTTACGCAAACCAAATGTCAATCTTGACCAGAATTTCGAGACGGACGTAATGGTGTAGTTCGTTTCCTTTAATTTTGAATATTAAATTAATTATTATTTAATTTATCCTATTTTAATATTGTTAAAATTACAAGGTGTTACATTCTCCCCTACTCAAAAGATTTCGTCCCCGAAATCTCCAAGTTAAGAAAAATGTATCCTACCATCCACATCCATCTAATCATCCACCAATCACAGGCATCCATTGTCCTTAAAGACTTCTAATGCGTATATGAACATATGCAAAGGTGTGTGTATATGTCCCAATGCAAATGCGAAGATTAGGTAGTCTACTGATTCAGTCGACCTCCTCAATGCAATGTATGTTAGTGCCATGAGCCCAGTATGTATGTAAATAATCCTATTATAATATGTAATTTCTATATGTGTGCACACTCATTCATCCAAATGCAACACCCATTTGATAGTACATCCATTTCCATCCATTAAAAGAAAGAAAAATGCACACACATCCATATGCAATATGAGAGTGATTGAGCCGATCTAGTGCCTAATGTGTGTGTATATGCATCCACGAGCAGCCACTAGAAAACACTTGCATCCATCAAACATAACATGTTTCAAACACATGTTTGCATCCATATGATTCCTATCTAATGGTCGAAAATACTATGGATAGGATATATTCAAATGATAGAAACAAGCACAGATAAAATTTTGGAAAAGGAGTTAAGAACATACCCTCGAAAAGAAAAGGGTACGAAGCCAGAACCTTGTCTTCGGTCTCCCAAGTCGCATCCTCTGGGTTATCTTCCTATTGAACCTTTATCAGCTTGATCTCTTTATTGCGTAGCTTCTTAACTTTTGATCCAGGAATACGGGTAGGAACTCGTCTAACTATTGCCTCCCGTTCCACTTCTACTTCCTCTAATATACTTGACTCAACCACTTCTGCGGTACCATGTAAGCACCTCCGCAGATGAGAAACATGAAAAATGACGTGAACGCCAAATAATCTCTCAGGTAGCTTCACTCTATAGGCCATTTGGCCAATCCTTTCTGTTATGGGAAACAGTCCCACAAATCTGGGTGCCAATTTCCCTACAGATCTGAAGCGAACCACACTCCTCAGAGGTGACACTTTAATAAAAACTAGGTCTCCCACTTCAAATCCGATGTCAGCCCTTCTCTTGTCTGCGTAGGATTTCTGCCTATCTTGGGCTGTCTTCATCCACCGTCGAATAAGGTCAATCTTCTCGGACGTTTCTCTAACCATATTAGGCCCAAGTAATAATCTTTCTATAGATTCCCACCAGCAAGTTGGTGATCTACAAGGTTGTCCGTACAATGCTTTGAAGGGTGCCATGCCGATGCTAGCTAGGTAACTATTGTTATAGGAAAACTCTACTAAAGTAGATGCTCTTCCCAAGTCCCTCCGAAGTCTAGGATACATAGCCTTAAAAGATCTTCAAGAATTATGTTCACCCTCTCCGTCTGCCCATCGGTCTAAGGATGATAAGCGGTGCTTAAACACAACTGTGTACCTAATGCTTCTTGCAAGCTCCTCCAAAATTCACTAGTGAAGATGGGGTCATGATCACTTACGATGTTGGAGGGTACTCCATGAAGATGAACTATCTCTCGGACATAAATTGCTGCCAACCACGATGTCGTCCTCTTACTCTAGACTGGAATGAAATGTGCGCTCTTAGTAAGTCTATCTACTACCACCCAAATACTGGTGTTTCCTTTCTTCAATCTAGGTAAACCGTCTATGAAATCCATAGAGATGCTCTCCTATTTCCACTGCGGAACCTCCAAAGGATGAAACCACCGGGCTTCTTTTGCTCAGCTTTAACTTGCTGGCAAATCAAACATTGAGAAACAAACTCTGCCACATCTTTCTTCATCCCAGCCTGAAAGAAAACCCTTATCATGTCTATGTACATCTTATCACCGCCTCGATGAATAGTCATCTTAGAATGATGGGCTTCTTCTAGGACTGCCTTTATTAAGCTTCCCATTTGAGGGACACAAAGCCATCCATCTTATTGCAACCACCCCTTTTCATCTATGGTATATCTACTGAGGTGAATAGAAGTCTCCCCTTTTCTGAGCTTATCCATAATGTCTAAAATTTGTGGGTCACCTTGCTGCGAAGCTCCTATCTGATCCATAATAGTTGGTCGTATCTCTAATGATGCAAACAAATCAGGCAAAATCTCGATGGAGGGTTTAAAATTAAAAGTTGATACGAAATCCAAGCTCTTCCTCTCCACAAATAGAGGACTTTAGGCCATCCTCTGCCTACTTAGTGCATCTGCCACCACATTACCCTTGCCAGGGGTATAAGCAATCTCAAAATCATAAGAAACTAGGAACTCCATCCACCTTTGTTACCTTAAATTAAGATCCTTCTGTGAGAACAAGAACATAAGAGATTTATGATCGGTATATAACTCGAATTTCTCTCTAAGTAAATAATGATGCCACATCATTAGCGTGAATACTATGCCAGCTAAGTCTAGTTCATGGGTAGGGTAGTTCTTCTCATGAACTCTCAACTGTCTACCCCTATAACACACTACTTTCCCTTCTTGCATTAGAACTGCACCAAGCCCTGTACCACATGCATCAGTGTAAACGGTAAACACTTTACTTCCATCAGGCAAGGTCAAGAATGGGGTTTTTGTCAGAGCCCTATTTAGTCGTTGGAAAGCAACATCACAATCTATATCCCATGAAAGTGCCAAGTTCTTCTTCGTCGGCCTGGTGAGAGGGGCTGATATCTTTGCGAAGTCCTTAATGAACTTCATGTAATAACCTGCCAATCCAAGAAAGCTCCTCACCTCTGTTGCATTTCTAGGAATCTTCCAATCTTACACTGCAACCACTTTTGCGGGATCTACAGCTATCCCTTCTTTGGAGACCACATGCCCTAAGAATCTCACCTCTTTTCTCTAAAAATGGCATTTGGAGAACTTTGCCTTAAGCTGATGGTCACAGAGAGTTTTCAAAACTTATCTCAAATGTTGGGCATGCTCTTCTTCGCTCTTAGAGAAGATCAAAATATCATCAATAAAGACTACGACAAATTTATTTAGGAACTTCCGAAACACCCTACTCATCAGATCGACAAAATAGGCAGGTACATTCGTCAGCACGAAAGGCATAACTAACCATTCAAAGAAACCATCTGGAGTCCTAAAAACAGTCTTGTCTGTACTGTCCTCAGCCACCCTCAACTGATGAAACCCCATGGCTAAGTCTAATTGAGATGATACTGAGGCCCCGACAAGTTGGTCAAACAAGTCGTCTATCCTCGGAAGTGAGTGCCAATTCTTCTTTGTGAGTTTGTTCAATTCTCTATAGTCCACATACAAACAAAGCAAACCATCCGCCTTAGTTTCGAATGCAACTGGAGCACCCCATTCAGATATGCTTCGTCTGATAAATCCTTTCTCAAGTAGCTTCCCTATTTGCTTACTCAGCTCCCTCCTTTCCCTTGAAGACATATGGCGCACTGGCAATGCAACTGGATCTGCATTGTCCAACAAATATATGCGAAAATCGATCTCGCGCCTTGGAGGTAAACCCCGTACCTCATCAAAAACATCAGAATAATCTCAGACTACTGGAACAGATTGCAGATCATCGATAGATGCATCAAGAGACTCTAGGAAATTAAGCATAACCGATCCTTGTGGGTCACGAGAAATCTCGACGATCCTCCCATGACAAGTCAGGAGCCTAACAACCCTCTTCTCATAATCCAGAATGGCACCATACGTGGTAAGCCAATCCAATCCTAAAATCAACCCATAACCCATAAAACCGAGCACATACGTGTCGCACTCAAACTCGGGGCCTAACACAGATATTTTCAAACCCGGACAAATCATAGATAAATGAGCCAAACCACTAATGGGGTTTGAGAAAACTATGGGATCCACTACCATACTAGTAATTAAGTACAGAGATTCAACCACAGAACTAGATATAAATGAATGTGAAGCGCCAGAATCAAAAAGTGTTCTAATAGAATGGTTTGAAAGAGAAATTAAACCTTCCACAGAAATTTTTCTACCTCTATCTGGAGCACTGGTCGCGAGAGCATGCACCTGCTCTCCAAAAGTTCCTGCCCTTTGACCTTGTCCCTACGATCCCTGTTTCTTCGGGCACTCCCTAGCAAAGTGTCCGACTTCTCCACAATTGAAGCAAGTGTTCTACCTTCTTTTACAGTCTTTGACCAAGTGACCCTCTTTCCCACAACTGTGACGTTTTCTCTTATCCTTGGCCTTGTCATTCTTTCCACTTTTCTTCTACTATTGTTGTTGTTGTTGCCCCTTCTTGGGCCACACCTTCTTATTTTGCGTTGTTTCCTCGGTCTTTACTTCCTTCTTTTCTCCCTTATCTTCCTCACGCATTAAGGCCATATCGAAGAGCTTTTCAAAAGTGGCTCCCATTGGAATATGGGAAATGGCTAACCCATGAAGGGGTTCATTTAGCCCTTTAGCAAACTGCAACGCCTTCTTATGTGGAGTATTCACCAGTTCCAATCCAAACCTTGCTAGCTGGTTGAATTTGTTCACATATTCTTTAACAGTCATATTCCCTTGTTTGAGTGCCAAGAACCTCTCCATCTGCATGCTTGTCTTGGCTTGGGAAAGAAATTTCATTTCAAATCTTTGTCTAAAATCTTCCCCAAGTTTCCACTGGATGTCCAGCTCGGGTGACTTCTCACCAGAATGAGGCTTCGTCTTTCAGTAGCCAGGCAGCTAACTGAATCTTCCTTTGGTCTTCCACTTCAAATATTACAAACAAATCCTTAATCTCCTTGAGCTAATTCCTTGCCTCTACGAACGTTTCGGTTCCACGGAATGGCTTCCCTCCTATGGCACAGAAATCTTTGCAGATCTTAGCGAAATTATCTGCTCTTGGAGGAGGAGGAGGAGGAACGACAGGTGCAGCTGGGGGAGGAACGTTTCCTTGGCCTTCAGCAAGCGCCGTGGCCTCCAAATACCTACGGAACCATCCGGGTATCATAATGCCCTCTGGAATGTTGGGTTCCCCAGATATGCTGAAAAAGAAAAGGAAAGAGATTTAGACAAGGGATCGAAAGATATTACTTATGGATTTTTGGGGAATGTTTATCAAAATAGACTTTTCTTTTTGAAAAATGCTTCTTAAAAATTCTTTTGAAAATAATTTTCAAAAACTTTTATCTAATCCAGCAACCTTCAGCTCTGATACCATGTGTGACACTCCAAGTCCGTTAATGTCACTAACTAAGGGAATGCATTAAGTTTCGTAAAGCGTTGTAGGTAAACGGACACAGAATATTACAAGACAGATATAAACGCAACAACGGAATTTCAAATTTTTATTTCAACATAAAACATAACATCGTGGTCCAAAATACCATAAGTCACAAAAACCATTATAATAATATAACTTCTATCTTGCACCATCAGAGTACATAAATAAAAAGCATAATTCCCCAAAAAGAGCTAAGCCATAGTAGAGATAAGAACTTGAGCTATACTTCGAAAGCAGCTCCAACTAGATGATAATCGAGTCTTTACTAAGCCTGATAATTCCCTCCTTGCGAACCTGCACGGGAAACAGAAGAAAGAAGGAGAAACAAGAAGGGTCAGACATAAAGTCTAGTTACTTTTAGCAAGTAAATAAATAAAAGTAGTATAATAGGCATATAAAGTGGATAAGAGAGATTACTACATAAAAGACAGGTGTGACAAGGTAGATAGGATAAGGTGTATACGCTTCCCTAATGATAACTCTGCACTATTGCTAGTATAACCAGAATGGGATGATCCCTTAAGGCGGTAAACTTAGGCATACGTCCAAATATATCCTAACTACTACCCTAATCGATCGGCTCCCTAATCCGCGTAGAAACTCTATGTCGGCCCCACCGTAGGATGCATCACATCCTAAAGTGGCTACCCCTCGCTGATATGCACAGCCCCATATCTACAGATGTCATGATCGTCTTATCCCCCTCTACCCGGCTCATGCACGCACATGGCCCGGTCAGTTTACGCCGCCCATACCGTCCTCCACGTTTGGATCTCTTATAATCAGTCCAGTATGCGTGCCTTTTCTCCATCCTAGTTCCCAGTACATGTTTTGATTCCTACTCCAGGTTACTAGATGAAACGGGTCCAACACAATATGATACAAGCTCTCCCCTTTGTCTTGTATCCCCCACTAGGTTTTCGTTGGCTATGTAAACCACTAGGTATCTTTAATTATATAACCCTGTCATTTCTACAAGTTATGCTTACCCTAGAAGGTGTCTTTAATTTCATAACTTTATTAATTCCACCGGTTATGTATACCACTAGGTGTGTTTAATTACATAACCCCCCAATTAAGTTTCGTGGGCCTATATTTAGATATTACCCACCCATCTCAGATGTACTTAACTTAACCCTCCCATTGTTCAAGTTTACTTAACCCTTTATTCATGTTCACGTTCACACAATCCCTTTGGATTCCACTAGGTTAAGTATTTCAGGCTAGATCTCCCACATTAGGCATACAACTTGTGGATGTTGGATATGCCGGTCGGGTCTGAGCAAACTTCTTCCACAAGTTAGGCCTAACCTCATGTCTTAGCCCGATTCGTATTTATGCCCTTAGACCTCTCACATTATGTTCGACATTAGCGGTTGCTGGATATGCCGGTCGGGTCCGGGCAGACTTCCACCACTGATGCAACCTAACCTCGTGTCATAAGTGCAATTATAATTTCTAATTGTAATCTTAGACATTTCATTATTATCCAAATTCTCACTTATTTCTTTATAGGTGATTATGCCCTTTTTTCCCATTTTGAATTATATGTCCAATTCATATAAACATTTTTTAAATTATGCCAATTCTAACCTTTTTCCCCCGTTCCCTAACTAGCGCATTCACATAATTCGCGGCATGCCTAGGCTAGATAATAGCCTAGTAATAAACGGTAAAAAGGGAAAATTGATGGGATTATGAAAAAGGTGATTATTCTGGCATAAACATAAATTAGCATGGTGATAAGGTGGACATATAAGCATAAATCTGATGAACTTGTGGCAGTTAACTAATTCTAACATAACTATGTGTCATAATAAGCATAATAAGATCTAAATTAACAATTTAGATGGCTAACTGGTTCATATCTAATACGATAGGCATAAGGTGATAAACTAGATCTGATTAATAATTTAGATATCCACATAATTCAGATCCAATAGTTAAAAATAGATCTAACACAAATAAGGTCAAGATCCACATCATAGAATGTCATAGAAGTTACAATAGATCTGATAAGATAAAGATTGAGATTGAAATCCTAACCAATTCAGAATGTTACATATTCGCAATTTATAATGGATCTAGTATAATTTAGTCATATGAACAAATCCAAACTATAGTCATATCACGTTTACATTCAAATATTTAAATCTAAAAGCAACTAGGAACTCACCGTATTAGGATTAGAAAATAGAAGAAGAATGGATCTTGAATCTCTAATCTTTTAATTGCAGAAGAAGAAGAAAAGAATCCTATTCAATCCAGGCACTGACAGCATTTGGCCTCCATTGATTTCCAGTGAAGAAAACAAGAGAAATCGACCCGTATATATAGCTGCCAGCCCCCTAAAACCGTCTTCCACCTAAGCCCTAGGGGTGTCAACACCACTATAGGGGGTCGACCCCGGTGTCTACACCCCTTTAGGGGGTTGACCCCCTAGAGCGGGAAAACTGCCACCACTTTTTTTTCAATTTTTGAATGATTTTGGATAAGGTTCTAACTTATATGTATATATATTTTTCTTCTGCGCGTATACAAACTTTAAACTCTCATATCTTCTTCATACGGTGTCGTTTTTACGTAAACAAAATGTCTATCTTGACCAGAATTTCGAGATGGACGCAATGGTGCAATCCGTTTCCTTTAATTCTGAAAATTAGATTAATTATTTTCTAATTTATCCTCTTTTAATATTGTTAAAATTACGGGGTGTTACAATAGTGTTATTGTAGTGGGTTGAGCGATATCTGGGTTCGGTGAACTACGAGAGGAAAAGCGGGTGAATTAGGAGATTGGGTTGGCTAATTAAGGAGTTTGAAGTGGTGAATTTGAAGATTTGTTGCGAGGCAGAGATTGAATTTGATTATCGAGATGATGAAGGCGGTTTGGGTGAACTAGAGCTAAGGGTGTTTCCGGCTTTGGGTATATGAACTGGGGAGGAGGGTTAATGTAACAACAAAGAATTTCGCTCGATCCGAATCGATCGCTAAACCGACCAAGACCGTTCAAAACCCCTGATTGTTTTGAGAACACGACAAATCGGAATACAAACAGAAGAAAATTTCATTGCTTATTACAATAATTCCATCAGAATACAAGAATATACAGAGTATGAATAAATATTATACATTTACTAAACATCAGAGATTTACAAGTTACAATGCAGCGGATAATAATACAAAACACAACTGAAAGGAATATACGGATATAGAGCTTTCCGGATATCATTCCAGCTGTAAACCAGGTTCCTATGAATATAAATCTGCAAAACCAAAACTACTAGCTGTCCGTGGAAAATAGGGGCACCCAGAGTTTAGGTTAAAACAATAAACTCCAGGTCAGTCATGTGACTAGTGTGAGAACTAAAACAGTTATTAATCTTTATTTTAAAGTTAGGTAAATCAAGGGACCACGCCATATAACACGAAACGGGTTTCCTCCCAAGAATACCAGTGCATAAAACAACAGCGCAATGCTAAACAAAGAACAATAAAGCTATTATAAGACCCAGGTCTCATCACACAATGCAACACAAGCTGGCGGATAGGGTTTTACCTTATAATAGCCAAAGAATGCTTGATACGCTAAATTTCATCTTTTATTATTACAATAAGTGTATAGTGTCAAAACAATTTCAATCATAAGTATCAATCATAGATGGCATAAGTGCCCCATACCACTATGTCTCCATACTAGACTCTGCAATCAAAACCGCAAAGTCACGTATTGGAAGTTGGGTTTCCATCTATGAACCGAGGCAAAAGAAAGTCCTCACCGATTCGAGACTCTCTAGCCCGAGCCTCAGGACCCATACACAGGTGGGCCCTTGGATCGTCAGGGCCGGTCCACCGATGTGGATTAAAATGCCTGAACACTGCGTTTCCCCTCCCTTTGGGGCGTAAATGAGCCAAATGACTCCATCGGCTCCACATAGTCACCGATATATCCGAGGCACCTCGCAATCCAACAATCACAAAGGTGAAAATAATATAAATGTCAGGGCTGGTAGGTCACTGACACCACCCTAGCTAGAAAGAAACGCATGCCCTCCCTGAGGACCTCTCCCGTTTCTGGTTCACAACCGGGGTGTGAGGCTCGCGAATTAACGCTACACAAAGCATTGCCACACAGGCGGTGCTTTGATCATCAACCACAAGACTTTGCTTTTCAACAAAAGCCTTGATCATTTGCATCTTAGCATGCCACACAGGCAAACCACTCCATGCAACCGATATCCATCAATCACACAGAATGATATCCAATGTCAGACACACAGTCCATTTACAAGTCCGTTCTGGGTCTGAACGAAACCAGAGGCACCTTGTACCTCACATATCCATCGATCTCCAAGTACGTCTGGACGATCACCAACTGATTCCCTCCTCTTGGGTGTACAGCCCAATCAAGATCATCGGTAATTATTCAAACGATGTAAAGACCTCCGGTCTTCGACCACCGTCTTCATCCTCGACACATCGTCGAATCAGTTATTCAGAATGGGATATACCCGGTCTTTCTGAATAACTCGCATATATAATAAACAAGTGTTACACAAAAACAACATACGCCTCATTCCAATTTAGAATATTCTTTTATTCAAATATTCTTATAATTTGGGAAAGGTTCCCATTAATTTTATCAAAGATAAATTCCTTAAATTTATTCTTTAATCTTCCTTTGAATATCAATTCAAATCAAATTATGGTTTATCCAAACTAGTCGGGATTAACGAACCTTACCGAAGTAATCATTTGTTTTAATTTCCCAATCCAAACCTATTCATCCCATGAAGTAAAAGTGGTAATACTTCATATCTAACACCACGGTGTTATCGGTAAATTCAATTACCATTTCACGTTCAAATCTAATTAAAGATTCAACTATCGCCTGGAGCAAAACTGGTGATACTCCATTCTCAATCATTTCAATCTAATTAAAGATTCATTAAAACTCCACTTGGTTTTAATCTTCCCAAAAGTCAATATTAATGATTGTTTGACTTGGGAAACCATATCCTGTCTTTAACTAGGTTAACGAACCAATGCCATCTAAAACACGGTTCACGATAAACCCGAAATCACATTCCATTAACGATGGAATCTTCATGGAAAACAAATTGATATATATAATCGATATAAACTTCCATATCCGACTAATAATATAAATAGAATAACGGCAACGCCTTTTAAATTGCAGATATATTAGCAGTCTTCCTCCACAGAAATTCACTTCGATTATTACCAAATTTAATTCCCTTCCAATTTATTTTATTAAATTGGAAAACTTTTACTTTGGAAAATCTCCTTTAAATCTTAACAAAAGATTTATAAATTCCAAATCACATTTCACTGTAAATCGGGTTAAAGAACGAATGTCGTTAAAACACAGTTCACGATAAACACAATTCACATTCCATTAATTATCGGGTTAAAGAACAAGTGTTATTTAAAACACTGTTCACGATAAACCCAAAAATCAATTCAAATTCAATTCCAATTAAATACCATTTAATTGGTATACTTCATTAAATCTAAATAAAAAGATTTAATCTTTTTCTCAACTGGGTTTAAGAACAGTGTTAATGAAGACACCATTCACGACAAACCCAAATCCCATTTGATATTAAATAAAAGGCTCTGAATAGAAAATATATCGTCTTATATTCAATATCAAATTCTATGACCAACAAATATCGAATTGGAAATAACGATACAAATATATCTTTCAAATTTCCATAACAATATCTGTATAATCACGAAATCCAACATCGAAATATTCCAAAGACAATTTCGATTCAAATCCATTCCAATTCAACTATTGGAAATTCTGGTTATTTTTAAATTTCAAATCCAATTTATTTATTTCAAAAATAAATGGATTATAATTCTAGTTCAAAACTAGTTCATTTCGATAAAAATCTATTTTTATCTTTTCAAATATGGAAATTTTCATCCCAATTCTTTTCAATCGTTTCTTATGATTTTACACAAATTATTGCTATTTTTAATAATTTTATCAAGGCCCGTACAGTCGATTTCCATCAACGGCCATCGCACTACACTTAC